>CM019236.1:68077682-68102764 GCA_009741485.1 Malurus cyaneus samueli
TCCATTGGCTAGTTCCATGTACAAAGTGTCGCGACAAACCGCTGCATGCTATAAAGAAACTGCTACTATGCTGTATAAAGTGCACTTTGTTCTGGTGATTAGCTGTTTTCCTAGTATGCGCGCGACTGTTTATTTGCGGGCAAACTTTGCTTCCATATCGGAGTAGCCAGCTCTTGTGATTCAGTGGTTTATTCTCTTGAGTAAGCTAAGCCATACTTTGGCCCTTGCTTTTGGTTTCAGTGCAACAGTTGAAAGCAGTATACAAAAACTGCTAAGGATTACTTTTTATATTTATGCTGAATGACAAAATGGTTTATCTTCCAATGCATTAATATGAAAAGGAAAAGCCTCCTTCCTTCCTTCACCTCAACACTTTCTACTGTAATCTTCTGGATGCAAATTAAACATAATTCTTTACCAAACTGACATGCACACATACTGTTTTGAATACATAACTGAACTGTTTGTGCTTTCTTTGTACCCAATCAAATCATGTCACACAACATTTATGGGAGTGTTTACACAATGTATTTGATGTAGGTTATCAGAATCGCTGTTTCTCGCTACAAGCCTGCTACCAGATAAATCATAGCATGAACACATCATGAAAACTTCGGATGTATCGCAACAAGTTGGAAAAGGTTCAGTCACTTCAGAGCCAACGCCAGCAACAAACATGCCAGAACACCCTGAAGAAGTGCAAAGTAAATCTCATAGCAACATTACATAACTTCACAGAACATATATGAAGCTTAGAATAGTTTGGAACTAGTTTAAAGAAACTAACACCATATTCAATACTATACTTCCTATGTTTCTTCTGGTAAGCCAGATGCCCTTAACTATTTACTACGGAGCGTTTCTCAGAGAAAAATTTTCTAGCTCTTATGGGATTAAAGCACAGAACTCCATGATTGGAAGGCGCAAATGAGGAACAAAAGCACTCTAGAAGGTAGGAAGGAAGGCAATTCTGCCTTCCAAACAAACAATTAGAATCTTTCAGTAATTTCTGGATTAATTATGCTTAGGGCCACTTGTCTGCTAAAAATATTAATGGTATTTTGTAATTGGGAAAACTATGAGATTTGAATCTTCAACAACAGGAAATATCTAAAACTAGATTTTGAAAGGAGATAAGCGAGCGAATCTAGCAAAAGGAGGTGTGTTTGTACCAAATCCTTTATAGCCTATTTTTTTAAATAGCAGCTAGGGTGTTTATCTTAAAGCTCATAGGAATTGGGAAAATGTGTCCCTTTAGAAAATCCCTAACTCTTGTCTGTGGGGCCAGATCTCACCAAGTGGCAACTGGCTTTAAAAAAAAGCGCTTAGGAGGAAAATATCTAAGAAAGAAATACGCTTTATGCCCCTGACGGCGCCGGTACGTGTGACACCCAGCCGGTGATAATTAGATTTTAGATCTTTATCTAGGTAACAAAAGCAACTGACAGACACACGAGCAACAGCAGTAGCGCACGAGGTTAACAATCGAGATTCGCAAACAAGCGCCATTCTGAATTTAAACATTGATATGGAAAATAGGAAAGGAAATAAGAAATGGATTGAAAAAAATTATGCAATTTGAGAGGAAACTACAAAACTTAATAGTAGAAGACTCACGCCCTCCACAGAGGGAGGAGTGGACCGTATTACATTGTGCTTCTATCTTCGAGCTAAGGATGGCAACTAGAATATGCCTCAAACTGCAGCACGTAACTCACTGCCTGTTAGAAAACAAGATGACTCATGATTAGAGGATGCGTCCAGCATGTACCCAGCTCGAAAGGCAAATGGCCGGCACCGGTACTTATTTCGCATTACTCAAGACGTGATAACGGTCACCTTCTTGAAGGAACCTGTTCATATTGGGCCACCTGAGAGAGCACGGAGGTGTAACTGGATTAGAGCTGCGAGGATAGCAAAGTATCAAAAAGAGAATTCAAAAGATGCTCCACTAAAATCCAAACGAAGGAACCGAAGGTCAAGATGTGAACAGCTCTTCAAATTATTGGAAAAAGCTTGCCTCTACTAGAGCGAGATACGACAACACCTTGTCACATGAGGTGAATGCTACCAGCTATTAATTGAAAAGCCAAGTTAAGAATTAGCGAAAAAAAGTCTCTTTACAACACACTACTGTTAAGCCCTAAGGACGAAAAGCCGACGTCCTTATCCAACTATATTTCCTACGGCATGGCGAATACGCGAAGGTCGGGGGTAAAAGGCCCTCCCTGCTCCTTCACTGGAGGTTTCTTTGAAACGAAAGATAGACACAGATTTGTGTCATACCCCAGGCGTTCACAAGAGAAGTGCCCGAGCGCGCTGGTTAGGCTCCTCACTATTCCAACTTGCCCCGTGTTTTCAGTTTGGTTGTGTGTTCATGTCACGATCATACAGCATCGCAGAACGTTCTGAGTTGGAAGGACCCACAAGGTACGTCAGAGTCCAGCTGAGAGGGCCCTTTGACAGCAGCGGCCCAGATCCTCAACCGGCTGCTGCAGCCTCAGGCGCCCTCTACCCCGTCAAACGCCCTTTCCCCGCCCCAGCCGCCCTTGCCGCCCCTTCTCGGCCCCGCCTTTCCCGTGCCTTTAATTCTCTGGCGGCTGTGGGTCCGCGCTCGGCACACACCATGGAGGAGGCGCTGAAGAGGGCCCTGGGCACGGCGGTGCTGCGGCCGACCGGGCACTCGGGCGGCGGCTGCATCAGCCAGGGCCGGAGCTACGACACGACCGCGGCCGTGTCTTCGTGAAGGGAGGCAAGCTCGAGGGGGGTGTGGCGGGGTGGGGTCGGGTTGCCGGGGCTGGAGCAGCATCCCTGCGTTGTGCCAGTCCTGGTGTGGCAGCAGGAGCAGGGCAGTGACCGTCCCCTTGTGCTGGGCGCTGCTGCGGCCACACCTCGAATCCTGGGGGCATTTTTGGGCTGCTCACGACAAGAAAGACTTTGGGGAGCTGGAGGATGTCAAGAGAAGGGAACGGGCTTAGGTAAAGCGGTATATGGAGCCCCAGGAGCAGCTGAAGGAGCTTGGAAGTAGCGGCCTCACTTGGACAAAAGGAGCAGCTCAGGGAGGACTATCTGGTCTCTGCAACAACTCCCTGACAGGAGATGGAGCCATGATGAGTGGGGTTCAGGCACTGCTCCCAAGCAACAAGTGAGATGAAGCAGCGTCAAGTTGTGTCAGGGGAGATTTAGATGGGATGTTGGGGAAAATTTCTTTAGACAAAGGGTGGTCAGTGCACTGGTATGGAGTGCCCCGGACAGTGCTGGGTTAGTGGCTGGAGTCAGAGATGCTTGATGCTTTCCAGCCTTAAAGCACTCTATGGTTTTATTATCCTGTGTCTGAAAATAGAGTTGTGTTTGAAGCTTGACTCTGTTACTTGGTCTGGAAGTCAATGATGTCTGTGAATGTCAGCACCATTCTTCTAGTCTCCCAGCTGATGGTGTATATTGTCCATAGCTTCCTAAACATTTGCTGTATTAATAGAATATTGCACGCATTTTGCGTGTATGCAGTTTGCAGTCCTTCAATTGTAAACAGAGTTTCTGAGTTCTAGAGAATGTTAGAACCTAAGCTACTTTTACTCCGTTGTCTTACAAAGTGAAATCTCTGCAACTGGAAAATTATCATCAAGTCTGATGGTGCAGTTCTGTCTGTATCTTGTGTATCAATAAATGTTTGCTCCAAAACTTGTATTTAACTTTTTAGCTGTGACTGATGCTTATAGAGACTAATGATTTCCTTTAATATCTGGCAGGCCAGAAGAATGTTTCTGGGAGAAATGGAAAGTTTGGAAGCCATCCTGAAAACACAGGCAGTAAGAGTGCCTAAACCCATCAAAGTTGTAGAACTGCCTGGGGACAATGCTGTGCTAGTGATGGAACATTTGGAAATGAAGAACTTGAACAGGTAAAACTGTTATCATTGCCCCCTTTAACCAGAAATTTTGGTTATTGTGACAATGAAATCACTTGTGTTTGTAGGAGAAACGTGTTAAAATTTTCCTTGAGCAAGCCCAGGATCATATGGGAAGTTACACAGCAGAGAACTGTATAAAACACTTCATAATATCTCACCTGGCAAATTGAAAATAGATCAAGAAGTTAGTCTGGGTTTTGGTTAGTTTTGGGTAGGCTTGTTTAAGTAATTTGTGGTTTTTACAAAAAGGTTCCTTTTTACAGTAAGGAAAATAAACAACCTAATCACCTGTTCTATGTACTTGCTACTGATGTAAGAATCAGTGCTTAAGTGCTTGCCCTGAGTATGCAGAGGCACTTTTCTAGATGAATTAATCTTTATTTCAATATTTTGCAACTCATAACCTTCATTTGATAGTTTCAAACTTTTGACACATCTCTCTGATTAGCACTTAATGTGATGAATCCAGCTGTCTGATTCCACTGGGAAAGTGATCATGACCAATTCCATATTGGAATTCAGAATTTAAAAGTCTTGTCCTTCATCCTGCTCATTGCAGGTTTTCTGTTTCATGAAGAGCCCTCAGGGAGTCCCAAAAGAAAGGGCAGAAACCTTGCTGGCTTGGCTCTCAAATGGAACCTTTGGGCTGCAAATTCAGGGGATAGGAACAAAATGAAGAAGTAACTTTGCCTTAAATGACAGTGCCCTTAGAACAGAGAAGGTTGAGAATGGTCAAAGAAAGGAAAAGGAACGTGCATGGGAGGCATGCTTGCAATTACAGGACCTTTCTGAACTGTTTGAGGATAAGCTTTTATTAAAAGTAGATGATAGACTAGTCCCTTCTAAGCATTTTAGAGAAGAGCAGAGACAGTGATAGAAAGAAGCGGATCAGCCTTGTTTGGTTCTATTTTCCAAAGACAGTTTGCCAGAGGGGAAATATAAAAGGCAAAACAAGTTCCACATTATGTGTGTGCTTTCTTATACATATCTTACTGAAAGTGCTTATAAAAGTGATACCGTACAGAAATTAAAATTTATAGTTTTTCTGTTAACAAATTTATTATTTCACTTTCAATAGTGGTGTCAGAAACACCAAGTAAATACATTTTGTCTATATTAATGTGCAGTCTTGATAGGAAGATTAAGTGTTTATAACTGGAATACTTTGGGAAGTTATTTCATTAGAAATGGATAACTTCTTGCTTGATAACCTTTTCCAAATAACTCCTGGAATAGCAAGGTCTGGATTTGTTCATGTGTCAGAGTTGTTAACACTATTTTTATTTCTTAGACAATTCAGCACTGCTTGGAACTCAGCTGGCTGATCTTCATCTTCATAACCAGCAACTTAGAGAGAAGATAAAGAAAGAAGGGAGCATAGTTGGTAAAGTACACAGCTGTTTGCAAATTAACTATAATAATAATAATAATAATAATAATAATAATAATTAATAATAATAATAATAATAATAATAATAATTTTACAAAACAGTTAAAATTGCTTTTGACACTTAAGGATTGGTTTCCTCTTCTTCCACTAAAAATAATACAGAGAATGGGCTGGCATGAAAGACCAGGCAGGGAGTCTTCTTTTACTTTTGTTTGCTCTGTTTGGATCTCTGTGAGCAAAATATGTATTCAGTTTGGGAGCCTGAACCACAGATTCTACCAGGACTTAGTATCAGAGGACATACAGTACCTCAAAATACAAAAATAAGAGTACAGATAGCTGCTTTACAGTACACATAGCTTCTTTACACTGACCCTTAAATTTTAAAAACAGCAGCAACCATAGTAACAAAAAGAATGTTTAAGTACAATTTTGTTTTATTCTCAGTAGAAGCAGCATTGTACCATGCACTGTTTTTAAGGCTCATTTGCATTGTGAATGCTCAGTGTTTTGTCATTTTTGTTGAATTTTTGTCCTTGGTTTGAAAGGTAAAGGACAAGGGCAAATGGAAGTCCAGTTCGTGGATCGGTTTGGCTTTCATACAGTTACCTGCTGTGGTTACCTTCCACAGGTAGGTTTTACTTCATCAGACTGATAGAATTTTAAGGTTATCTCATTTTCCCTTGGGTGACCCCAAAGGGTCAAAATTATCATAATGTAAATAAATAAATTTCTTTGGAGCCATGAAAAGAAATAAACATGATTTAGTCTGCTAAGGAAAGTAGTGCTTTGGACAGCACTTATAAATTCATTGGACACTGATGGCTCTTCAATTTCTTGGATTATAATCACTGAGATAAAATTTTGGTTCCCCTAATTTAATGTTTTAAGATAACATTAAATTAAATGGTGGCATTTACTGTCCTGGATGGTACCAGCACAAAGGCTATGTAATCTTCAAAAGATTTATTCGAAAAAGAAGAAAATCTACCTTTTGTGTGATATATAACTAACATCTGTGGCCCTGTGCCTTCAGGTGAACAACTGGCACAGTGACTGGGTGAGTTTCTTTGCCAGACAAAGGATCCAGCCCCAGATGGACCTGATTGAAAGGAGCTCGGAGACAGGAAGCAGAGAACTTGGGCACAGCTTCAGGTAGGAGCAATTCCCTCAGTTCTCATTATAACGAAAGCTGGGTGTCAGTTATCTAGATTTTATTTTCTTAAAACTAAGTTCCTGTTTGTTGGTTTGCTCCAGGTTCTGTTGGTAAGAGATTACACATTTTAGAGATTAGAATACCCTTTATTCTAAGGTATAATGGCTTTTGCCACATCACCCTATGATAGCATTCCAGAGTGAGTTCCAAAGTGCCAGATAGCACTTTGCTATACTGTTTGGGAAATCTAATAGATGGAGTTCATATTTGTCATTGCCTGTAACACTTCCACGAGAAGTGTACATAAGCAGTACTATTCTGCACATTGTTAATTTACTTTTTTTTTTAAGTGACTGCGGTATTGGCTTTTTGGGTACTTCCTTAAGGTTACTGAGAGGTGCTTGAGCCTTCTAATGATGACCGGGTGGTGTCTGTTGTTATTAAACCTGGTCAATATTGCAGCATCAAATGCAGTTTTACATTTTTTACTGACTGCCTGAAAGAGATGTGCATAACTGTTTTGCTGCTGGCTTTAATGAGGAGCGGGAATCCTCTGGATTTGTTCAGCATCTCTCTTGACCAGGTCCTCTGCTGTTTCAAGTTACAGGTTCATTTAACTGACTTTTTAAAAGTATGCAGATAAACCTCTACACTTTAAGGTGAACTATGGTAGTAATTTACATGTTTTGCTTTTCCCCCCTGCAGCTGAAGATACCCAGTTTTTTCAGTGGTATAGAAATCGTTCCTTCTCTCCTGCATGGGGATCTTTGGGGAGGAAATGTAGCTGAGGATGATTCTGGTCCGGTTATCTTCGATCCAGCCTCTTTCTACGGACATTCAGAGTACGATCTTGCAATAGCTGGGATGTTTGGTGGCTTTGACAGTGCTTTTTATTCCGCTTATCACAGTAAAATCCCCAGAATCACAGGGTTTGAGAAACGCCTGAAGCTTTATCAGCTGTTTCACTACATGAACCACTGGAACCATTTTGGTTCAGGCGGGTACCGGAGGGTCTTCTTTAAACATTATGAGAAACCTTGTAAAACAAGTTGGTGCTTAAGCCAAATACTTCCTGTTTGGAAAACCCCAGACTAGCTGGTGCAGCTGCGAGTGTAGTGATTTAAAAAACCCCTTATGAGACCCTTGACCCTCTCGCTCAGCTGAAGACCTTAGAATCAGTAAATCCTATTGAAAACCCAATGTAGCTTAGTTACCCCTTTTTAGCATAGCTGGGAATAGCTTTATCATGGAAACATCTGCAGAAGGAGCTTATTCATTTGCAGTATGAATAAATATCTTAACATCCAGAAAGTAATTGAGATTATGCAAAGTAATACAAATAAACACTGAAAAGATGCCTAAAAGAGTTACTCTTCACATTGTGCTGTGTCTTCCCATCTCTTTCAACTATTCACGCTCAGTTGTGTGCATGAGAGTAGTGATAACAACATGGTTTGAAAGCCTGCAGGAAAATTACTGGAACAAGAACTGTGAGAAAGGATCTGGACTTGCTATTCACACAGTCACAGTATAGGCAAGGTTGGGAGGGATCACTGGATGTCATCTAATCCAGTGCTTTAAGCAGAGTCCCATAGAGCACATTACTCAGGGTTGTGTCCAGAGGCTTTTAAAGACCTCCAGCTTGTTGCTAATGTATTTCTTTTGGATGGAGACGGATGTCTTATAAAGTGGTGTGAAATTTTGGTGCCTCCTGGCACGCTTGTAAGCTGTTCCGTGCTTTCTGATCAGTGGGCTTTTGTCCACAGCAATTTCAGTTACACCAGAACTCATTCTCTCTTCTTTGTTTGGATTATGCTTTTGTCCAATAGTGTGCATTTTTAGAGAACTTTTGAGTAAGACACTTTGCGTGTACACATCTTGTAGAGGTGTATTCTCTCACCACTGCCAGCACAAGATGCTTTTGACTCTTTTCACTGCCCATGACACAAGGCCATCTGGTTGTGGTGTAGTCTTCACATACATTTTCTGTAGTTTTAGAGTACAGGTGCCATAAGATAACGTTTCAGTCCTTGTGGAGAAATTTTATGAAACAAGGAGAAGTGTCCAAGTTGGCAGTAGTTCACCAGAAACTGCAGCTCCAGGAGCAGGGACACTGAGGAAGCTTGGGTGCTGCTCTGAGAGGGGCAGGAAACAAAGGATGGAGAGGCACGGAATTGTTGTGGTCTTGCTCAGTTTAAAGCAATGCAGCCAACAGGAGCTAAGCCAAGGAAGGGCCTAGCCAGTGATCAAAAGCTGACCTTTGTTTCATTGGCTTGAAAATACATAAAGTTTTTCACAACTGCATACACTCATGAAACGAAACCTGTGCATGTTTCATGTGTGTGACTAAAGTCACTCAAACTCCATGTAATCATGAAATGACATCAGTTGTAATTTCGTGTTTTCCCCATCCCCAAAGAAAACTATAAATACAACATAGGAGGGGAGGGATGTCAGAGGTGACTCCCCCTGTGTGTCCTGGGAGGGCCAGTGAGCTGTACCCCTCTGCTTCCCCATGGGGTGCCTGTCAGGTATCCCTTTATTCCAAGGGGATAGAACTGCTTATGCTTTCTGATACCAGTGATTTATCAACAATAGTTTATGACCCTTTTTCTGTCACAATGATCAGTAAACTACACTGTTTGTGCCCCTGGGATTGAGAACGTACCCACTCTCAATGCTGCACCTTCTATGCATCTGTGGTTGTGAGTGTTCTAATGCACATTTAGAGTGCTGCACTGTTTACTCTAAATATAATGTGTGAAGTTCTCCTATGGACTCAGACAAAGGAGGGGAAGATGTAGACACATCTGGGACCAATACATCTGTGGATAACCTGGAAAGTAAGAGGGTCTTCCTTTCCTACATTTTTACATCACAGTCCCCACTAACTGCATCCTGTAGCTCTTGTGGTAAGAGACATGAAACCAAAGGAAGTTAATGTGTGACTCACAGCACAGCACCTCACCAGTATCAGAAGTCCTTGATGATAATTCCACAGACTTTGGCTTTACCTGTAAGGTGTAAACACTAACATTGTACTCTTTTTGATGTAGGCTGGTAGTGGTGCTTTTGTGGAAGCCCACCAGGTAGGTGAGAGAGAATGCATGAGTTCTAACAAGCACTTTGAGTGCTGGGGAATGACTAGCTAAAACTGCTTTGCACTTGACATTGGTGCATCACTGAGGGTTGGCATTGGCATTGGCATTATTATATGAGGATTTTTTCAGTTGCTAGTTTTGCAGTTACTTATACAAAGTGGAAGCAAATTTGGAGTATGCTGTCACTTGCTACATTTTTCTTAAGAATTCTACTACTTTTCTCACTGCCTGTTTGACTTTTCCTGTGCAAAATTTGCTTGATAGGATAGGTTCTACTTTCATCTTGTTGCTTAAAAAAAATGTTTTCCTCTTGGTTATTGTTCTCTTTGTTTCCTGAATTAAAACCTTCTACCTTGTGTTTATTCTTGGGGAGCTGCTTGCTCTAACCTGTTAGAGGTCACTGCTTTGTTGGACAGTCACAGTCATCAGAGGTGTTTATGGGAATGTGCATAATGGTCTGGAGCAGTGTGTCACTAGAGAAAATATACATGTTAATTACAGTGCAATTTGAGGATCTACTCTGCCTTAAATTTTTTATGTATTTTACCAGAGTAAATATGGATGCTGATGATAAAATGTTGTGTCTGTGCAGTCATCTTCTTTCCATTACCCAAACTTAGTGCCTTAGCGATTGAGGAAACTCTGTGGAACTTCGGGCAGCAGCCAGCTTGTTTAGATCCCTTAACTGATCCATCTGCCTCCATAATAAAATTATAAGGTTACTTAACAAGGTCATTCTCTTTACGGATCTTCCACAAGGATGTTAATTTTTCTAAAACACCTAAATATTTTTCATTATTATTAGCAGGAAAAAAGGAATATGGAAGTGGATTTTCTGTCAGTCACAGATGTGAAATAAACTGAGTGATGAACACTGTCATCAGAGATTACCTTTTCCTAATAGAACTGAATCAAAGTATTTTTGTGATTGAAGAAAAATTGTGTTGTATACAAGTTACACAAACAGTAATTTTATTTAGGGTTTTAATTTAAGTGATATTCTGCTCATTTTTTTCAAAGCTGTTTTGTGTGGTCATTAAAACTGGAAGAGATGTGAAAAGGCAAATGGAATTTAAGAGGAAGGTCTCCTTTTCCATGCATCCCTTGTCTCTGAGCCCTTCTAGACAGCATTTGAATCTGGGGATGCAGAATGGAGTAAAATCTCTCCTGAAGTGCTGGTGTTTCCTCAAAAAAGATACTGAAATTCTACAAGTTAATGGAGGGGTTTTATATACATTTTGTGTAGTTCTGCACTGCTCTTAGAATTCTTTATCCTGTGATGATTTTGTTGCACTATGTGTTCTAGGCATGCCTTTGCTAGTATTTGTCTCTCTCATAGTTTGACAATAATGTGTCCTGTTTCTCACCTATTCCTCTATCTTGGTTCTCTCTGTATGTTCTCAGTCTGATGAGCACGTTTCCTTGTACCCATCCTCTCATTCTGTATTTCCTGGTTCTGTATCATGTTTTTAATGCCTTTCCTGTTTGGACAAGGATAAAGGGTAAAAAAAACTCCAAACCACTGAATTTTTGTGAAATAGACAGTGTGTTTGTATTTTGTGTTCTAAGCAACTGTACTGTCCTCTAATAACGTTTCCAAGTCTTTTCTCAAGACAAATCACACCACATGCAAAATTTAAACTGATTTTTTTTTAACACCTTTGGGAATTATTTAATGGATTGGGATATGATTATGTATAATTTGAGTAATAACTCTGGCTGGAAGAGGAGTTAGGGGAAGGGAAACCTGGAAATCGGAACTCAGTGGTAAGAATCTTACGAAAATTGGTGTTGGGACAGACCTCAAGCGGTCAGCTAGTTCTTCCTTAGAGCAGGATGAGCAACAAGGATGGGTCGGGTCACTTAGGTTTTTGTCTGGTCTTGGAACTGTCCAAAAATGGAATCCGCACAACCTCTCTGGGCTTGTTTGTGCTTTTTGTGAAGATACGTCTCTGCAAGAACCTGAATTGCTCATAGTTCCTACGTTCCCAACATTGGAGTGTGATTTCTCTTTTCATTGCCAAGGACTTCTGCCATCTGCAAAAACTGCCTGCAGATATAAATATTGCACTCTAGTACTGTTTTTCCACATACTTTTCACCTTCAGTGCTGCTCCAAATTAGATCTGATGATTTAAACCTGCTGCAGAACTATTTCAGCAGAAATAAAAGC
The DNA here is from genome assembly GCA_009741485.1 of Malurus cyaneus samueli. Taxonomy (NCBI): domain Eukaryota; kingdom Metazoa; phylum Chordata; class Aves; order Passeriformes; family Maluridae; genus Malurus; species Malurus cyaneus. The sequence continues at coordinate 68,089,412 of CM019236.1, forward strand.
AGGTGGGAACTGGTATAGAATTAGCTTGTCCTGGTAGGCATTCAATGTGACAAAAGAACAATTATGTCTTGAATACCTAATAGTCCTCACTTGTCAAATTTTTTTGTATCATCACCAACTGCCCTTGCCCGAGCTGCATCACGAACCCTTTGTTTTGATCTGCTGAGTTTCCCCCTGTGCAGTTACACTTTCTAGTATTGTTACAGCTTCTCTGTATGCACAACTCAAAGATCTACCACCCTTTGCTCCTTTCATTGGGATTAAACCCGCCACTCAACCTTACTCCACCAGGATCAGTTTGGCACAGAAATCTTAAGATTTTATGTTTCCTTGCAGATTAGTACTGATCACCTCAGTTCAAATTTGTTTGTTCAGCACAACTCCTTCCTAAACTTTTTACTTTAACTGATTATTGCAGAGTTTTTTGACTCTGTATGACACTGCTTATTGCTTTTTCTCTAAAATTTTCATACCAAGCTGTAGTAAAATCCTGCCTTTATTACAAAATATAAAATACTGAGAAAGAAGGATGTCACATACATTCAGGGGCTTTTCCTTTCCTCCTTGGGAGGCCTCAGTTAACCCAGCTGAAATAAATAGAAGTGGTTCCGTGATTTCTTAATAAAACTGGGTTTGTTACAAGTGTCCATACTAGGTTTCTCTTGCTTCTTTTATAGTTAAATTCCCAGCCTTTTCTCTCCCAGTACATTCTATACATTTCCATGTATTTGTCTTCTTTTAAATTCTGGAAGTGTAAAGTGCAAGGAGAGACAGAGTACAAGCCGTCACAGAGCTGTATTTTGAAAGTACCAACAAAATAGCAATATATGAAGACACTGAAAAAAATATTGCTTGTTACTGTGTTGTATTTTAGAAATAGGCATGTATCACTAATCGCTATGGTTTCTGGTCAGTTAATTTCAACTTTAAACCTGGTAAGTTTGATTCAGACAATGAGTAACTTCAGGTAGAAGACTGGCAATGCAGCCAGAAAGGTATTGCAAAAGCATAATACTATTGAGGAATAAAATTGCACCTTTAGAATGCAAAGCCATTAATTTAAAAAAAATACAGCAGAGGAAAACTCCTTTAAACTACTCCTTTCACAAAATGAAACAGAAGAAACTTAATTCTAACTAGTGTGAAGATCTGTTGTTTAAAAAAATATTTGTATTGCTTTATATTGTAGATAATCACATTACAAAAGTTTTCATCAACTAATATAATGTTAATATAAACTAAGTGAAATGATTCTCTAGGCAGAACAATGAAATCCACTTATTTTTAGTGCTGCACTCACACTGTGTTTTTTAAAGGAGATAAAAAGATAGTTTTACTCTGCTTATGAGACCCTGAAGTTTAACATGGAGAGGGAACATTTTTAACATACGTACCTGAGTTTGTGTCACATTTGTTCACAACAGTCAAGTGGTGAAAGGAATTCCTCACTTGGTGAATCCAAGATTAAATTCTATACTGCATAATCTAAAAACTGATTTTATGACAATGATCTCCAGCTTTCAATGGACCAGGCTTAAAAAAAAAAGGTTTTTTTGGGAAAGAAAACATGTTATAGTTTCTGATATGATAATTTCCATACTGAAAAGTCTCTTTTCCATTGTTATATTTTGTTGTTTTCATGTGTCTTTGGTTTCGCTGGGAGGCCTGGCCTAAACTTTTTATTTACTGTGGATATCACATCCTATAAATATTCAGAAGCCAGGAAAGTTTATGGGTTTCAGATTGCTAAGTGTAAGATACATGATGCCTCTGGTATTAGGACAGCTAAAGTCACGTTGCAATAAGATCCATCAGTTCAACAAAAATGTGGTAAAAAAATAACCAGGATTATCCTTTGATATTCTTCCTGTCATTCATGTTACAGTTACAAGGCACAAAGGCTGAAATGGACTCAAAAGTCTGTTCATACCTAGCAAAATAAACAAAGTTTATGTTTCAGATGCAAAGGGGAGGCACAACCCAAGTTCTTGAAGCAGATGAAAGGGCAAAATTTTAGCTCACATACAAAGATCACTCACTGTCAGTCCTATGAAGAAAACTTCAGAGAAACACAGAGTCAGAGCTTGGGGAATGATAAACCCACTCTGGAAATGCACACCTGCTCTTGAAGGTATAGTAACGGCAACAGGTATCTCACCTCAACATGACAGAGTAACTTGGTATGGAGAGCAGAGCAGAAAGGAAAATGCAGGCTACAAGGCTGGGTATCATGACAGCAGAGAGATGGATGTTTCTAGAGAAGGAATTGCTTCTCTGAAGCCAGGGATTTATAGTTATAAAAGAAGACACCTGAAAGATTCCTTCATAAAATATTAGTGGATAATTTAAGGTAGTGATTAAATAACAAAAAGTCTTCCCTATAAAGCGCCATCTAAAAAAGGTCAGCAATTGGCTTTTAAAGCCCGTGTTCCTAAGGGATTATTTCCTTAAAAACATCATTATTTTCTTCTACCTTCAGTAAACCATGAAAAGTCATAACTATATTTATATTGATCTAGTAACAATCTAAATATCTATTAAAATGAACACTCTAGTAATAAATAAAGCTATTTTAGATCTCTACTAACACTTCACTTTCCATTGTATGGAAAAACATATCTGTCATCTATGCCTGTCTGTCACTTACAAAATTCTCACCTTCCCTTCCTTGCATTTAGAACCTCCAGAAAACAGAGATCACTAGAACACGGCCTCTTTGGGAGGAATCAGAGCAAATCAGCCTGAGGATGCAACTGCTGAGAAAAGAAAAAAATACAGGACCCTCCACCAATGTCATGTCAAACATCCCTCCTTAGCCACACAAAGGGGTGGGAAGGGGAGCTCTACGTGGGGAACACATGAAACCCACCGGTGCAGGAGCGGGCGGGCGGCAGCAGGGAAGGGGCACTGGCTGGGGAGATGACTGGGGGATGGAAGAGGCGGTGGGGAAGATGTTTCAGGCTGCCAGTGCACCTCATCCCTACCACGGTGCGTGACCTCCTGTCTGCAGGCTGACCCGGCCGGCGGCGCTCCCGGCCCCGTGCTCCCGGTGCGCGGCGTCGGTGAAGGAGCCGCCCGCTCGTCCCGGAGCGCGGAGTGCCGGTGGGTGCTGCTGCTGTCGCCCGGCCAGGCAGCCCAGAGCCACCACCGCCTGCCCGTCCTGCGGCCATCCCGGCGGGAAGCGGGCACGGGCACGGCTCGGCTCCTCGGCGGGCAGAAACTCCTCCTTCTGCCGTCCCCAGCCTGCCCTGCCGCCGCGGGGAGCACGGCCATGCCAGAGGCGGCCAGACCTTACTGTCCCAGGCACCGCGGGCTGTGAGCTGCTCATGGCCATCTCCCTGTGTCAGCGTCCTCGTGTCCATAGCTGCTGCTGCACCCTGATCGTGGGTAGGGTGAAAGAAAAGGGGAAGCCACAGGTGAGAATATCCAGTGCCCCTGAGTGCCAGTGAAAATCAGAAGTTGGATTTTTCACAATTAACATCCCCAAACTGCCAGGTTACATCTCTTCCTGTGATTGCTTGTAAAACAGCCTATAGTGATTAGGAAGATAAATGCTCTGGTGGTTGTGAAGTGCTCTTTAGTGTAAGAATGAACACTGTCTCTAGGGGGTGTACAGGACCCAGGTTGTGGAAATGTATTCCAAGGTTTTTTTAATATTTTGGGCTTTCCTGCCTATGAATACTGTCCAGGTCATATGAAGACACTATGTATTTAAAAAGAATAACAAACCACCAACTAAAAAACTTGACTCCGAAACCAATCAGAATGGATTGTGTGGTTAAATAACTCCTGTTGGTCAGCTCTGCCAGTGCTAATGATTTAAACAGAAATATTAATGGAATCGTGTTGAGATAGCACTTGGAACAAATGACTGTGACATAGATGAAGGATGAACAGTCTCACAAGCAAAATACTGAAAAAATTCAAAATGACTGCTGAATATTGCTTTAAGAGATCTTTGTCAATTGTATTTAATGATTATTTTATGATTAGCTTTTTATATCTACTGTAAGCTACTTTTACCTTTGAAATAAAGTAGTTGAATGGCAGTGGGGTTTTTTTTGTGCTTCAGTACTGTTATGTAGAACAGCACTTGAAAAATGCATGTGTGCCAATAACCATTTTAATGATTTCTCCTATTTATGTTTCTAAGCTCCAGCCAGTAAATCACATCCTGCACTGAATGATTATTTCAGCCAATGAAACCAAGTTTTGTTACATCTGACTAAGTCCCCAATTTTTTAAGAAAAGTTACAGGACAGTAATGTCACATCTGACTAACTTAGGAAAAACTATTTCCATTTTCCATTCATACAAATAATTGCATCTAAAACTGCAGAAAAGAAGGTGGCTTTTTGTGCCTCTGCACCACAAACTCTACAATTGATTTACAACAAAACACTGCTAGAAATTACTGTCATGATCTTAACCAATACTACTGATATAATGTAAATTAGTCAGCAGTTTTGACTAGGAACACAAAACATAACCTCCCAGTGAAAGTCACAGGAATAAGAATGAGATTTATTAACTTCCATAAAACTATCTGGTTTGCACAGAAGAGATGGCTCCTTTATATAAAAGGATCATTGGTAAATTAGCTGATTCTTTAGCTGTATACATTCCTCCTGTTCCAGAGAAGCTTAATTAAATCATCCCCAGAAACTTGCTGCATCCAAGCTTGACTTAATATTGTGCATATTTTCTCGCCGTTGTTTGGTGTAAATATTTGCCTCCCCTTTCTGCAGCCGTTGCCTCAGAGCAGACTTTTGCTGCTTGGTCAGTTGTCGCTTTATCTTCTGTTTCACCAGCTCCTACAAGCAAATAATTCAGCATCAAAACTCCTTTAAATCATTGAGCACTAAGAAATGACATGACAACAGAATTTTTTTAAGACTAACATGAACATTCATGATGTTCACCTTGACTGCAGAAATGATGAAAGGAATTGTTTCCCTTGAAAGAAAACCATAAAACATCTCAGCTGACTGAAAAATGAGATTCTCTGCTATGGACAAAGTCTGCATGGAGTGCTGTGTGTGTGTGCTACATCCTCACAGCACCTAAAGGGTTATGGGGTTGTCTATGCAATTGTCTTCTGATAGTTTTAGCTATAATAAATAGCACTTTAAATCCTTTTTCATTAAAAAATTACATTTCAGGTGCGTAACTTTTTACTTCAGGTAAAAAATATTAATTGTGGCCAGCAACAGGAATGGATGAACTGATGCTGTTCGTGTATTAACATATATCAATACAAATTAGTTATTGGGTAAATCAGAGTTGTTAATATTGATCTGGAGCTTTGGTGAGAAACCAAAGAGCAAAACATGAAGGAGAGTGCTGGAAATCATTCCCTGTAAACAATCACAGCAGCATCTGTCCCATTTTTCTGTGTGAATGGAGATGCAAACTGGAGAGGTAGATGGCAATAGTGTTTTTAAAGACAATTAATGCCAGAGAACAACTAAAGGAATAGGTGCTAGCAGCTCTGTACAATTTAAGGTGCTCTGAGGGTAAAACAGATGATAACATAAAAACACTAATATTTACCGGAGGAATGGTTGAACAGCTCCCAACACTTCTGACCGATGAGACGCTTTTAGTCCTTGTTCTGTGCCCAGCAGTAGGAACAATACACTCTTCATTACTAAAACATACAAATCAACGTGTTATTCCACTAGTATGGTAAACACCCCTTTGCCTTTATGAGCACATCATCTGAGCCTTCACGTTCTGGGCCACACCTGCAAACTCGCAACAGAACATGCACGGGCTACCAAGGGTTTCTATTCTAAATATTAACACTGGCTGTGCACAACAGTCATTTTGTGAAAGTAAGGATTTGTTGCACAAAGCCACTCAAGTATCAAGCACAAGAAGAGAAGCCTCAGGACACGAAAATAAACACTTCAGATCCTGCACAAAGTTTTGACAATCATTCAATTCAAATGCAAAAGCAGATGGGGAGGAGTATGAGCTTAATCTCTGCATGCAGGTGGGCTGGCAAACTCAAGGGATAGGAACTCACATACAAGTGGTTAGTCTGAAGGCAAGCAGGAATTTCTCAGTGTGCCAGGAAAGGAATTAAAAGCTAAAACTACACATGGTACAATGTATTTGAATAATACAATCCAAAGAGCTTGTTCTTAATAACTTCAGCTGAGTGAGCAGCACAACATTTGGCTTTGACATGAAGTATTTAAGTTATGAACTTACTCATGAAAGTAGTATTTTAACATAAAGAACTACTTCACTATCAATATTAACTGAAATAAAGAAAAAAGGAAAAGAATCCATCACAGAAAATAGGTTTGTCTATGAAGTGCAAGACCTGTTTTCTCATTAAGATACTACAACATAGCTGGACAACTTTAAGTCCAATAGGAAAGGTATTCACTGCGTTATTTTCAAAATAAATTTAATTTTCCATCTTCATTTTAGACAAGGGCCTCTGAAGAGTAGTCCTTATTGAGCTGCTTGACAGATTCACATTTCTGGGGGCAAGAACCACACTCCTAGACAGTAAATGTGAATCTCCTAGACAGTAAATGTGAATTTTTACCTGCCGTGCCTGAATTCCTCATTTAAGGCTGATGAGTTGATCAGCTCAGGGCACTCCTCTTCGTTTTCCTTACCCTCATGGCATCCTCCTTGATCCTTCGGATCTTCCAGTTCAGCAGCATTTTCAGTTACACTTTTGCCCTTGAAAGAAGTAATTGCAGAACTCTCTGCACTGGACTCCCAAAGCACAGCTGGCCCTTCAGCTTTTTCCAGGGCTGAACTCAACTCTGCCATACTCAGCCTTTGTGTATTTTCACTGGTTCCAGCGGCATCAGTCTCTTCCTCATTGCTGCTCGCACTGTTCTCAGAGGCTCTGCTTTCAGAGAAATCACCCACTTGACACGTGAAGCCTTTACTGCTTTCTTCATCTTTGTTGAAGAAGTTGAGCTGGTTCTCAGCATCTCCTGCAAGGTCTAACATCTCTGTGTTGTCACCCTCATCAGAATCTGATGGGTAAAGCAGTTCACCATCTTCCTGCATCTCCTTTGCATAGCCACTGGCAGCAATCTCTTTATCAAGGGAACACTCTCTCCTGTTGAAGAGGAATGTTTTCTTTTAGTATAATAAATTTAATAAGCCAAATTACGAATATACTACATTTTGGATTTAAAATGTTAATCACTTGACTAAAATTACCCACATTATTAATAAAGGAGATATACTTTGTTGAAACACACAAAACACCACGATGGTTCTGAGCTTTAGGTGAAATACTAGGAGTATTAGAACGTAACCCAAGAGAAGAAAACTTCCGCAGAAGATGATTCCATCTCCATAACCTGCATTTATAGGTAATTGTTTCACTTTACAAAAAATAGCATTTAGTTTTAAGTTCAAATCACACTTGAGCAAACAAATAGTAAAGGGGAGATGACACAAAGAATTACTGAAGTGTGGAACTCCTTAGGAAAGTGCTCAGAATTAAATAAAACAGTATTCACTGCAACAGTTTCAGTCTTAAAATAAGTGAAAAATTAGTTTACTTTCCAGATGGGGCAAAACAAATTAGGAAGAATAGTTTAAATGTAATAATGCCTGAGGAGGCAGTCACCCCATTCACAAGCACTTTAAAAATAGTTTTAAAATGGAAAATCAAATTAATCCTCAATATACCAGAATTGTCAAAGAGGGTAATTTTGCATCACTGTTAAAATTTCCTGGACATTTACCATTTGGATCAAGCTTTCAGATTGATCTCTCTTCCTTAGTTGAAAGAAGACAAAGACAACAGAGGATTTTAAAGAACACATTAGCTTTTGAAAACCACTTTCAGTAACTGAAGAAAACATGATAGGAATGTCAAAAATATAACTTAAAACTGCATATTGGGCCTAATTTTTCTTTATTTTTCCCACAGGCATTCATCTTCCTCAGAAATGAAATACCATAAGTAGGAGAACTCAAACTCATCTGGTCATTTCTACCTGATGTCTTTGAATGTTGGGAAGAGCTCACTCTCATAGTTGAAGCGTTTCTTAAAGAATCCTTATACATTAACATCTCTGTCAAAATACCTGTAAAAAACAGAGAATTGCACAAACAAAAAAAATCAGTGAAGTCTACTGCAATGAGAAGTATTTTACGCCTATTATGGCTTTTATTTGAAAATTATTTATATTAGTGATCCCAGGACAAAACGTGAGGAAGAAAAACTGCATGCAGTTTATTTCTAAGTGCTTCTTAACTGAACAACATTCTTACCTCTGAGAAGCAATTAATTACGTATTTATACTACAGAGACATTCTTACTCATTCTTTATTTGGAACATTATTTGTATTGCATAACAACAATGGCAGAAACAGATTCAGGAAGAGACTTATGGAAACAAGTCAGGGCTGACTGCTGTCATCAGTATTTGTCACATTTACCTTAAAAACACCTTTAAATCTGAACCTACCATTCAGCATTTGCATGTGATGTTGACATCATCTGAGGGAAGTCAATCAAAGTGGCATGATCATCATTATCCAAGATGAGATTAAACTCATTGAAATCTCCATGGATCAGACCATGATTGGCAAGTTTTACAATCAGATCCATTAATTCACTGTAGACAGCAGCAGGATCTTCAATTTGGTGCACCTGGCACCTGAGAAGTTAAACAAAATAAAATAATCAGAACCTTGAAACACTTAAATTAAAAATACAGATAAAGTATACAAAATACAACTAACAGAATGCCAGGATAATTCAAGTTAAAAAGGCTCTCAGGTCAAGCATCCTCCTCAAAGATGAGTCAAATCTGAGACTAGACCAGATTGGCCCCAGCTTAGTTCAGCTGGAAGAGAAAACTTCCAGGGATGGAGAAAGACTGTGAAACCTCCCCGAGCAACCTATGCAACTGTCCCTCTGTCCTCAAGAAGAGACAATATCTCCTTGTACCATGGCTAAACCTCATCTAAACTCACACTAATTGTCTCCCATCAAGCACTGCTGTCATAATGCATTATTTAAATAACGGAGTAGCAAACTTTTATTTTTCTCCTGTTCAAGGTAATCTTATGGTCTCAGTAGGAACTAAATCTTCTTACACTGAAATTCAAATGGCCTGTAGCATTTTGGTTTAAAAAATCAGATTTCCTAGATTATGTTAAGAAAACCAGTAAACTTCCACTGCAGATTCCTACAAGGAACTGTTTTGTTTACAGAATGGATGTGGAATTACTTAACAAATGAAGGTGGGGAGACAGAACACAATGAAGTCTTTCCATGTTACCGTTCCTGCTATACTTTGGAATTAATTCCCTTTTGATTAAACTGCCCACTTTAGATCTTGACGGCTACAGAAGAGGATGGGCTGGTTAGTTCCATAAAAAGACACTTTAAATCTCCAGATTAGAACTGGGGTTTTGTACATGGTATCAGGCTTTTTGCATTCAAAACCAAACCAACCCTTCACATATAGACCTCAATAATATTTAATGCTTCTAGAGATAGAATATTTTCCTCAAGTTTTTCATTCTCAAAGGTGCAAAGCCATATTATATGTGGTATTCTATACCAGCAGTGCAGAAGTTCTACAAGACTGAGTTACAAAATCACCTGAATTAACAGAGAAGGATCACAAACTGGAGCTCAGAACATGAAGGATAATATAGTCAATACTGTTCATATTTCTATATATGAAGTACATATAGAATATGCAATTTCTGTATAGAAAACAAGGAAAAACTCTAACCCTCTTACCTTTCCTAAGTTTGTTAGGGTCTCTGTAACAGAGAATTCAAGCTTTACTACTTACAAAGGATATCCATCGACAAGTTCCATAACAACTGCATGCCTGTTGTAGTCTATGGGCTTTGGGACAGGAAATTCTCTGTCATGCAAAGCCTGGAAAGAGACAACAGATTGCAAAACTAAAATGAAATACTTCAGGGAACATTACATATATTGACAAACCCACATCTAAGAGAAGCAGTACGTATCACTGTCATAGCAGCATATACTGCCCAAATCACGTGCTTAACAAGTCAAACAGCCTCACAGACATTTGAACTTTCAGTGCAAAGACAAATAAAATTCCTAAGTTTAACCACTGAGTGCACTGCCTAATTTAATTATCATGCATCCAGAAAAAAAAACGCACAATAGAATGGAGAAATGACAGAACCTTATCTGGTACATTACCCTGAGTAATCAGTAGCAGATAACTGGAAATGGGAAGCGGGGTATTAGAAAACAATTCCACACTAAGCTGCTACCAATACAGTCCTGCCTGGTTAGTCAATCTATGCTCAGTTGCTGTAAACACAAGAAGTTTCTCTTTAAATAAGAATAATCAGCATTATAGCACACCTAAGATTAACCAAAGGAAAGTTACAATATTTTGAAGCTCCCCTGTTTGCCTTTCCTAGCACTGATTTAGCCATTCACTCGACCCACTCAACTTTTCTATGGGTTCATTCTCCTTTCACTCATTCTGTAACCAGTGAACTTTTCAAAGACCGAGTCCTAAGTTAAAGCAACATAAATATACTTTCTGTTACTTAAACGTTACTCTACCACCGATTTTCAGCACACAATAAATCCTCCTCCAACGCTCTGCTCAGTGAAACTGACCCCCACAATTATATTCCTACAAGTTCTGACCACATAATGCTTTACCAGCTGGGCCACCTGGACCAATACAGAAGTTCTACATGATGGGGTTCATTCTTTCTCTCTCAGCAGAGGCCACTGGGAGAGTGGTTTATTTAGGAACCACGGTTTATAATGATACATCATGGTTCTTTTTTAGAAAAACAAGAAAATTGCATTTCATGTCTATACTATTCTTGAGTAGCACAGAAGGAGAAATGAAAACTTTTTTTTATTAATAATTAGTTTTCAACTATCATCTTTCATCTCTATACAATGTCTGTATATTTTGGAAGATAAAAAACCCCACAGAACTCAAGAGAAGCAATATTTGCTTGGAAATGAAATCTTTTCCAACAATGCAGATCAAAGTGTGCCTTTTTAGATTAAAACACCAGTTTGGTCTGAAGATTTCCCTCAACAGCACAGCAATAATTGTGAAAGCAAAATAAATTAAAAAACAGATTAATTTTGTGAAAAGACAGCTATTTCCAAGTGTATGCAATGAATTTTAAAGGAAAAACTGCAGAACTGGTGATACATAGATTATCTATCCACAAATAACATTGCTAATTTGAAATTCTCTCACGACACCTGCTTCTGTCTTATGTGATTTCCACGGCAAAGCTTCATTTTGGTACTGGGAAGTGTACAAAGTATGCAGCATTGAAAATTTCTGAAATTCATTTCAGAAGTACACATTTCTGAAATGTATACTTTAAGTCCATCAGGGGAAAGAAAAAAATGAAGCATAAATCCTGCCAGTATTGCAACACAATCTGATTAAAACACAGCCTGAGAGGTATCTTCTAGTCTGTCCCACCACTGCTGGCACTGTGCGAGTCTTCACCTACCTTCATGTAGGCAAACTCCTTCATTGCTGCTATCCGGGACAAGTACAGCCAGGACATTTTGTGTCTGTGCTTGTGGTAGTCACGTTTGTTTTTCAAACTGCGGAAGGAGGTTCTCCCCAGCCGGTGCAATTTCAGGGCAAACTGCTGCTCCTCTTCGTTGGCAACAATATAAATGTCTAGAAGACATGTTAACAACGCAAATCTGAGAAATAAATGGTAACCAACAAGCCAGGTGAAGAAGTGCAGTGTAAGTTTCTTACCTCCCTCCTCACTATTTCTAGCATAACAAATTCGACCCGTTAGCAAAGGCAGCTACATTTACATAGGGTGTATCAGAGATCTGAATATGAATAAATTACTGTTAAAGAGGTCATGGTACTCCAACAGAAGAAATACTGATGGGATCTGAAGCATCTTTCAGTATTCTGGCATTCTTAACACCACCTTCTCCTTCCTGTTGAGTGGACAGACAACTCAAGGGACCAGACTCTTAAAGTGTTAGCAAATACCCCATATTTACTCTCCAGCATTTGTCCCAAATTATCCCCTTCTCCAATTACAAAAGTCACATGCTGTTTCAAACTACATGAATATAAGAGGAGCCAAGTTAGTACTCCAATAGTTTTGAGCCTCTTTTACTTTACTACCTTATTTTTAAGTGTGATGAAACAGCTGAAATCATCTTTTTGTTAAAACGGTTTGAAACTCTTCACAAAGCACAACACAAGCAGCATCTGCCTGCAAAGTACCTTTTTAAATGATGAGCTAAGAACCAGACAAAATGGACAAAGTGCAATCACCCTCTTGTGAAAAAATACTCAAATGTAGCCAGAAGCCTCACACAGCATTCGAACATGATATTTCAAAGAAATCTAGCTGTTTGACAGATTACCTGATGTAACCATCCAGGGGCAAACTCACCTGGTTTCTAGCAAAACATCTGCAACATTACAGAGATGTGTTTGCTTAACAAGATTATTAAAAATGTTATTTTATTTACCTGATTCTTTGCCAACGCCCATCTGGTTTCCCACAGAAGTAATGACTTGTCGGGAAGAGAGAGTTTTCAGAGCCAGGTAATCATATCCTGCATTAGTTAACCGATAACCCTGCACAGCTAGGGAAAAAAAAATACAAAATGTTTCCTTCCTTATTATGCGTAAGTCACATTCAAAATAAATCTCAATTAATCAGTTTCTTGCTTTAGCTTGCAGTATACAACACTCAAGTAATATTCCACCTTTTGACTCTTATCAGCCCAATCTGACTGAAAGGTAAAGATGTTTAAATTGGTCTGGAGCAATCTTTAATCATCTGAAAAACAGACAAAAGGGAGAGGTATTTCCCATAGACTCCCCCATCACGCTTGCAGGGCCAGATGCAATTTAAAGGCTGAGAAGGAAATGGGGAAGGACCTGCACAACTTTGTCACACAGCAGATAATAAATACTGTTTCAGCAGCCGTTCCTGAGGGAATGAAATGTCCAAGGATTGTGCAGTCTGTGTAAGAATACAATTAATTTGGGTTGATTGTTTTAAGTGACGATCCTTTTCACTCAATTCTGAGCAAAGAAGGAAGTTAATTGCTCACTTCTCTTCTGCCTGCCACCTCCAGAGGCACCAGCATCTGGTGCTGGACAAACCCACATTCCCAGGATAAGCTTTAAGAGAAGGAAAAGAAAACACTCTGGGTAGTCTTACATTCCAGCCTGCTGGGCAGGTATCACTGTGAGACACTAGGGACAAGATAAGAAAGGGACACACAAACACAAAATCCAAACTCACTTTTAGTTCGTTCGTAAGCCACGAGTTTGTGCTTTGCCAACTCTCTCAAGATTTTATTACAGCCACCGTGTT
>CM019236.1:68119204-68133106 GCA_009741485.1 Malurus cyaneus samueli
CTTTTTGTATCCGCTGCTCGTGCCAAGACGAGGATGTTCAGGAATCGGAGTGGATTCTTCCCTCAGCATCCAGGTACACGAAACAGACATGAGGTAGGCTAAAGACATGCACCAATGATGGATCGAGACCCATAATTTTACTCACTGGTGATCTCCAAGAATACATTCCCTGATCGATTGCCACTATGTAATCCTTCAAGTAGGTGCATATCCAAAAACAATGTTGGGATGTTAACACTCTTAAAAATCATTGATATTTGACATGTTTGAAGCAAAAAGAGCTGCACACACATATCTATTGTATTAGAATATTTCTATATCTGCAACATTGAAAAATGTTTTTCCTGCTTCATCACAGTTTCACAAACATGACTCTGTATGCTTCCACAGGTACCACGTCCAAGAAACAATGGTATAACAGTTTTGCCCTACTGTGGTTCCAAACATTATACTGTTGTGTCGTTTTCTAAAAGAAAGAACACCAACTGCAAAAACAAAAGATTAAGCAAAAAAAATAACGTCTTTAGTTTCCAGGGATCAAGTGACAGCAATGATGACAATAAAAAACCCACAATTGAAGAACTGCAGAATGTGTGACCGTATCGTACCACAGATGCCTCCATATAAGAAACCTGTGGTTCATTTACACAGGTGTGCTCAGACTGGTTATCTGCGTGGTAGAAAATAGATCAATAAGACAATAACTGTCTTACAGACTCACGTCCTGACTTGGAATACCCAAAGGTAGCACCCAAGAGAGCAGCCACAGTCAGCTGTATTCACCTGTTAGTGGCAGTGAATTTCCTCCTTTCCACAGATTCAAGTCTCAATTTCCCCCTTTGTCTAAACTGAGCTCTGTCTGAATTTAAATCGTTTATCATTTCTTTGCTCAACCACGGTTATGCAAAGGGAATGAGTGTCCCTGTGTGTGTTGTACTGCCGAGTGTCTTTCAACATGCTTCCTGATACTCCATGAGGAAAAATAATCTCTGAAACTTACAGCCTTAGGGTCAAATTAAACAATGACTCGAACTCTCAGTGTTTTGATCACGGTGCCCGAATCTCAAGTGTCTTTTATTGTTGATGGGGTGCTTCTAATAAATTGAAACAAGGTTATGCAAGCTGGAATTCTTTCAGGATAAAGGCATTTTAGAAACTGAAAAATAGATGCTGTGTTTCCCTAGGCGCAAGACTGTAAAAAATATATCCTTAACACAAGAGCAATTACTGTAATCTCCCGCTTTTTGAAGACATGCAGACATGGTAAGACAGTCATAAACCAAAGCCATTTTTTTCATCGTCCTTTACTCTGACTGTAAGTACAATAATCAGAGTCACACAGTGTTAATAAAACACACTGGAGGTTAATTTTTACTGATGTGAAGATGTAATGACTGAAATATTCCTCGTATAAATTACATGTAAATAAACAGACAGGACTACTACGAGCCAGCAAGCATATACTTCCCTACTCATTAAACATACAATGCAAATAAGTATGTTGACAATCAACAGCAAACAACAATTCATGCACCATTAAAGACCATGTAAAAGTATTTAGGACAAGAAACCAGTCTGATAATGACGCGTTGAGCATAATGAGATAAACCACATAATACTACTTTACTAGAAAAAAGGAGAATTATCTTCAGGTAGTGTATTTTTCCTTGACTAATGAACTCAAGAGGAATCAGATTGTTTTGTTTGGCCTAGATAATATTTGTTTAAAAGGTCTAATTTTGAACAAAAATCAGTAAACATACTTTCGCTTACTCAAAACAGCCATACAGAGACTGTTAGCCTAATTTGCCAATATAAGTCTGTCTCGAAAGCAGAATATTTGGCTCAGGTGGAGCGTATGAATATAGAGGGAGAAGGCAAAGAATCAAGTATAAATTACACTGTTAGACTTTAGACACTAGTTGAATCTGGAGGGCAATTATACCTTGGAGTGGGGCTTGAAAATCATCAGAAATATATGGCTTTCTCTAAATTATTTTTCACATCTTAATTATTGCTTTCGGTAGTATTTATCAGTCAGTGCTACCTGCTATGTAAATCCACATCAGGTATATTGGGACCTCCAGTTGTAAGCTCTATAATCATGACAATATAAATTCAATGTACTAAAGTTTAGTTGAAACAATGATTTTTCTTAGTTTCTTTGAAAATATTTAAATGAAACAAATAAAAAAAAATAACAAGTGCTAAGGTTTGCTTCCTGCAATAGCAAAAAAAAGAAATCTAAAATTGATCCATTATTAACATGGAAAGCCAATGAAGTGCACTTCTGGTCTTTGAGTGAGTTTTTGGAGCCTCAGCGGGAGTGGCTTTTGCTCTGATATCTTCCATGTGTATAACCTGCTCTCTACATAACGCCGTCCCTATAGATTTAGCCTACTGTAAACTTATTTTTAAGGTTACTCCCACAGTTCAGACAATTAGCATTATCAGACAAAACATTTTTATTGAAAGAGGTTCATTAGAAATTAGACAAATAAAAGCAAGATTCTTTTAAGGATAACCCTGTGATGGCACAACAACTATAAACACATAGGATGTTTACTTGCAAGCTAATGTGAGGAAAAAGCTCTGGGTCTTCCATTAACCATTTATAGGCCAAATCAACTTTTGCTCAGGAGAAATGGTGGAGCTGATGTTGACATTCCAGCTACTTAGAACACTCAGAGTTGATGTTCTGATGCCAAAATAGTCAACGTTTGATTGCAGTTTCCTATCACATTAATCTGCTTAGAAACACGTCTGCATATTTCTTTCTCTCTTTTTCCTCTTTTGCTTCCACTGTCTATTGAGGTAGAAAAATGCAAAGGTAAGATTTCTACATCTCACCACCGTCTGTATTATAGCTTCTGAAAACAAAAATCCCAGAAACAAATCCAACTTCAAAAGAGAATGCCAGCCACCTCGAGTGGACATATTTGCACAAAGATTTTAGAGATATCTGTAACCGTTTATATCCCTTTTAGACGATGATATTTAATGTAAATTTCCCTCCTTATAACTTATGTTTTTTGCTCTCAGAAGGGCCTATACTCTGGTTATAGCTGTAATTAACAAATTAATTGTATCTGTCTGTCTTGTTTTCATTTGCCAGATAATGTCATACGCAGTTACTAGTCTACAATCCATTCATGGCTGAACTGGCAGTCCCCAGCTCTAATAGAGAAATACCTTTGATCTTTGGCCAGTCCCATTATAGCTCACATGAAATAACCATTTCCTCTTTCCCATGAACATTCGTGTGAGTCTTTCTTCATCCATATCTTTAATGTTCGGAGGCTTCCCTGCCTTGCTCTGGTTCTCCACCGGTGAACTGAAAAGGTTTTCTCATTTTCTGGATCTCTGGAGCAGATATTGCCCTCCTAGTCAAAAGGGAAGTAAAGACAGAGACGAACCTCACTTCAGGTCCTATATGCAGTGCATGAATCGAAGGGGCCTTGGGGTGTCCTTTCCCAACTTATCCCATATAATGGATTTAATAAGTTTCCAGTCATTTCCTTAGAATTTGAACTGCCATGAAGAATCATTATTATTAGTTCTGTGTTCCTGAGATTCACGTCACTCACATCAGCAACAGAGTAGATCCCAAAGGAATCATAGTTGTGTAGATATGAATTATTTTGAATATTCCACAGGCTTTCTCTTTTTCCTACTGTGTGAAATTCCCAGGATTGAAAAGGAGATCTAAATGTGATAGTCAGACTTACTTCGTACATTCTAGAAATACGAATATGTGTTGGGAAATATCTACCTCCTTCTCCTTCAGAATTCATTAACAGTTGGTTTGCTTTGTGTGACTGTGGCTTTTTGAAAAAATTACAATATAAGCTACTCTCTCATAGTAAGAGAGAAAATCTGTGAGAACTAAAATGACCAACCAACAAACCCCATAAACACCAAACCATCAAATAAAGTAAAAGAAAAGAATAACGAAAAACTCAAAAAACAAAAAAAAAAAATACACACCAAAAAAGCCCCACCGCCTTAAAACTATTAAACTAATCCCCACCCACTTAATCTCCGAAGAGAGCATTTTTCTAAATTTTCTCATTGGCCTGGTGACACATTGTTTTTGAAATGCTGGAAGCTGAGTGAGTAAAAGCAAGACAGTGTATCACTGTGAAAAGAAATCAAATGGCTACATTTTCCTTTAAAGAAACTTTACTCTGGATGCTTGAGAAAGTATGTATCTTCATCTAAGAAAGATCACAAGTAATTCCAAGCTTCCAGGGTGAGAGAATATGTAGTGATCAGTGGGCTTGTTCCTCAAATACACAAATTCACAGATTACTATGGGCCACACTGTGTACTCTAATTATGCAGTGGTTTAGGGCTGTTTCAAGAATGAAAGAGTATAAGTAAAGCATAGGAAGGAAGTAGATTGACACTTCTGTATATTGTGCAAACCCACCATTCTGGAAAAGAAAACTGCATTTTATTTTGTTGAGTGTTCAATTCCATGAAGCCTTGTTCGCTTAGGTAAGATATGAATCAGATCAATTAAACAACTCACTTCTTAAATTTCCTTATATTTTGGTAAAAAGGGAATATGCTACAAAAGCTAGTGTCTAGTGGATAACTTCTCACAGAGGAATTCAGTATGTAAGAGCATGGCAGTTGAGATTTGAATTCCCTCTGTTGGACATACATTTTTACACTTTCTTCTCCACTTCTTTTTCTTCCTCTTATTTCTCTCATTATCCATATCCCTTGGTTGTCAATAGACTACAGAGGCTAGCAATCCTGAAGCTCTTCAGTTGTATTCGAGATAGACTATTGGCTGTTTTCTAATTATCCAAACATAGCGTAATAGTTATACCTGAAAAGTATTTTTACTTTGGAGCATTTTATTAAGCGTCTTTATGAGCAAACAAGGACATTATAGAGGCTCAAGGTACGTGCTTCTACGTTAAGCTTTGCTTATTGTATATCGCGAGAAGAGAGCAAGTCAGCCGTCATTGGTAAAAGTTTTTCATAAGAGATTCACAATGGATTGTTTCAATACAGAATGCTCCTGTGTAAATTTCCACTTACAGAGATAAATAAATAGCAAAGCATAAACCACTCATGAATTCTAGATAGTTTAGAGTGAAAACCTCTCCCCACTTCCGTAACAGACGATAGCAGCATTTAAAATTTTGAAACCTCATATGATTATGATGCCTCGATATCCTAATTTTATTCCTCATAAGTATCGCAGAGTAACGAGACAGCCTGTATCTCTATGTGGCGTCTTACAGAATAGCAGTAATAAATTGTGATGGATATTAGTTTGATTATTTAAAGATTTGGTATCTGATAAGAAGACATGAGCTCTCTGAACTACTTTGCAAAATATGGCATGTCAAATTCAGTGTACCTTAAAGAAAAAGTCTGTAGAGCTGAGTGTTACTAATAGTGAGCATTTTCATGTTCGTTAGTGTTTAAGAGAGATAATCTCCATAACATAAGTATGCATATCGACAAGAAATACATGACATGATACTCTAGAAATCATCGTCTTCGTAGCACTGAATTTTAACCAGTTTCGTTGAGTAAGCTGTCAACAACATTTGAGTGGGAGGATAATTATTTGATTGTGCCTCAATCATGGTCCGAGGTTTCATCACAAATTTATTCTATAATGTCCTTGGAGAGACCTTATAAATATAAATCTAATTTCAGCAGAATGGCACAGTCCTTTTGTTTGCAATTTTTTCTTCTCTTTTGCACTCTCTGATTCAGTTTTTGATTGCAACAAGAGATGACATGAATCCAGGAAAGCTGTCCTCAATGCAGGCTGTGTTTGGACAGGAATCTTTTGGAACCATCAGTGAAACTTCTGAATTCAGTGAATCATTATTTAATCCATAACATGCATGAGATTGCCGTTTTCCATGGTCCAGCGCATGATACCGAATATACCTACAATCCTGAAGTTGTCTTGCATTCTTTAATCCATTTTGTAATCCCTCAGACCAATACCAGAGACACAACACCTTACATGTTTTAAATTCACTTCTCTTATTATTAACCCTTTTTGATCAAATAAAAAGTTCAGCTCTTTTTTCTATCTCTCAAGAAAGAAAAAAAAAAATAGAAGAGTACAAACAATATTTCTGGGATGGTTTATCCCACTTCTCCCATTCTTATTCTGAAGAATAAAGAATAAAGATAACAAATGTGGCAAATGGATAAAACTTTTCACAGTCTTTAAACTAATCATAGGGTGAGTTTTTTGTACTTTTCACTGTTCTTTACTTGCCATTGCCTCTGGAAAAAAATTTACATTTCCCTCGAATACGTGTCAAGTATTGTTTCATTCCAGAGCTGGTTTAAGGTCTCCGGGGTACAAAGTGCAGGCCCAAGTTTTGAAATGTTCCTGTGGTGTGATTTGCACTCAAGACCACAAGGTTTTTGTTGTCTGCAAATGCAGTCCTTCTTGATCCAGGTTCTGCTACTTCTTTTTTTCTATTTCCTCCATCCCTGATCTTTGTTTTTTGAGCATTTTTGCTTCTTAATCTTTCCCCCCTTCTGTTTCCAGGAACTTTACTGATGGAAGCATTTCCCAACTTTTATTCTTCTGTGCAAATTAGTCTGCTTTGCATTGGGAATGGAGCGACACCATTATCTGATGTGTAGGAGGAAGAATTTTGGATTGGTGCATTTGTTCCAGATGTAAACAGAGGTCGCTGTCTCAGTATTCTTTTATATTCCTGCTTTAGTCATAAACAGAAAAACCTATCTTGTCTTTACATGCTGTTTTTTGACACACAAAGAAGCTATTTGCCCTATTGCCAACTTTTAAAAATATTCAAGATACCCAGTCCTGAAGAAATGAAGAAAGCAATTTGATCCTCCTATTTACCTATGAGCAAATCAGGGAAGGAACTTGATACATCTGTGGCCTGGTTGAAAAATAAGGTCAGATTTGTAATTTGTGGGTTTCTGTATGTGTTCTAACAGTTCAGGTAAATGTGGCATTTATGTTCTGCCACCACGAAAGTCACTTGAAAGAGGAGCTCTAAAAAAAAACCCCTAAACCACCCTTCTAAATTTTGTTCTGAAACACACAAAAGAGCTTTAATCTTTTTTTTTTCTTTTGTGAAAGGAAAATTGAAAGATCACAGCATTCTGAAGGTTAGCATAGCAAACCAGACCAATCCTGACACCAGTCCTATTGGCAACTCCTTCCAGTAGTTTTGGCAGCCAAATGTGGGGCCAGCCTGGAGCATGAGGAAATCCAGCCAGGCAGACGGCTACAGTCCTGTACATCAGTCCTGGAAATCGCATTCCAGGGCTTGGCATCTGTGCTCCAAGGCTTGCCAAGCACACCCTGTGAGTGGCCACACGAGTGCTGGCTTCTGCAGCAGAGAAACAGATAGAAAGCAGGAGGCCTGTGGGGAACATGCTGCCATTGCCCATCTCTTTCTTCTAAAAAAAAAGATTCTCCTGAGAAGTCGGAAGTGAGGCTGCACATATTTCCTCTAAGGTATAGAAGGAATATTGCCATCTTATATATCATTTTTAATTTTTTTTTTTATTTTCTGTTTTGGCTGAAACTGTTCTCACTCATTACTATACGGACTTTCCCTACAAATGTTACCAAGTCTTCACAAAAATTAGTTAGGATGAAATCAAGCTTTGAAAACCACAGTATCGCAGAGGCATTTATCTTCATTCCACATCCTCATCTCCTGTGCCATTTAACAGGCTTTTGACTTACATTATTTTTTTTTTTGCCTGTCTAATATGGCCATTCAAAGATGATTCCATTAACTCGGGAGCTTTTATAAAACCAGGCAAAGATAGTCTGTAGGTGTTCAGCATAAGCGAGGGGACTCCAATCTGGGCTGAGACTGGATCTGAACCTCCCCCTACCAAAGGGGCTGTGCACCAACACTGGGAAGACTATCCTGGACTAACAAAATTACATCCGTGTTTCCAAATCAGCAGAATCAGAAGTCTGCATAATTATCACGGTTTCATTGAATTCGAGTTGCTCAATATCCTCTAGAGCATTAGAAAGTGTTGCAATTCTTGATGATCCATCACCCACAGCTAAACTGCTGGAAATCAGCTCAGCTAGTGAACCACCCAGGAACACAATGGCATAATGATGAATTAGAGAAAAACTGTCATCTTTATTGAGTTAAGCTGCTGGCTGGAACTGTGAGAAACAGTGACAGCAGGTGATTTTATCAAAAAGCAATGTAATCTCGGAGAAACAGATACATATACTATGAAAGTCATCCTCTGAAATCTGGAGATTAATTTGGTGATGTCATGAAATCAGACCTTTTCCTGGAGGTAATATGGGTTTTCCTGAAGAATATTTCTAACTATTACAAGTTCAATGCATTCACCATTACTTTGTTTTTCATGGTGCTCTCTAGGGAGCCAGTGAAGTAATGGAAAACTTACTAACTTCTAAATTTAGACCTGTTTCCTCATTTCATAGAGTTAGCTAACTAGATCGCCACTAGCCATGTAATGATCCGCTCAGCTGCATGTCTTGGTCAGTTATTCCACTGTGGGCTACACACCAGATCCTCAGGATTGTTATTAATAATATATTATTAATATGCTATTTAGTCATTTTCAAGGCTTCCACTCGTTCCACTAAATTTGTGCACTATGAAATCTTATTCTGTGTATATGTGGGATCCAGCCTTATAATCACTAATAACATACAGGAAAATCCTCATATCTAAAGCTCCATAGAGGATAAATTAATATTTGCTTGCCTAAATCCATTTCTACAAAATTTCCTGAAGTTTATTTCAGTGCCATTTACGTTTCTCTGCTTCAGTCTACTGTAGCATTAGGGCATATAATTTACACATTCAACATCAAATTATGTGCAGAGGAGACAAACATCCCTGTCCACCTGTTTTTTCATGCTCATTCATTTTGATTTTCTTTATGATGGTCATAAACAAGACTTAGTTTCTTCAAATTTCTGTAGCAAGATCAGTTCCCATGAAGTGAAACGCACCCTGTGGTTTATTGGAGAATTCCAGCCTAGGCTTGACTCTTTGTTGGTAGAAAGAAAGCAAATGACAATGAACAATTTTTATTTTTTTTTTTTAACAAGTGAAACGGAATATTTTCGGCAGTATTTATTTATATAGATACAGTGTGTTTCAATTCTGGGCTTTCTTAGTTTATTAATTCCTGGTTTATTCAATCCTGGAAAATTTTATCTAAAGAAATATGGATTTACAGAACTGTCAGTGATGGGATTTGTTGCTTGTGAAACACTAGAAGGAACAGATAGTACTGTCTTAAGCATTTTGATATGTTTGCTGTAGCATGTCTCAACTCGGCAATTTTAAATTGCATTTCTATGTACTGATTTTTATCACAGTGCTTAAAACGTTTAAAGATACAGTACTGCATTGTAGTTTTCAAGTTCTATTTTAACTTCAGGAGAACACAGGAAAGTAAAGCAACATATGAATATAGTCAGTAAACATGCACTTGATTATGTTTTCAGATAATTTCTGTAGTTAGACTGAGTTCATTGATGGTGAGGAAGAGATGTTTAAACAATAAATAGTAGTAATAAATAATTAAAGTGATAAGTAAATAAGTAAGTAAATAAATAAATAATGAAATAAACTGTAGTCCTAGGGTAAACTCTTTTCGGCTGCAAACTCACAGCTCTATGAGTCCTTATCATTGAGCTGTTTGAGTAATGTGAAAGCCAGAATCAACTTGCTCACAGCAACTGGCTAAGTGCCATAGAATATTTATTTGCTTCTGACAAAATTCTTTTGTTGATTCCACATCCTATATTGTATCAAATATCTGTTATGTGACCCTACTTGGTAAGACTCTTTTTGGGATCAAGAGACTGCCTTTTTTCTTTTCCCTCTTTTGGAAAGGATTTGTAAGACATCCTTCCCTCCCCAGTTCATATAGCTCTATTATTTTAAGTAGCTATGCATGATGTTCATAATGAATCCACCTGCCAAGCTTAGCAGCATTTCTTCTGTGCAGTCACTGCTAAATAATTCTTGCTTCTTTTATATTGATCATAATATTTTGTGATCAAGAAATTAATTGTTTATCCCATGCTTGCAGAGCACAGCCCCACCACCCCTAGATGTCACTGTAATAATACAAAAAAAGAGTAGCAGTCTTAAACAGTAGCAGAATTGTTTTACAGTTAAGATGGTCTTCAATGAAATTCAGGGAACTTCATAAACATTTCAATCTATGGATTAGGGAGAAAAGAAAATGCTGTCTTCACATGCACCTGTATTTTGCACAAGGTTCTGTGCTGGTGGAAGTCAGTGGAGAACATGATTCAACCAACAGCTTGGTTTCAGCTGTTCTGAAAAGCTTTATCATGAAGGTCTTATTTTGTGTGAAGAACCTTCTGGGCTGTGGTAAGCATTGTCACATTTTATTTGTTCAGGTTTTTTAGTTCTACTGGATCAACTTCTGAAAAATACTCACATTTCATATATAAAACTGTACTTGTTTATTTGCACACACATAAAAATATAAATATGCTCTTTTCCTAGGCAAATAAAGATATCTAAGTGAATAAAACTGTTCAAATTTTTGTGTTGGCATATTGAAAAAAAAAAATTAAGCCCAAAGGCTGGTTTTCCTAGGCTGGAAAAAAAAGTTAAAAAAATTAAATACAATAAATAAGTATGAAATAAATACAATGCTTGAATTAGCAAAGACAAATCCATGACTGTTTTTCTCTGCATGCAAAAGACATATGCAATCTGTGAAATGTTTCTACCGTAGGCTGAAGGGGAAAGGGGTGTAACCAGCATTTCCTTTTCAGTCTGAAAATTTACAGGAATGCAGCAGGACATCTGTATGGAATTAGTATGATTCTCTCCCTCATACATTGAGATTCATGTGTCTGCAAACTCAGAGTCTGTAATTTTAAATCCAGATTTATTTTACCTAATAAAAACATCAGGACTGATTGTACCTTAGGGTATAATATTTTAAAAGATCAAAATTAAGTTTTTAAGGAAGTGAAAATAAAAACAGATAGTTTCATAATGTTTTAAAGTCTTTGAATCTTTAGTTTTCTTTAGATATGTTTAAGGTGTTGTGTGTAGCAGCCTATACACCAAACCTTATACCTGTATTTGCGGGCAATACAGCTGGATTTTGGAGCTTCATTGTACTCAAACAATCCTCCTTGCTGGAAGGCCACATGCCAAACATTTCTGCCAGTTTTCTTATGGAATTTGCACTGGTGCATGACCTATTATTTTTCCTTCCTATAGTCTATATGCTGTATATAACATCATAATTACAACCTGCTGTCATAGAGCTGCTGAAATACGTTAATGCAAACTCTGAATTGTTCTTAGTACATGTAGTGCCATCACAGTTGTTTTAAACATTACACAATGATAATATAAAATATTATCCATTATACATTTTATATAAAACAAGTAATAGATTGTATTTCTCCTTCAAGCGTGGACCTTTTAAAAAAAATCTCCTGAACAATGATCAGAGTTGTGTAAACCAAGATTAGGCTGATCCAACCTGTTTCAATTTGCAGTTGAGTGAAAATTACCAGCTTTGCCTTTCATAGGTGTGTGCCTGAATCAAGGAACTGTCGTAATAATAATTTAGCATGGGACATCACAAAATCCTGTGCCACATGCTCTGGGATAACCCTGCTTGAGGAGGGATGTGGGACCACATACCCCACCATGGTCCCTTCCCACTTGAACCATTCTGGAATTCTGGGATTCCATGTACTCAACATTTGCATCAGTCTTACAGCATGTAACAAAGCCTACCTGTACTTATATTCCATGAAGAAGAGACAATTCCTCTTTTAATTTGGTAAAAATTAAGTTTTATTCTAGGATGCAAAACCAATCATAGAATCATAGAGTTGTTGAGGTTGGAAAAGGCCTCTAAGATCAATGGGTTCATCAAAGAGGAAGAACACAAAATGATCAGTACAGAAAACTGTGACTATTTTTTTGTTCAGGATTACTTATATTTAGATAATGATACTGTTTAATTCAGGGTTCAGAGAACATGACACCTCAATGAATTTTAGGACAGCTGAATCCTTGCCTTCTAAATATGTTGTTCAAGAGAAGCTGAGTCAGAAAATAATGCTTAGAGGAACCTATAAAAGGACAACTACTTTAAATCATCCAGCTATAAAGTTACTTTTATGTTTAAATGACTAAAACCACATTGTCCAAGTTTAATGCTAGATGAAGCTTCTCCTGAGTAATCATATGTCCAAAGTCACATTTGTCAGCAGAGTACCTACAATCAACCATTACTGGGCAGCCAGTCTACACACCTGACAGCTATAACATACAACTAAAAATGACAGACAAGAGAATAAACCACCTAGATGTTAAAAAACCTTCCTGTTTGACTGCAAGTCCAAGTTCAGAGAACATCAGGATCTGATGTGCTCATATCAAGACCTTTTGGCTTTTTTTTTCCTGTTCATTAGAGTAAGTATTTGATTTAACAAAGGTCTTTTTTTTTTTTTTTTTTTTTTTTTCCTTTTTCCTTCATTGTCATGGGTTCTTAAAAAAATAGGTGGAGACACGTCTCTTATGAACATACGAATGCAATCGGGCAGCCCTTCAGTTACAAGGAATGTGGACCTGTAAATCCATCTTGATTTTTTTCTTTTTCTCATTTTAAAAAATAAGGTAAAGACAGAACTGAATTGTCTTTTTCATACTGAATGGAACAGTGACTCACAGAAGAATGTCTACTTTTATTGTTACCCCTTGAGCAGTAGAAGCTTGGAATCAGACACTTACGAACAATGCACTGATTTCCTCCAGGGAGTGTCTTCCATCCAGGGCAACAATATGAACGAAATCTAGAGCCACAAACATTTGGCCTGCAACACATAAAAAGCAATAAATGTATACACAAAAATATTAATCACTCCAAAGAGAATTTAGTGTTTTACATATACATAAGGGAAAAATCCAGCTGCATAAAACAAACAAAAAAAAAGTGCATAGCAAAGCTGTCTACAAAAAAAAAATCCTCCCCAAATAAACAAAATCTTTCTCCAAGGCATTTTATTGTGGGTTAGTTCAGCTGATCAGTATAAAGAGGAGAGGTGGATGAGGCAAGAGCAGGCCACATTCATCTTTGCTGCAGCTGAGGATAAAGAAGGGATGAGTTTGATTCTGCATTCATACAAAGTCTGAGAAGCCTTGCTATAAAAACGAGGGTATTCATTGTCCAATAGTTTAATATTAAACCCACGAGGGACATCATTTAATGACACTGAACTGGGAACTTTGCAGAAAGAACAGGAATTCACCATGGAAATATTCCAAGAGAGAAATAATTCAAAGAGAAGAAATTGTAGGAAATATTCACTTGATTATTTTAATTAAAACTCCCTTGAATCCCTTTTAAAAACTAAGGGTTAAAAAAGGGTGGGGTGCCAAATTTAAGCAGAGCAATGGATTTTTGTAAACAAAACAGGCACAATGACAATAAGCCAAGTGATTCCTTTTTTTTTCCTTTACCCCAAGTTAGTCCCATTTGAATTCCCTTTTATAACAGGATATACAGGCCCCCTCCTGGGATGGATTGAGGTGTTTTAAATTAGTTAACACCATCTATATTTATCAGCACTGGGCATTTCAAACGGCTTTAACATTCATTTCCACTTTCTAGGGAAGGACTTTACCAGTTCTTTTTATCATTAACTTTATGAAAATTTTGGGAGGTTCCTAATATTATCCCCAGTGGGTGAAGCATCCTCTTTAATTGACATCCACTGGGCTATAAAAAACTATAAATTATCCTCAGGTTTCCAAGACCTTAAACTATATTCAGGCTTACAAGAAAGGAGAAGCCATTAACATTTCTAAGCTAATTTTATGGATATTATTTCTTCAT
>CM019236.1:68133131-68158016 GCA_009741485.1 Malurus cyaneus samueli
AAGTTAATCTTACCCACAAGAAAGCCTGTCTTTTTGTTGGAATGGGGATCATAAATAATTTTCATGGGTGCAGACATGATTTAAATAATGATTATGTGTCGTATCTCACGTTAGAATAGACATTTGTTAAAGTTGAATAACGTCCATAAAACCGACTGCTATGGTTAAGGAGGGAAAATCATTGCCAAAGGACTTGGGTTCTTTAGCTAAGAGCAGTTGTCTTAAAAATATGGAAGGAAATTAATAAAAAAAATGCAATATGATAAATTAAGTTACTGCTATAATTAGAAGCTTTTGGATAATATGGGAACACGAGTCTGCATTAGAACAAGTAGAAATTAAGACTATAAGTACTTGTGGGATGAAACTAGATTTCTTCAGGAAGGATATTTTACATAATATCTCCCACCTCCTGGAAAGCATTTGAATTTGCTAATTCCAGATTGTCTCCTATCCTATTCCCTACATGTTATTAAATAGAAAAGCTTTTTTCACAGAGGATGCCATCATATATTTACATTGCGTAGTTGATGGAGAAGAATGAGTGATGCCTCTTTTGCTTTAGCTGAACTTCTATTTCAAGTCTGACCAATTCAAATAAAAAATTGTTCAAAATGTTTTACATAGTGGATATTCAGAAAACATACAAGTGTACATCTGCATACAGAAAATATTTCCAGAGGAAAGCTCAAAATACAGATTATTTTTAATTCACACTTTTCCTCTAAATAATTAAATTTTCTTCCCAGCAAGAGTGGGAGATCTTTCAAGTAAAGCCAGTCATTATTATTTGACATTTTGAAACAAAGTAACACACTAGACAATCATTTTGCAAATGCAGGATCCCCTTAAACTAGACTTATTTGGGGTAAATAATTTCTTACAGTGCTGAAAATTATGTCCCTCAATGGCCACCTTTTTTTGACATTTAAAAACATTCTCAGCTATTCATTATTTGAATCATTGAAAACACCCAGTGGTGGATATCTAGATCAGCACAGGTATTAAAAGTATCAGTATTAAAAGTAGAAATTTCAAGACAATGTCAGGATTAAAAATCTCTTTCAGCTCTATTCCCTCTTCCCCACTGGAGCAAATCCACACCTCTACATTTTCATGAGTGCCAGCCTTCATCTGGTAAATTTCTCTGGTATCTTCACAATAGATCTATTTTAAAAATATTTTTGGAAAATACCTTGGAAATTCATTTGATTAATCCTGTCTGCTGTAAAGCAAAAAGAAAATGGACAAATTGACCATTTAACCTGTACATCAGGAATTCTGCACAGCTGCAGGTGATCTGCTGCAGATGCCAGCAGTTTTACCAGTAAGAACTACTGAGCTGCTTGCTCTTTTTGCTTGGCTGGTTGGTTTTATCTTTGGGATTATTTTTACAATTTGTCTAATATATCTGACCATTTTGATTTCTAATCCTGTCCTCCAGTGTAATTGTGCTATCTCCAGATCATCATTAATCAGGAAATGGAATAAATAATAGAAAATTAAATATTTTAGTCTAGACTGTGATTTTTTGTCTTACTTAGAAGAATGTCATTTGAGACAGTTTCAAAAGCATTGCTCAGATGACATAGTCAATATCTATTTTTTTTTTTTAAATTCAGTCTATCTGTTTGTTCTCTGCCTGTGCTTTCCTTCCTTTTGATGAGCCTCTTTTGGTTACTTTTGATGTTACTGTTTTCACATGGAAACTTGAATTATTTCTTTTTCAGCTTATTCAGCAGAATATATTAGTTGGCCTTACTTCCTTTTTTTCCCACTGTTTAAATATAGCACTGATTTGGTATATGCCCATAATTTGGTAAACGGAAAATGAAAACTAGTAAGCAAAAAGAGATAAAACTCATTTATTCCCATCTAAACTTATTATTAATAAAAAATAAGTGAAGAGTTCTGATCTCTTCTATCTCTGTGCTCATCTGGAAAATTTCAATGCATATGAAGGACATTGCAGCCCTTTAAGAAGCATTGTTTTTCATATTTTTCATAATTCTTTTATATTATAAGTGAATATATTATTCCAGCCTAATTATTATATATAATGAATATATTATTCACATAGTTATTCACATCAATGAATAAAATATTTATTCACATAAATCCTTTGCACAGGTAACAAATAAATAAATTATTCCACAGTTTCAGTTTTATCATCTATAAAATCCAAAAATAGTTTAGTAGTGGTTTCAAAATAATGCTTCCATTGCAGAAGGAAAAAACATATATGAAGTGTATGTTGACTGAGGTATATTGAAAATGAAAAAAAACATTCAGTGAGGCTTATAAATAAAAGACGAAGATACTTAAGACATAAAACAACAATTCAAAAAAAGCATAAAAGTATCAAAGACATCATGAGAGAACTATTCCATGCAATTAAACAAAAGATCTCTCAATGCTGCAAAGCTTCAGCTACAAAAGGATTATCCAGCTTGCAATAGCTGATTCTTTACCTTTGTGACACAAATAAAAAGGTAAACAAGGCAAAATATTTTAGTACATCATTCCAAAAGTGATTTGTGTGTTCTGTCTGTAAGACCTCATATTATTTGGGATTTTTTTTTTTGTTTTAACATGGAAGAATGAAGCTCTGTACTGATTTTTCCTTGTTTTTAAGTGATGGCAAACAAAAGTGAAATCTTCCTAATTTAAATAGCTAGCAGGAGTTAAATCGCTCTTTAAACTCTGAAATCTGTGATCAAAAAGAAGGGAATGAGAAAGTAAAAAAAAAAGGAATAAATTAAGCAATATCTCTCTTCTTTTTCTAGATACAGAAGAAGTTAACCGGATTTTATGACAAAACCTAGCAATAGAAATAAGATTTGTGTATACATCGTAAATGAAACAGGAGGTTGAAGCTATCCTTACACAGAGCTTGAACACCTGTGTCTATTTTAAAGTCATTCAAGATAAACAAGATAAAAACCACAACAGTTATTATTGGATATTCTGTTTTGTCTTTGAAAAAAGAATCACAGAGCTGCTACAGTAATTCCCAGGTTAAGAAGATGTGTGTAGTTACTAATTATTTTATTTTATTCTAGAAGCTCTACCCTGGGAGTCGGTAGGTGGAGCACATAAAAGGGCTCAGGGCTTGGCGAAAAAGAAGAAAAAAAAGTTGAGTATATGGGGAATGTGCTCATACTCTGAGGGGGTGATGTCTTAGGGGATGTTGTCTCTCTTGAAATAGAAAATTAATTTTCTCCCTGTTAGATACAAGCTGATGGTAGACCCACATGTCCTTCAGAAATTACATTTTTTGTCGGTTTCCGTTCATTCAAGCCTGTCGCTGTCTGTTTTGTTAATAAGTATGCTCAGCTTCAGAATTCAGCTTCAAGAATATATTGCCCTTTATGTAAGCAGTGGAGGTCTTTGTAATACTCCATCTAATAAATTGTAGACATACCAGGTGAAACTGGGGAAGGAAAGGGTGATAAGCCATGGTCTGCCAAGCTTTTGACCTTCGGTGGCTTTTTTTTAATGATTCCCGGGCTCTCCCACCTGCTCACATGTATTGGTTTTCCATGAGTAAACTTGCCATGGTAATACTGGGGATAAGTGCCATGTATCACTTACTTTCACCTAAAGTTGACCCAGAATTTCCCAGGATAACGGTGTCATTCCGTGGAAGATACTTTTATCAGTGTCCCTGTGGAATGAAAGAAGTTGCTCAAAATGATCTGTTCACAATTATCAACTCTTTCAATACTGGGTTGCTTTAAGGTAGAGTTTTTAAGAGGGATTAAGTCTGCCTGTTACACTGTTGATAGACTTTCCAGATTCAGCCATGTGGCTGGTTCAAATGTTATTGGAGTCTTTCAGAAATCCTTGCAAGATACCCTTAAATTGTGACTCTCAGTGCTTCTTAAGGTCTTGGTGTCAGGTCTGTTCACATCCAGAATGATCTTTGTTTGTTATTAATTTGTGCGCACAAAGGACTTGTTTCATCTCCTACTACTGCCTGAAGTCTCATTGCAGCTTCTATCATGTTTGGAGGGTGGATGATTTTGCCAGACCATCTGTAATAATGTCTGTGACATTTTTCTGTTTCTGCTTTTGGGGAAGGTTTAAGTGTGCTTACAGTTAATGTCAATTGAGATGATGTTCTTTACAGCTAGAGTTCATCTAGGCAAAACCACCTACACAGGATGCTGTACAAGCTACCAAACTTCTTACTGGAGATGTGCTGATTATAATTGATGCATAATGTAACCGGTGATTTTAAAAGTAACATTTGATGAGGAGAAATCCGTAAGCCAGTGATAGATCAAAAGGAAACCATTCTGACCAGACAGTGTTTCCAGCTGACGATGTGATGGTGGTGGTTGTTGTGGTCTGTTGTTTATTTACGATTAAAAGTGATCTTTCATCTAGAAATCAAAGGTCTTCTTAGATTGACTCTTTTGTTATATAGAATAAACTGTACTGGTAAAAGCATATTTAGGGTATGCTTTAAGATCTAGAGCTTTTAGCTGATAAAAAAAAATACTTCTTAACAGATAATAAACTGACAAAATGGACTAAATGTAAACCTTGCTTTATCAGGAGATTGACCTGTGTTGCATAAAGATGGACTGAACAGGAATACATGAAAACAGCCCTGTTTCCTATGCTTGTCAAGTTCTCACTTTTATTTCTGCTCACGGAGAAAATATTTCAAGTCAGTCCATAATCCCACAAACTCTTTCACTTCTGCCTTCGCATTTGGGGCATAGTTGTAGTGAAATTTAATGATAAATGTAGATGATGCATGTTGCATCTTTTTGATGCCTAGATCAAAGGTGTTGGCAAGTGATTACTGAAGGTATGTATTCCATTGCAGTCCTTCAGTGGAGATGTGCTACCAGATTATTTTGTTCTCTCAAAACTCAAGAGTTATTTAAAAAGAAATTGTGATCTTGATTGGTTTGTTTGTTTTTTTTTTTTGTTTTGTTTTTTGGGGTTTTTTTTGTTTATTTTTGCTTTACAAGTTGGCTATTTCTCAATATGTGTCTTTTTTACAACCTGTGCTGTGCTGAACTGGCTCTTACTCTTTCAGATTCTCTTGATGAGAGATTTACAAACTGAGCAGATTCATTTGATGTGTTAATTTAGAGCCTTTTAGCTCTTTTGTTTGTGATTCTGTTCACTCCTTTGTGCAATGGAGCTGTGTTGGATGGTAAGTGAGAGGGGAAGGTAGGACTTTAGGTCATCAGGAGTGTGGCTCATATCAGGCACCTGACACATGCTTATGGGGTGGACAGGCTCTGTTGGGGTTTTTATGGCCAGTTTCTAAATAAAAGTGCGGGAATACCTGTGTACAGGAAACTACGTGTAGTGAAGCAACACAAAATCTGCAAAGTCCTGCATCTGGACATTGACTTCCCACAAAACTGCTTGGGTAAAGGTGGATAATCTTCAGGAAAAAAAAGATCCTAAAATGCCTTTAAAATAGGAATTAAAAGAATGAAGCCTGCAGCATAAATTGGCATTGTTTATCTTCATTCAAGTCTTGGATTCTTGGTAATATTTTACATGGGTCTTGTGGTCTGAAAGGCATATTTTTAATAATTTTACATTACTTATGTAACTGGCTGGTATTTCTAATTAGGGAAAGAGTTGATTACCTTGTTTCAATGGTCAGGTCTATGCCCTATTTGTTTGTGGTTATGCTGAAATTTGTCAGAGATACTGATTATGCCAAAATTCGGTTTTCTTTATTTAACTTAAAATTACCTTTAAAAACTGTCCAAATTAAGTGAGTTTTCAAGTGTTGTCTTGTTTTTCCTGAAGTTTTAGACTCAGTTTACTGTTAATCCCTATTATTATCTTTCTGTGTTCTCCCTCAGCAATTTGCAGAAATAACTGTGGTGATGGATTTTGTTCCCGTCCCAACATGTGCACCTGTGCAAGTGGGCAGATATCACCTACATGTGGATCAAAACCTGGTAAGGACTTACTTTATTTTCATTAGAGATTTCATTTAAAGTCATTCTCTTTAAGTTTCAATGAAAAAAACCCAACATCTTTGACAATAACTTGTTATTACTGCATACATGAATGTAAATTACGTTCCAGTAAGATATCTCAAGTTTTTGATCAAGTTTGATGCACCACGTATGCCATGGTTACTTTGTGTGACAAATTTTTTTTAAATGTGCCTAAAGAGATAAGCAAGTTTGAGAGTGAATGTGTGCATTGTTTACATTTTCATGGAGACCATTTTTGTAAGAATTGGATATTGCACAGGCTCCAGTGTGATTAAAAGTTCCAAGTTGCTCCATAATAGCTCTGAAAATCCTGACAAAACCTCTTAATGGATGTACATGCAGTACATACAGCATAAATGATATAAAGCTCATCATTCAGATCACATTTCAGAGATCATACAAGGTCATTTTTCTGTGGCCTTTTACTGCCTGGTGTGGTGTATTTGGCTGATTTTGGGTGTCTCCCTGCAGCACAGCAGTGCAGCATCAGCTGCAGGAATGGCGGGATGTGCGTGGACCAGCGGTGCCAGTGCCAGAAGGGCTTCTCTGGGGCCCACTGTGAGCAGCGTAAGTCACTGCTCTGTCCCTTTTCACAGCAAAGCCACAGGAGTTCTGCCAGCTGGACCAGTTGCTTTAGCTACAGGAGGAAGGTGAAATAGCCAGTTTGCTGAAATGCAGTGAAATGCCTGGAAGAAATGCTGAGTTTGGGGTATGATGTTTAGCCAGCAGTTGGTTTGTGCATGAAGTGCTTTTTTATTGTCTAAAGTTCAAATTACAGCTTGGATTCTCCAAGCAGTTTTGAAAACCCTTGGGGAGCAATGTCACTGTGCATCCCACTCTTCATACCAGATGTTCACTAGTTTTTCATTCTCTTTAAGAAAGTTTTCTCTATCTTAGAACAATAGCTTTCCTGCTGGTTTGAAGCATGTTTTTCTGTTTTCTGCTTGACCAAGGAAAAGAAGATTGAAGAGTCAAACCTTTTGGATACTTTTTTTGGGTTGCCAGACAAGCTAGAAAATCAATTATTTGCCCAGCTTTACCTGTAACAGTGTTTACAAGCTGTTGCAATTTAGCAAACAGTAATAAAGGCTGCAGGGAAGAAAGACTCAAAGTGTATTCTGAGGCCAGCTGACTACTAATTAGAGAAATTGTTTGCATAAAGTAGTCAAAACTAGAAACAAACACAGGGCAGCTATGCAAAAAACAGATTGAATTTTGTGCAAAGTAATTTTTTTCCCCTTAGTTGCTTTTGCAAATGCTGGAAGCAGTCTTGTTCTTACTTTAGCTGGATAAAACTCTAAAATTCCAGCAAAGAGTTGTAACCCTAAACTGTGTCACTAGTCACAGTGAAATTTTCTGTTAAGAGTTGCTGGTCCCTTCCTGCTGTTGTTCAAGTATTGGGTCAACACCTGAATTTTCAGATGAGGCATACTTCCAGTGAATAAATGAAAAGGTGACTGAATTTTCAAGTGGGGACCCTGAAGCTATCCAGAAAATCTAAACCAACTTTTGGGATTAGTTTCAGTGTATAGGACAGTTAAAATTTCAAGCAGGATTGCATATTTGTCTTCTAGACAGTCTTAAGAATGTGTTTTTATTTCTATTTAGAAAAATGTAGGTAATTATGTTAATTAGCGAGACTGCTGAAGTGTCATTGTTCATTAATTTTATGTATGCATTCTCAGTAAAAGCTAATTCCGTTCTGTGCTGCTTGGTAAGAAGTGAGGCTTTATCACAATTCCACATTATTTTGTGCTCCCCCCATGATATGCACACGTCCATTTTTCCAGTTTGAAGTTATTACCTTCTCTAGGTTGCTGAGGTTCTTTTGCACTGGGTACTCAAATGTGTTGCAAATGACACTTTCAAACTGAGAATATGTGTGTAGGAACACAGCCTAATGACTTCTAGACCAAAAATTTAAAAAAAATTAACATTTTGTGACTGTCCTGTAAGATGAAATGTTTTAATTTTGAGCATGTGTTAATTTTTGACAGTTTTGAAGCAATGAGCTGAAGCATTGAGCCTGGAAATAGATACAATTAATTAAGGCACTGTTTTGATGGGTGTTTTTCAACCTCAGTGAAGAGCTGTCTTCCATTAGAAAATTTCAGTGGTTTGGCAGGAAGATTTGTTCTTGATTCAGACCATTTGGTATATTCAGCATTGAGGGGTGGCTATGTTCTGAGTCCCATGACATGAAATATCTTCTTCGTCTAAATATACTGTGGATTTATGACCCTTTCACCTCCCTCCCAGCAAAAATTTTATTTTTTGTTGGGATCTTTAAGAGACACAGTTTTTCCAGGTACTTTAAAGATGGGTTAAGTGGGCAGTTCTTTTCCCTTGCCTCTAAACATCACTCCTTTTTCCAGCAGCATCAACTCTGACAGATAATTATCTGTCTCTTGGTCTCCCCAGGCCTCTCTTCTTGAAAGGTTTCTTGCTGTTGTGACTGAGCAGCGCAACTTAATATGCTCCAAAACCACCTGGAAATCTTTGAAATATAATATTGGAAATAATATTTGAAATATCATTGCCATGAGTTTTTAAACATTTTTTTTTTTGTTTTGTCAATTGAAGCTGTCTGTGAGAATGGCTGTCAGAATGGAGGACGATGCGTTGGACCCAATCGCTGTGCTTGTGTCTATGGCTTCACTGGCCCTCAGTGCCAAAGAGTAAAAGAAATTTAAGGAAAGAGACTGTGAACAGATTGTATACAAAAAAAATGTTCTGTGTACATGTTCTGTGCGGTGTTATTTTCTGGCTCAGCCAGTGAGATTTCAGTAACCATTTTTTATTTTTAAGTTTAGGATTCATCTTCCTTTTTTTTTTTTTTGTTTGTGTAGACAGATAAAAAATTGACAAAGCCTAATTGGCAGGAATTTCAGCTAGTTTAGGCTGCCTATTTTGTTCCTATGGTTGTTAAAAGATTGCTGTGTGTTTTGCCCTCAGCTACATGAAATAACAATCCAGCAAAATTGCTAGCAGTGTTAGGATTGCGTAAGTCAAGATAATCAAAGGATTTTTTTTCTGTATAACACCTCTTCCTTAAGAGAAACTTGGGAATTAATTTGCTCTGGTTAGTTGTGAAAAAGGCAGAGAAAAACTGAAAAAATAATCAATTACCAGAGTACAGGGATCAATTCCTAAAGCCATTCTTATTCCAGAATGCATCTTAGAGGTGGCTTAATTGATAAATCTTCTGAACAGGTAGTTAGAAACAGCAATAAAGACCTTTTGAAACTTAAAGAAACCCCTTAAGGCTGGATGAGCTCAGACCCTTCATGCATAGTAAGTTCTCCATCTCCCTGGCATATTTGGTGGTTCTCCCATGGACTTTGTCCAGTGTGTCCATCTTTTTCATGTGCTGAGCCTCCAAGACTGGACATTGTGCTTGGATGCAGTTCCTTGAGTGGCCAATGCAGACTCAGGACTACATCCCTGTGGTCAAGTCTGCCCTCAGCCTGACACAGCCCACACACCTCCTTCTCATTCCTGTGATTAGAAATAGGATTCTGAAGGGAATACTGTGGAATTCCCTGTTTCAAATTTAGCTTTGAAATACTCAAAGCTGTCTACAAATTGGGAAAATGTTTTTGGATTTAAAATTTTTTTATATTTTTTTTAACATTTATTAACTATGAAGTCGAAATAATTTCCACAGAGGTCAAGGAAATAAAAAACCCAAAAACTGAAAACTCAGGAGTTTCTCTTTGCTATTCCAGGTTGTTTTGTATACCCACTAGGTATCACAAGCATGACAGGAATGTAAGGGATCAGTTTGTTTGTCTCTAGTTGGTTGTTGTTTTCATACTTAGAACCTGATTTACAGTTTTCTATTTACCCCATTCTCTCTGTAGTTGCTTCTTATGAAGCAAGCACAAGCACTCAAATCCTATATGGTTTGGTTGGTGGAGAAATATGAAGCAGTATTTTGTTAAAAAATTGTTAATACTGGTAGTCATCTTATAGCCATATACAGAGATACGTCTCTGCAGAATGTTCACATGTCTAAAATAAGAGACTACTAAATCTTCCTGTTCAGAATGGATTTTCAAGGGATTGGATTAATCTAGTTAAGTTTTTACAGTTTGAGCTTTATTTCTGATGGATCTTAACACTGCAGATTCTGCAGTCTGGGGTGTGTGTCCAAGATGGATTGCAGTTATAGCTGAAATATGGCATGATAGAATTGTAATATTCAATTTTTATTTATTTATTTTTTTAATTCAAACATGCTTTTTTATTTATTGCCAGGCAACTTGATAAGCTTGCTTTTTGCCCCAGATAAAGGAAATCATTACTGGTTAAGATATGCTTCTGTTCTGTGGCAACATCCAGGGCTGTGGAATCATGTTAATGCACATGACAGACTCCAGCTGTGATGATGATTCAGAGATTCTATTAATGAAATTTATGAACAGTTTGACTTTGAAAATTTAAAAGATTCTAGCACATACAGGTGCTGTAGCTTAAATTTTGTGAAGATTGGAGGGTTGAAATTTGCTTTCTTACCATTCATTGTGAAATTCTTAGCTGCAGAATTTAAGCCACATACAGGAATTAAACCCTCAGTTGGCATTCACATTTCCCAGCTGCCCTTGAAACTCCTGGCTTTTCAATTGTGTGTAGAATACTCTTGCACTCCAAAAATTTGCCTGCATTATGGTGTCTTTGAAAATTGAGTTGTTTTAATTAGAGATTTATATTTTATTGCTTCAAACTGGAGGTAATGAGCCAAATTTGCTTCTGTCATTGTCAAAAAAATACAGCACATACCAAGTTTATGTAACAACTATGTGATAATTGATCTACTTTTTCCACTGTGATAGGGCTAAATAAGATTTTGCCTGATCTTGATGTTGCATAGACGTTCTCATATTCAAATAAAGAAGCTATTAATTAATTTTACTATTATTGTTAATTAATTTTGTTATTAAAGAAAGATGACTCATCTTGATAATGACTATGAAAAGTGTTTAAGTATTAATTTTGTGTATGCTTCACAGGAGTGGAGTACATGAAAAATGCTGTAAAAGGTGTCTTAAATGCCTATTTAGTTAAATAGTAATTTGTAATTTGTGCTTTTAATGTAATAATATATGTTTTCCAGTACATTGCAGAATGCAGTGATTTCTTCATCTGTTGTTTGCTAGAGCTGCTTACAATATTATACAGCAAGAAGTGTCTCAATGGTCTAATTTTAAACCAAATTTAGCAGCAGTCCATTACTCTTTAAGTAAAATGTTATCGTTTAAGGGTATGTGAACTTCCCTTGCAAATCACATCAGTTACAAGAGATTTTGTTTTGTTATAATTTTTACATCATTGTGTTCTAAATGCGTACTTTTTATTGCTCTTGTAAATTAATTTCTTTAAAATTAGTTATTTTCTTCCTAATACAGAACATATGTAGCTTTCCTTCAGCTTGGCCTCCCAGCCCAAGCTGTATGATAAAATGTGGCTGGTTTTTCAGCTATCTGGGCTCCGAGCAGACTAATTTCCGGGCTGGAGACAGGAGGCTGAGCAGTAACTAATGACTGGCATGATTAGAGTATTTAACTTGAGGCTTTCTGCTGAGTTAAAAGGAGAGAGCAAAACCTGTTTGGGAGCTCTTGCTTTTTCTGATACATACACTGACCTCTTGTATTTCCTCTCAAATGTGATCTTTGGTCAGCTTCTTGTCTTTGGTTTGTAAGCGCAAAAGATTCCAAGGTTTTTGTGTGGTGTTTTTAAAGGGGAAAAAAAAAAGGTTTAAATTTATAATTTTTAGAGATATGAAGCTGTGAAAAAGCAAGGATGTTTTCTTCCTTCTTTATCATGGGATAAAGGAAGGAAGAAGTGGGAAAGGCAAATCTTGTCACTGATGTAAGTTTGCCTTTGTCCCATACAGAGGGAGAAAGAAGAGTTCTCCTTTAGTTTGTGCTTAAATAGCTTGTAATGGTCAGCAGATGGGTCTGGAATGTCTGGCTTGTGAAGGGCATCCATTTGAAGAGGGAGGAGGATTTTGGATCCTATCAAGCTTTAACAGGTGAGAAAGAGGGAAAAACAAGGAAATAGCAGCCTTTCAATACCTAAAGGGGGCCTAGAACTGATCTGGAGAGGGATATTCTACAAGGGCAGGTAGAGATAGGACAAGGGATGATGGCTTTAAACTGCCAGAGGGCAGGGATGGATGGGATCTTGGGAAGGAATTGTTCCCTGTGAGGGTAGGGAGGCCCTGGCACAGGGTACCCAGAAAAGCTGTGGCTTCCTCTGGATCCCTGAAGTATCCAAGGCCAGGCTGGACACTGGAGCTTGGAGCAGTCTGGGATAGGGGAAGGTGTCCCTGCTGATGACAGGGGATGGAACAAGCTGAGCTTTAACCAAAACCATTTAGTGACACTAGGGTTCTATGAACATAACATTAGAATATCTGAACAGCGTCAAATTTTGGGTTGTGCTCAGGACATCTTTGCTATGTTTTAGCCCCATGTGTGTATTGCTGCTGGTGTCTGGACACTTTTTCTGACAGAATTTTGGGGGGTTTTTGGAGTTCTTTTTGTCAGTGGAAGGAGTTAAGAGCCTTTACCTCATGACAGATGGGGTAAATCAGTGATGGGGCAGTGTCCTCCCTGCAGATTCTTACTGGGTTAATAGGCTCTCTGTAGGTAGAGGCGGTAGAAATCCTCCATGGTGCAAGGCAGCAATTTTTGTGTTACTTCTGCAATGCCTATAAGAACTTGGCCCATATATTTGAAAAATCCTAGATAGGACAGGAACATATAACGAAGTGGCCCTGGGTCTGAAGAGCAGATTGCTGCAGAGGGTAGTGAAAAATCGAGGCAGAAGATAAAGCTGGCAGAGGTTCATTTTGTTGCATACGGGAGTGTACATCTGGCATTATTTTCCAGTTGAGAAGGCTCAGATGAAAACTGATCTCAGTGTAATCAGCGGTGGTCCCATGTCTAAGGACAATAGAGGACAAGTGAGAAAAAAGACAAAAGGTTTTCCTTCAAGGTGGGAAGAGAATGGAGAAGCTTATCAACAGCACAGAGAAAAAAAGTAGGAAGAAGCAAAAAGCATTCTCAGTGGAAGTATTGTTAGTGTATAGTAACTGAGGCAAAAGAGTGAAGAATAAAGACTACAGAGGTGAAGTGGAGGCATACTGAAGCAGCTGTTAGGCACAGAGGTTATAAAGATTCTTGGGGATAATAGGTGTGGTTAAAATTAAACTAGTACAGCAAACTGACAGATTTATATAGGACTCAATGCTTCTTAAATACAGTTTTATTATAAAGAAGAATTACAATAAATATTTAGTCTGTAGTGTAGCTAAAGATGCTTGTGTGTGCTCAAGAAACTGATCAGGTCTAAATGAAGCAATAGAAAATGTAATTCATCAAGGAACTACTTTCTCTGACAGATATTTAGAAGATCTCCTTACTTTACACAGCTTTTCCTGTCTGTTGATCCTAACAATACCATGAAGAGAACAAAATTCATACTTCTGGCATTCAGACCTTTCCTATTTGGTCTTAGCCCTGTAATCTCAGAAACTGGAGAACTTGTTGCCATGGAGGCTGTGACAGGTCGTGTTCCAGAGGTTTCTTGTCCTTCATCTGTGGCTTTTTGCTGCAGGGGTGGCAATAAAAGGACTTGTTCTTCTCAGGTTTGGTTTACTTCAATTTTCCCTGTGTGACTGTAAACTTTGTTCAGGTGCATAACACCAAAAGTGTTCTTTTGATCAGCAAGCTCTTCTCTTTTTGTGGAAGTCCTGGGAAGGTAACTTTTTCATTTTGTTGTTGAGGTTGGGTTTTTTTCCCCTCTCTTAATGGCTACTATCATCCTGAGTCAGAATTGAGATTTTTTTATGGTCTTCCCACCTCTTTTCTTTCAGTGTACAGTAAATGAAAGACTGACCTGCCAAACATCAGTTTAATTCATCTTCAGTGCAGTTTTAGCCTTTGGGAAGTGGAGCTGCAAGTTCATAGAGGGGTTGTGCAAGGCATGTTGAGTGAAGATAAAAGTAATTAGTTTATTGTAGCATGCTCAAAACTGCATGGGCCAGTTCACAGGGAATGTTCATAGTCGCTGAGGTAAATACAACTGTTAAATCATCAACTTGAAGTCTAATTTAACTAAAATAAATTAACTTTAGTTTAATAAAATAAACTAAAAACAAGTCAGCAGCAGTTTAAAACTACATTGCTGTGAATGTGAATCTTGCTAAAATTTGCAATTTGCACTGTTCTTGTCTACTTTTATCTCTTAAATTTTTTGTTAGGAAGCATTTCTGTCAGCTTTTTCAACACTTCGTGGGAAGCTTATTTCAAGCAAAATGCCTCAGTGAGTGATGTTGTTTTTAACAAAAGAAGCTTCGGTTTAGAATAAGAAAGCACACATCTTAATTTCTCTTGGAGATAGGAGATGACAATTGTGTGTACCTGCAGCAGTTAGAGGTCAGTGCCTGATTCAGGACAGTAGGTTAGATTATCTGTGTTGGAAGAACCTGCTAGATATTTTCATTCTGGTTTTTTTGAGGCTGGAGGTGTTGTCAAGTGCTAATTACACACGCATTTAAGTGCAGTCCCTGCTCAGCAAGCTTCTACTTCCTCTGCAGGTTCTGACCTGTAGATATTGCCTACATCAGCTCTTGATGGATTACAGCAGGGCACATTCAGAAAGCTGCTCTCATGCTCTCAGGTGGCAATACCTAGTGATGTTTTAGGTCTCTGGTACTGCATTCCCTGGTTTTACTGTCTATCATTATCTCCAGAAACAAGGTTTTCAAAGGCAAATGTCTACCTAAAGCACTAAAAACCTGTGCTTACATAGTATGTGTTTCCTTGTTGTTGGCAGGTATTGAAAAATTTCTTTCTTCTACTTTTGTAAAAGAATTAACAATTAGAATTTTTAAAACTAACACAGGTAATGCTGATCATACTAATTGCAGTAATGATTAAGAAAGTAGTAT
Source organism: Malurus cyaneus samueli (assembly GCA_009741485.1). Classification (NCBI taxonomy): domain Eukaryota; kingdom Metazoa; phylum Chordata; class Aves; order Passeriformes; family Maluridae; genus Malurus; species Malurus cyaneus. The sequence goes on from CM019236.1 coordinate 68,148,078, forward strand.
AATCGCAGTCAGCGTCTTTCTCTCACTCCCCTCATTTAGTTTTTAATTAAACCCCAATATTTGGATGACTCTGTTTCTTTGGAACCAGCAAAAGAAAAAAGATAAAATTCTTCAATGCAGCAGCTTTGCTGCTTTTGAAGCACTTGAAATCTTCAGTACTATTCACATTGTTCAGGCATGGAATAGGCAAGCACTAAAACGTTTCAGATACGGGCTTGGTGCACTTCGTGTTATAATTAAAATCAGAAATTTGATGCTTTTAAGATAGCTCTACAGCAGTAAAAAGAAAATAAAGATTTCAACATCGTGTTCCAAGGGCTGGAGAGTTTTCACCAGAGTACAATGGAGCTGTCCTGCAGCTCAGGTAGAGAGATTGTTTCTTTGCTTTGAGCCATTTGAAAGGGAAGCTCTATAACTGTGCTGCACTAATCTGTGAAAAGAAAGAACTACCAGAATTATTATACTTTGTACTTACAGACAATATTTGTATTTTATTCATATATCTCTCTTTTTTAAACCTTGGAAAGAAGTTTTTTTCCTGTTATCTACAGGAGGAACAAGTCTAGGAGAGCATAAAATAGTGTGTGTTTTAATGTCAGGTAGGATTTAGACTGGATTATGTTCTGCATCTAGAGATTGTTCACTGAAAAGTGAAAGAAGGGTTTAATTCTGGTAATATAGAGCGGTGGAGCAAAATCATGGGTGAGGAACGTGTTGCAGAAGAGAGGGGAGATGAAGAAGAAAATTTTTGAAAAATTTTGTCTAGTCTCTTCCTCTGAAAATTCTGCTCTTTGTCAGATGCAATAAAATGTCACCTTTTTTTTTTCTAATTATCTGAGAAGAGAGAAGAGATGAGAGCTGAGTCAGGTCATGATGGCTTTGTTAGAGTTTCAGAAGAAAAAATAATTTCTTTTGAAAAGTAAAGATTATTTATTTTATTTAGATAATTAATTTGTAAGATATCCAGGAAAAAAATCTTTAGATGTTTTCAGAATATCTAGGAAAGTTAGAGCTCTTAATAAAATTGAGTCTCCTGTCCATAGGAATTGTCTTTAACAAAGAAAATTCAAAAACTTTCGAAATGTTCACGTGAATAGAGAAACTTCTTAACAAAATTAGCAAGTGCTGATGCTATATATTGCTTATATGGCATTCTAGGCAAAATTGGAAAAAGGCAGAAATAAGCTAAAGAACCCGGTTTTGAAATACTGGAAAAGGAAGAAAGAATCGAATTTCTTGTTTTTTGTGACTGTAGAATGTATTAGAACAAATTAGAGAAATTTCTTTGTAAATTTACAAATATTGTGTAAAGGAGGCTTGAAAGGTCCTCTGGGTATCTCAGGAGCCTTGGAATTTAATTCCTGTAATGGTTATGAATGTCTGGAATTGTTGTTTTACCTTGGGTATATTTTCAGTGTATGCATATGTTCCATGTTAAATTGGAGAGAGAAGGAAAGGAGGGGTTTGCATATTTCTTTAAATATTGCAGTGGTGGAACAAGGAACAGAAGAGGGAAAGTACACATTATTCAAAAACGCCTGAACAGTTGTTTGTGAAAAATTGAGTTTGAAAAATAAGAAATGGGAAGTTGCTTTTTTTTTGGTTATGTTTTGCTTGTTTTTTTCACCAAGGGTGTAGTCATTCACCTCAGACTTGTTATGATTAATAAGAAAAGAGTTTAATAAAACTGTCTCAGTGTTGAGAAGGAAGGGGAGTGGGGAGAACCCAAAACTGGCTCTTAACGGTTGAAGGTTGGATAGATACCAGATATTTGGAAATAATTTTCTTTTTTTGTATTTTCTCCTCCTATGTTATTTGAATGCCCTGATACTTTTCGTTATGTCTGTTATACTGTGAGCTCCCTTACAAATTTTGTATTTCAGAAAAGACTTTGCAAAATGGTTGAGCTCTAAAGATCTAGAAGTTTTTAGATTATTTCCCTCTTAGTTCTGGTATTGGTGAAATATGTACTATGCATGTACTATGTACATGTGAAGGACATGGCAGTCTTTCTCTGTCATGACTTCTATTGAACTATTTTTCAATTTAAAATGAATTAAATACTAAGGCTTAAAATTCTTTCAATTGGATTTGCTTTCAAGCATATCTTGATAAGCATTAATTATGCAATAGCTTAAAAGCTGTAGTTGGTATAGTATAATTTTACGGAAAAGAGTAATCCACATATTATTGGGGTAGTTGACTGAAGCCAGTCAAGAGCAAATTGCATTCAGAGTTGCAAAATCTTGGAGTGCCAAAAGTAAAGTGGTTTATTCCACCTCAGACTAGTAAGTCGCTTTATGAGAAATGTGCTTAAATTGTTGATTTTTTGAGAGAACATATGAATTATCTTAATTGTATTCTTTCATATATTTTGTTTGTTAAAATATACTCAGCTGTATAATGTCCCCCCGAAAATACTGTATGAGCCCAAGAGACAGTTCTCTAAAGCTCTTCCATTCTGCTGAACAAAACCAAAAGATCTGAAGAACAGAAACTGTGCTTTTGCCTCTTCACAGATTTCTGGTATGTGGCTAGGGTTTTAGTCTGTTATGAACTCACGTTATCACAGTAGTCTAGACAGTCATCTGAGGAAATATTTCTTGCAGTTTAAATAGATAATTATAATTCTTTTTTTCTAAGGGTAATGTGTGAAACAGTTGTTTTTCCTATTTATGTTAATAATTAGCAACATTGCATTCAGCTGCAATGTCTGTGGTTTTATTAGGGTTTCTGATCTACTGAGACTTTTTGCATGCCTTTCTGATTTATACAGGAGTTGGTTATGAAGTGTTTTCCCTTCTCATTTTGTGAGCGTGGGATTCTGAAAGCCTTGGCTTTTGGTGTGAGGAATGATGCTGAGCTCCAAAGTGGGAGGCGGGAGTGTGGGAGTTTGCACTGTGCCCTCACATCGTTCATCAATATCCTTAAAAGGGTGTCCTATCTGAAGACTTCAGTCTTTAAATTAAAGTCTTCCTCTTCACTGATCCTGGGATTCTGTTCCTTTGAGGTTGAACTGAGTAGCACTGACTTCATGGAGCAGGGAACTGAAAGCCTGTGGACAATGTAATTCAAAGCTTCATATCATGGTCAAGAAAAGTAGCATATTTTCTTTGCAGGCACACAATGAGGTATATTTGGCTTCTGAATTCCTGGGATATTAAAGAATTAAGAACATCATGTGCATCTGTCTGGCTTTCCAGAGACCAAGTTTTGATGAGTAAGGTTTTTTGAAGGAGAAACACTGGAGGAAGGAGCAGCAGGCAGCAGGAAGGAATTCCCTCACTGCTTTGGGTACTGAAGACAACTAAGCAAAGCAAAGATATACTAACACCATATTAGGATGGTTGGCATAAACTGCGGAATCTTGCAAATACCGAAAATGAAAGGCAGCTGGAAACAAAACTATTCTTGAGTATTGACAATGCATCCAGTAAAATCCACAGAAAGCAGAAGAGTAAACTTGTAAATAAAAGAGCAGATCAGATTTAGCGAACAAGGACTGGAAACCGGTTTTCTTGTTCCTAAGCTCTTTCATGGTGGTTCATGGCAGGTAGTACAGACCACAGCAGCTGCAAAATTTTCCATTCCACATTGATCAAGATCCATTTCAGAGAGTGTCACAGAATCTTCACTGCTGCTGGAATGCCTATTGCAAAATAGTGCTACCTGCAGAGGACCACTTGGCAAACCATCGCTTATTTTCAGAGGAATACCATGAACAATACAACCTATCCGAGCTATATGCAATACATTGAATAAAGCACACAGAACTATATGAAACATTTTGATAAAGCATGTCCTGTGAATAGTCGTCATTTGGTTCAACGTGCATAAAGAAAATTTTTTTTAATGTTACGATGCGCAATACAAAGTTGTTCACAATTAATCTGAAATTCTCTTAGAATTAACAAGAAAAGATGGTTGCTCTAAGCGAGATTTCACATCTGTGGAAACCTTCCTAAGAGTGAAGGGCTAGAAAGGAGAAAATGCTCCTCACTCGACTCAGCACATGAAAGAAGACAATAAAGTGGGTTATGGTTGCTCAGCTGCCACTCATTCCTTTTTTCCTATCAAAAGCACGAATATGTGGGTCACATATTCTTCCCATATTACTTTCATTACAAAGTGCAGCTGGTCTACAAAACCGAAGGCTGCAATGGAAGCCCTGGCTTCTATAACTGATCTATCACCCTGAAGAATAAGAACTTGACTTTCTTTGGAAAAGGAGAAATGGTCTTCCCAATGAAGAGGTAATACAACAAGCTTTCAGGCTCCTAAAGTAAAAGGTAAACGAAATAGATTTCTGCTTCTTATGGTTATGGTGAGGGTGACTCCAGGTATCAGTCCAGGAACACTTTAACCGAATTATTTTTAATAACACTGTTGTGCAATTTCAGCTAGGGTCTGTTCTTATAAATAGTTAAACTGAAGTAAACAGGTGTCCACAACAAGAATGACAGTAAGGGAGATTAAAATACGTAAATAATATTCAGTCAGGCCTGGGAATTTTAGTATTTTTTTTAATTTAATTAATTTAAATAGTATTTTAAATTTAAATTTAAATTCTAAGACTACAGAATAGTCTTAGAAGTTATATTTTGAGCTTCCCCATTAAGCCACAAAAATAGCACTTTGAGTAAAATAAATACATTATAAAAAGAAATCCTGTCCTGTCTCCATACAATCACATGGAGTTAAGTTCTCCATGGGGGAATGCCTTCTATAGTGAAATAAAATAATGATTTACTACATATCTTCAAATTTCCAAAACTTGACAATCGTGATATGCCAACTCACTTTGCAATTCCTATTCAGAAAATAAGTAGTTCTGCTGGAAAGTATTCTATTTTTATAGCAGCAGTTCTCCAAGTTTCACTTTTTATAGATCAGTCTTTGGATATCAGGAAGCACTCGCAGTAGGAATAGAAGTTCAAACTATGTATTTCTCTGTACAATGGCTGGTGACCCAAAGGACTATTCTGGCCAAAGATATTCCATGTTGAGTGCTTGGAATTCAATCAGAGAAAATCAAACTCGGAACTCAAACTGGAGTTGTGAATTGTATTTAAGTTCCATTACCTTCCCACGAGACACGAGATGATCCTGTGTAAACCCTGTCAAACCTAACAATGAAAATTTCTGCTTAGAGAGTGCTCAAAAGGAAGATCAGAGAATACAACCAGACACCAAAGCATGTTTATTCAAGAGAATACGAATGAGTCAGGTGCAAGAAAGAGTGGTACCAACAATCAGAGAAGCATAAATCTAATGCTTAGGTTCTGTAACCAAGCAACATCCATCAACATAAGCCTGCAGCATGGTATCTATTCAGAAACATGTTTTATAATAATATTAGTATTTTAAAATGCTACTATAATTTAAAATATTATCCATGAAAAGTGTAGCCATTTTAAGAACTGTAATTTGTTCCATTTATCCAACATGAACCCCAAAGGCAAAGAGACTGATTACAGGCTGCTCTTCTACAATAAGAGAAAAAGATAAGATTTCAAAATACAAAGTGAAGACAAGCATGTTCCAGTTAAAGGTAAAGTTCAGTTATTTACACAAAGATCTGTAGTCACACAGTAAATTTTTACCTGAGGAAAGCAAACTCAGGAAAAGTAGATGCTATTTTGAAACCACTTTGTAGCTTCAAATGAAGCTGTGGATGTTTTTCAGGAATTGTTTCACAGAGGCAGTCAGACTATATTACTACAATGGTTGATCAGATCTTAAAAACTCCCATTTATGAATCAACCATACTTTCCATATGGGTTTGCTTGTCTTGTTCTTAGGTGTTTCTTCATTTGTTCCTTTGCCAGCACTGCTGATGGAATACTTTTGCCAGAAACAACATATGTTGAACATAAGATTATAAATGATTTCGTTTCTCTAAAAGGTAATTGCTGTGTGAAAGACAAGTGATCTTCAGCACATGTTGTGTTAATCAGCAGATTTCTTTTTAACTTCAGAAAATTAAATTCAATATGCCCATACTCGCGAAGATGACAGTGCTTATCAACTTGTTAATATAATAAATTTAATAAGCAATATTTTTCTCTCTGGCATCAATGTGAAACAAAGAATCAAACTATGGGCCTCTAACATTTAACACTATGCGTGCACTATTTCTATCTGTCTGAAATCTGGCATAAGTCATGTAAATTGTACTTATAATGGATTCGCTAATAAGAATTCTTGGATTCAGACTAAAAATCTAATCTACCTTAAGATTCATAAAAAAAAGAGGCTAAGTTAGCAGAGCCCTGAACAAGCGGAAAATAAGCAATTGTAGTAAAGAATTGCTAGTCTTGGGTTAATGGTCCAGTTATCCATCCTATGTTGAAGTTTTTCTTTCCTTGTACCTCTGGCCAAACCAATGACTTGAGATACAGGTGTTTAAAAACACCTGCTCAACAGATATAGATAATTGATAGTCTGTCTGCCACATGGTACCTGCTGTGTCTGTACATTTCCACCAGTGTTATCAAGACCTGTAAATATTAACGTTTTAAAGCATCCGAGCTACCACCTGACCTCATTCAGAGACAAGAACATTAAAATCGTTTTTGGTACATCATATTGTAAGGATTCCACAGTTTCTGTCCTCAATTTTTGTCACCATCACTCTCACCCAATAAAAATTTCATCTCTTTAAGGTAAGTATAAGCAACAGTGCAGGCATGAAGTAAAAAACAGTAACTTTCATATGTTGGAATGTCCATTACAAGTTATCTGTAAGGATATATAACATTGAGTTTCTTGTTAATGGGAAAGCACAGACTGAATTTTAACATGAACGCTTCCAAAACAAAAATACTACTCCTCTGTGAAGTCCAGCAGAGTGCCAGTGTCAGTCTCTTGCACCCAGCTGCAGAATGGGCAAAGCACATTGTCAACAAATACCAGAACTATTATGCAGGAGACAGAATTATGATAAATACCATCGCAATCACTTTGTTATTTTAACAAAACCCTACTGAACCATAACTAACAAGAAGCAAGCATATGGAAAACAAGCATTTTTTAGTACTAGAAGTACTTAGAGATGGACACTTCTATATTACTTAAAAACAAAATACTGAAGATATTAGCATGCTGATAAGTATGCTAATCACATCAGGAGTGAGTAAAGGAGGGTGTCTGAGATACGATCCACTGTCAGTTAAAAGAACAAGACCTTCATAAACTGTGTTTCTACTTAACTTACAAAGCACACCTTGCCTTTCACCAGACTTTTTTACAGGACCACATTCCCTAAGGATCTTTAGGCTTAATATTAAGGAATAAATGAGAAAAATAAGTAATTTCAACTTCTCACTGTGCATGCTTCAAGTGCAGCAAATAGTTCATTGTAGTTTATTTTATTGTATTATTATGATACCTCAATAATACTGTCAGCTCGTGATTATATAAAAACCAACCTAATTCTATGGGACTTCGAATACTGAAAGGAAGAAAATGCTGTCAGCATTACGCGGAACTCCGCTCCTTCTTCTGAAAGAAAATTAGCACAGTGGTGTGAAAGTCCAAGAGACTGGACTCTGTGTCAGGGAACCTTCAGAGGGAAGACATTAAGTCAATATTGGCAAAGAACTATGTTAAATTCACCTTTTTAGACGATACTCCAGCAGGAAACAAGAGGGAGAAACTCTTTATTACAACTGTGATAGGTGCCAAATTTCCCTGCAATTTCTGGCCAACACTCTGAGGGCTCCAACCATCTGAAATTTTTTTTGGCTTGTTGCAGAACCTGCTTGTTGATTACTGATGAGATTTTTCAACTAACTCTCTGAATTTTCCCCTTTGTAATGTGAAATCTTAGCTATTTTGATAAAAGTGTTGTTGAGCTCTCTCTTCCTACAAGCGGAAATTTCATGGTATCCATGAATGAGAATATATATATATATATATTAATATGATGATATCATGGGATCAGCAGGACTGGAAGATCAAGGCATGCCCAATTCTCCCACTGATTCTGTACAAATGACAGCATTGCCCAGACCTGGTGCTTCCAAAGAAAAGGAGATCAGGGTTTCCTTGGTGAACTTTTCATCTGAGTATCAAAGGGCTAGGAATATTTGTTAAGTGTCCTGAGGTTCGGAGCAAAAATCTGAAATTCATGCATATGTAGAATATTATCCTTCTTACTCAACTCCAACGTCTGCAGATCATAATTCGCAACAATGCAAAAAGCTATTTAAACATTATACAAGTCCATATGTTTATTAAAAGTTATCTAAAATTTATGTTCTTTTAGTATTTTGATCAACTTTACATGGAAATTTTGGGGGGCTTTTTTTGCAGTAATGCTTAGCTGCCAACAGAGAGTACACAAAAGTGAAATTTCAAAGGTAGAAGAAATGAATTGTACTTGGTATAGTATTTTTTTTTCAAATGTGACATCCAAAAACTTATGGTGAAAAAGACTGCTGGCTAGAAATGAAGAACGAGTCTCTTGGAAAATGAAAGAGAGTTGGCAATGCTATTCATTTCTGTTGGAAAAAATAATTTGTGGGCAGTATTGCTATTTAGACTGAGAAGTTCTTATAAACCTGACTAGTAAAATCAAAGTCTCCTTTCCTTGACATTTTCTCATTAGGAAACTTGTGTGCAAAGTCCTTGATGAAGTATTTAATACAATTAAGTTTATCATTAATGTAAACAAATATCACAAGAATCTTTAAAATATTTAAAATTTTGAGGATTTGAAGTCAAGACACATCCCCAGCAGATACTTTAGTCATTACCTGAAGCAATGACTTCCATAAATCTTACTTTGACATGTAATAGAGAAGAGCAGCTTAGCAGAAAATGGTTTTGAACATGGGTGTTAAATACATCATGAAGGCCTGGATGTTTTTGTACAGCTGACAGCTTTCATTTTCAAGTTAAAATTTTATTACTGTTCCACTAGTCCCATGTGACCTTTTCTGACCACCTCAAGTGTTGCAAAACTTCCCATCACACAAACTCCTGTGACTGATTGGGTGGGTTAACAATACACACTTGACAGCTACAAAGGAAGTGGAGGGCAGCTCTAAATGAAAGAAGGAAAAGCCCCATGGATAATGCAGAAATCTGTGTGGGCTTAGTCGCTTTGAGAAAATTTCCAGTTTCCACCAGTATTTCTGTCATGTCCATTCCTAAGCACATTCTCATTTTCCTCTGGCTGGAACAGCAGCAACAGCTCTCTTCCAAAAGCAACAACTCCATGGTTCACACAGACATTTTTATATAATTGGTTTTATGGCAGTTTCAAGCAGATAAAGTCTTACTGTAGAGCCTAAAACTCTTTTTTTTTTTAATTAAAAAGCAAATTCATTTTACATACCTAAGACATGGGGGGGAAAATGGCAAAATAGAAGATGAACAATATTGCTGAAATGAAGAGCAATTTTGTGTAATTGATCTGAACATTGAAGAAAATGTTCCAGGCTTTACAACACAAAAAATTTTGAAAAGCACACACACACAAAAAAAAAGCACAGAAATATAGAAACATCGAAATACTACACTTTTGCCATTTATGGAATTTAGTGGTTTTCAGAATTCAAGTGTTTCCTTAAAAACTTCTTGGAACAAAATGTTCACATGTGTAGCTAGAGTATCATACACTGACTGATAGAAAATTTCAAGTGTAGAATTAAAGCTGGGAAAGAAGAATCCCTGAATTTTGGCTTTAGCAACATGTCCACGTCTTGTAAATGTATCTATTTTCTTATGTTTCCAAGGGGCCTGCTGCTATATGAAGATGGCATCTGAGTCTGGATTCAAATGAAATCCCTCCATGAGCCAACACTTGGTACACACTGGCACACAATGAAATACAAAATAATCATCAATCATTGCAGGGAGCTACAGCATGACTCACCCCCGGGAAAAACATACATGGAGGCAAAAAAGCAAAAGATTTTTTTTTTTTTTTTT
>CM019236.1:68164093-68186397 GCA_009741485.1 Malurus cyaneus samueli
GTCTGCTCTGTTATGAATTAGCAGGACACTTTGATGCAGGAAGGGACTGGCTGTGACACTTCCTGCCTTTCCCAAGTCGGTATTGCAGTAGAGTCTGTTGAAATAAGATCACAGAATCTCAGAATGGTTGGGGTTGGAAGGGACTCTGGACATCATTGAGCCCAACCCCCTGCCAAGGCAAGAGTCACCCAGAGCAGATGACATGCAGCTATGTCCATGGAGGGTTAAAATGTCTCCAGACCTCCCTGCGCAGCCTGTTCTGGTGCTCTGACATAGAAAGGTCAGATGAAACAAAATGTTTCCTCTGAGGGTTTTTGAAACAAATAGAGGGGGTCTGTCCTGCTTTTCAGTATTTTTCTTGCTGTTGTGAACATTAGATTTACTGAGACTTGAATTAGAGGAGCACAAAATGCTTTGGTATTCAGTAAAAATACTTTTGTTTTGTATCAATTACACCAGGCTCACTCAGTCCATACTGTAGGTGTTTGTAATTTTTGAAGTGAATGCTTACATCAGTATATAGCCAGGTTTTGGAGTTGGTGTGAACAATTCAAAATCAGTGGAACTTGCAAATCCTACTGTTGGAAAAGGGGTGTAATTTCAGTATGTATTAGGTGTCTCAGTTTAACAAAGAGGTAACTCCCAAATAGAAGGTTGTTCCTACTCTTCCCAGGATTTGCATGATGCCATCTTAAATGGTATTTTAGCATCTTTTGAGGGTTAATCATGTTTTCTGGATAATGTTCTTTCATGCAACACCATAGTAATGCTGTTACTTCATTATTACCATGAACAGTTTTAAAACCATTTAAGAGAAGCAAAACCACTCAAAATTCAAATTGTTTGGTTGTGTTTCATCTTTTTTTTCCTCAGAAGTTTCTATTCAGTCATGTCTTAAACAGGAATTGTAGCTGTTCAGACATCCCTCATTCCAAGAATTCAGGCAGGAGGAACTTCAGTGTTCCGCCTGAATGAACTTTATTGCCACTGCTCCACAGCCTGAGGAGCAGCATAATGGCAGAAATCCTGTCTTGGACATTTTCTCAGCTCCTCCCTGCATTCCTTATTTCCCACCTACACCCTTTCCTTGCAGACAGTTAATTTTTGGCTCTAAGGAGAGAAAAGTGGTCATGGCTGAGTAGATTTTGAAAGTAGGAAGGTTCTTCTTCCTGCGGCTATTGCTGGCCTGGTTAAGTGTGTGTAGCTATTACAGGAGATAATACCCCACAAAAAGTAGATACATCTGCCTAAATATTAAAGGCACTGATGTGAGCTGGACAAGGGAGAGGAGAGAGATGAAGGTTCAAGTTCACAATAAAGAGTGATGATTTTTTTTTGTAATCTAGTGCTTGGAATTAATATGTCTGAGTTACTGATAATGTTAACAGTGTCATCCAGGATCACATCCTGATGTCATGAAAATAGTTATTAAAACAGGGAAAAAATAGCTTGGTATTATCTCTGTGGTGTGTAGTATTTCTGTTTTCTAGGATACAGAGGAAGAAGCAAGAGTTTTCCATTTAATTCACCTTTTAGTTCACACATGCCAAATCACTTACACAGAAATTCCTCATACATATTCCAGGCAGAATTAAAGAGATTATTTTTATTTGTATAATTTGTCATTACTAACATAGTAAATAAAAAAAAAAAAACTCCCCAAAATTTGTGTCTAACATCCTAGTGGCTTTATTTTTCCTGAGCTTTTTGGTTTTTCAGAGTTTTTTTGAGAAACAGCCCATGGATCAGAAAGGGAAGGTGCATGTTTAAAGCTAGCTGTGCAAATCCCACGGGCATTTTGCAGAGAAAATTCTGCCAAAGCACAAAATCTTTTTTCACTTACCGAGTATTAGACTATGAACACATGGAAACATTCTACTTAATCTATAGCATATTGAACTTTTGTATACAGAACGGTATCTAAGGAATTATTAATCAAATTTGCTGTTTATGGTAAAAAGCTTCTTATGCTAATGTGTTTGAAGTTGAAAAGTGTGAGTAAGATAATTAATAATGCTAAAACTGCTGTGTGGTTCAGCCTGTCAAAGATACGGAAAAAAAATATGCTTCATTTCTATTTGCTCATATTTTTAGAAGAAAAGAAGTTCTTGCCCCCTAAAATGACATTTAGGAAGCAGTTGATAAAAGCCCTTTTAATAAAATACTTCTGTTCTTTTTGACTTTTCTCAGTCCCAAAACACCAATAATGTATTAAAACAAACTTGGGTTTTCAGCAAGAGGTTATACTGACGAAAATCCCCAATCAGTCTTGTAGTGTGATTATATTTTTAGGCTAAGATTAAAGTTGAAAATGCTTGCTTTTTTTACATTTAAATATTACGTAGAAAAGGTAGTATGCAATATTAGAGAAAAGGAAGAGAGCGCATGTGATTCAAAGGTTTCACCTTTCATAGTGGCACTGTTTGTGTTTCCTTCACTGGACAGGCACTGCTTTGCATCATTGGGATTGGCTTCTTAGGCTTCAGCAAAGATCAACATCTATTTTCCTTTTTAAAAAGGGTGAAAGAAATAGATGAAACCAATAGAGATTAAAGTTTAGTTCACCTTGGGGCTTGAGTGATACTTTTTCGGTTTCTGGGAGTTGTTCATTGCCTGCTGCTGCTGCCATCAATTCACTATTCCTCGACATCTTCGACTTCTAAAACTGTGTCAGATACACTGGTCTTTTAACGACTGATCTGCTGACACAGGAAACTTAAAATTAAGTGCTAATAAGTGACAGGAATAACAGGCATATTGTGTGTGATAAATGCATTTTGAGGCCCCAGGGTCAGAAGACAAGCACCATGTGTATTGCCCAGGAAGAAGCTACTGGGTGGGCTGTGTATCAACAATTAGTGGAACCATCTTCTCTCTTGATATTGCTAAATCACGTCAAAATTCACAGAATCACAGAATAATTAGGGTTGGGAGGAATCTCTGGAGATTGCACAGTCCAACCCCCCACTCCTTAAAATACTTGAGAGATTAAATGCTTGATAGCCACATAAACAAGCAGCATCAAGCACTGGTTATTTAGAAGGAAAAAAAATTAAGAAAGTCTATGACTTCGTTAAAGTCCTTAATCCATTTTCAATCTAACTGTTGCATTTTGGACATGGTACTGTGCTGGCTAAATCAGCATGAATTCAGGAACTAAATGCAAACTTCTCAGCAAATGTACTTAAGCCCAAGTCCAGTGGTAAAAAAGCCACAATAAAACTACTTTCTGTCTTCCTTGACTGAGAAATTGTACTTGCTTAAGTGGAAAAGCTGGCGAATGGACAAGGCAAATATCACAGGTTTATCTGTAGCACAAGCACTAGGAGGAATAAAAATGGCGTAAATGCTACAATCCACCAGCTCAGGTGGAATTTCAGTGCCCTATGTGGGCTTCGAGGTAGCGATCATCCTCCTGAAAAAGAATTTTTTATTCTTGCCTGTGAGCAAATGTTGCCTGGGAGCACCACACAGCTGACACGAACAAGAACAGAAGATTGCTAAAACACTTGGATGATAACTTCATGGTACACAGGTACTAAGGAGGCCAACCAGGAGACGTATCTCCTCCTGGATAGTTTTATATACAAACCTACAGAAACACAGGGTGGTTTATGTGTAACCAAATTAAAGCTAGGAACAAAAAAAGAAACCCACCACAATTTGAAGTCTGAATATTGTATATGTTCACTAGTATATTCATATTGTATGTATTCATATTGTATATATTCATAATAACAGTAAGTAGAACTTAGTGAAGCACAACAGGAAGTTACTGAAAGTTACTTGTGTATCTTATGTCAGGTAATCAGATTTGGGTCTTTTTTTTGTGTTTGCAGATGTTGATGAGTGCCAGGCTATCCCTGGAGTCTGCCAAGGAGGAAACTGCATTAATTCAGTAGGTTCTTACGAGTGCAAGTGTCCTGTTGGCCACAAACAGAATGAGGCAACTCAAAAATGTGATGGTAAGTGATGTTGAAGGAGAACATACCTAAAACATGGTTATGCAGAGCATTAGAGCACTTCAGTAATGAACATTATTAAGTACTTCAATAATTGTAGTGTCTGATCTGGACAGGCATGACATCACTGAACTGCGCTTTTTGTTTCTGCTTTGCAGTATCCGAAGCTTCTATGTGGGAGTTCATATTTTGCATTAGATGCTTTTTCCCTGCCTGACTCTTGTGTGTAAAAACAGTCTTTGTTCCCTTTGAAAATGTAGAACTACTGGTAAAGACTTTATGTTGTGAGCAACATAAAATTGCTGCTGAGTTATTAGGATTTTCTTTGTTTTCTGAAAGATACTCTAGTTCAAGTAGGTATTTTTGGCCTAGTGACTACAGAGTGAAAAGCAAATGCGGCAATTTTGATGACTCTGGGTAAGTGAAAAATACCAAGAAAATGCCCTTCTCTTTAAGATGAAAAATTAAATAGACCATTTTTAGTAAGTGTAGTTTAATAAATACAGACTGTGTTTATTCACTAAACATGTTGATGCAATTTAAAGCAGCAATTCCTTATAGTTTAAAATCATGTGATATAAAATTGCTGAGTTTTTGTGGGATGCTGAAAACTTCACTGGTTTCAGTGACTTTTTCGTGTCTTTGAAAGAAATGAGAACTCTCAGGCTTCATCCCAGCCAGTGAGTGTTTTACATCCAAGTTGTTTTGATAAGAGGACTTCATTCTTCAAGCTGAGAGAGACCTCATTGCTTTAAGCACAGGGCCGAAGTGCACGAGGTAACTTTATCATTGAATCAATCTATGTAGTACTAATCTACATCTGTACTCGATACCTATTTTGTATTAGTTTTTCCTTAAGAGAGAATGACATTTGGACCTTCTCTATTAGATGCTAACTTGTGACTTCTACATCTCTCTCAAATAAAACCCGAGTTTGTGCTCAAAGGACTTGTAAATTTATAAATTATACAGCAGGAATGAAGAGTTTCTCTATGATACAGCTGACTTAAGCTTAGAAAATCCTTCCAAAGCCACGTGCATCACATGATTTCCACATGAAATATGGATCTTAAGATACTTTACTTTTATAAGCTCTTGAGAACTGAGGGAAATGGCAAATGTATGTTAATACAAAGGAGTTGCTGGCTTTGAGTTTGCATTGAAAGCATGCATATTCCAGCAGTATAAACAGGAAACATCTGAGACAGAGATATTTAGCCCATTTGTTCTGTCTCCCAGCATACCCCCTTCAATGTCAAATATTTCTCTTTCAGCACTTGCCCCACACTTATCTCCACTTTCAGTTTTCATTCTTGTAACAATGGTCGAACTCTCTTAGGCACAGGTAGAACTTCCAAAACCGTCCCCTTCAATGAAGTACTGGAAAAATTACAAATTAATAAATATAAAAATATTTGTATTGAACAAAACAACTAAATGACTAAAATTTAATACAGCACAACTACAGGTTTGCCGCTCCTTTTAAAGTCTTACAGTTTTATCCAAAATTTTTATAGAATGGAATGAATAGAAAGATAATAAATTGGAAGCTATCTTATATTTTGGAATCAGAAGGACTGAAACCATTCAGTGTAAGATCAAACTTAGGAATACCTCGTTGGTCCCTTGGCCCCACCAGGCAAATGGTCCTGTTTGGTGAAAGATAGCCCTGGAAAAATTTAAGTTTAAAGATCCAAAGCACAGGAAAGTAAACAACAACAGTTTTTTGGTTTTGCAAGGGATTAATCCCCCGAAATAGGAACCTTTTCCTCCAACTCTTATACAAAAATTAGTTTTACCATTGCGGATCCTTGAAATTTATACCTTTGGAAAAGTTAGGCCAAGACCCCGGAGCACACAAGAAATAATTTTATGTGGCCCATAACCTAGCCCCTTGCCTCCCAGTTTTGGAAAACATTTCCAGTGGCCCCAAGACTGTTCTTTTCAGAAAATACGTATTCCAAATTAGATTTAAATGCACCATTTAAATTCATTTAATATGTATCAGAATACACAGAAAATCCTTGAAGTTAAGTTCCTGCCTACACTTCCAAGAAAACTTTGTGTAATTTACAGCAACTACTATTCAAAAATTCAGTGTGGCACTTAAGATACTTCCTGGCTTAAACTTCTCCTATAAACCTACCATTAAAACACCAAAAGTGGAAACCAAAGCTGAGTTTATTTAGAGTCCTAGAGTATTTATAATTCAATGGGAGTTTCACTTTCCTAAATAAAAAACATTTTTATGAATTCAAGCAGCCTATTCCCAAAAGGCCAAAACCCCACTGAAGACCAGAAATTAGTAAGAGCTGGTGGTCATTTCATGAAAAGGATAAAAAGTAAGCAATGTTAAACTAAAACTTGATTTTTGAAAAGCCATTTTTTTGGGAATCTTTTCCCAAATGCCCCTTTTTCCAATTGTTTGGGACATAATCGAACCAGCACTGCATCTTCCTGCTTTTTAAAATCGACAAGAATTTTTTTTGTTTTTGGAGCCCAGTCCCCCGTTTCCAAATTGGGGCCTCCAATTTCAGTCTAATTCTAACATGCCCTTTGAAAGTGTGGGGGAAGCAATTGCAAAGCCAAGATTAAAAATGTTCTTAACTTTAAACCAACTTTTTTACTGGGCACATGGCCTGTGCCCAGGGAACAGGTATACTCATTTTTTATTAAGTTGAGGAAAACAAGGATAACAATAAACCTTGGATTTCTTGTTTTTTTTTTTTTTTTTTGCAAAAATATGTCTGTTTAAGTTTAGATTAGACATCGTGAAAACTTTCTGGATATTTGACTATGGGAGTAGTGCAGCTGGAACTGGTGGAATCCCTGGCCCCCCTTGAGTTTTCCTTCCCTCCAAGGTTTTGAAGGGTGGAAAATACAGTGGGGCCCCAGGAATGAACGCAGATACAACAACCTTCCTGATGCCCAAAGAGGAAAATGGCAAAGAGCCTAAAAGCGTGGGACTTGCATCACAAGAAAACATTAAAATTGTTCTAAAAAACCACAAGTTTTAAGTTGAGGCAAGGACTATTTGCCTACAAAGGTCCCTCCAATGTTGGGTTATTCCCATTTCAACCTAGGTCCCAAAACACACCAATTTTATTAATAAAGATTCCAAGTAAAAGCCAAAGAAATCATCCAAAAATATTAACCACAACATTATTTAGGATTCCAATAATTAATAGCCCCTTGTATCCCTGGATAGGAATTCCCCTTTCCTCCCACACCTACCCCCACAAGAAAACCTTCCCAATATCTTGGGTTAATTTTTGCCCTAAAAATAACTTGATGAGTTTTGGACACTCCCAAGAATTTGAAAAGTCCCACCAAGTTAATTTTGATAAAATGCAATCCAAATTCAAAATTCTTGTTTATACAAAGTCCCAAAAATTCTGTAATTTTAAATATAAAAACGTGAAAATTAACCAGAAAATATTAATGCAGATTTTAAATTTGTTTTTTGCTTTATCCCTTTTTTCAAATTGTCATTAATCCTTATGAGGAGGCAAAAGGCAAAACAAAATCAAGTTTTGTTTCATCACCTTGGATCCCCCATAACAAACACACATCCAAAAGGTTGGGAACCCCTTATTGTGGACCCTAACAGAGAAACAACAAGCAGAACCTTTAAACTGAAATGTGGACCAAAAATGTTTTTCAATAAGCCCATCAAGAACTAAAGAACCAGGAAATACTCCAATTTTACCTAATACTTTGCATAGTTTGGGTTTTTTTTGTAAAGAAACATGGCTCTCAGAGAAAAAACTTGGAAATAATTCCCTTTGAGCAAACATTAACCACATTGTTTCTTTGCCCTCTCTTTTCCAAAGACAGTATCATTTACAAAAATTAACAATGAATTCCCTATTTTGAAAACAAATTATTTTAAGCAAAAAAAAAATTAAAAGTGAATTGATGTTGAATGTCACTCAACCAAATACCAGTCCCCCATTTTGCCCCCATCCCTGGCTTTTTATACCATGTTTAGGCATTTTCCACAATCTGTAACAAAGGGTTGGAATACAAGTCCATTATCAGAACAAAGGTTTTGGGGTTCCTTTGCAGTTTGTCCTGTTTGTCTGAATTGGATTCCGCTAATTGCGAATAACAGAAATGAAGAAAAATAATTCAAAAGTTTTCAAATAATAAATAATGAATATTTACTTGGGCTTCAGAAAGGAATTGTTATCCAGGTGCATAAATATAACCACGCGGTTTTTTTTTCCAAGCACTATCTGCTGCCAATTGAAAAAACCAGTAAATTAAAAAAAACCACAACCAAACAAGCTCTTCAAAAAAAACCCATTAGAGCATAAAACCATTCCTTAAAATGTGATTTACCATTTCTGTGCATAGCCTGATGAGACTGTCAGTGAACTCAAGATAAACCACAATCTGTGTGAAAGTCAAAGCAACTTTTCGTGTACCTGTCTTAATAACATCCTTTGAATTTTATGATTTCTGTGGATTTGATGCCCCCAGAGATTGTTTTTACAACATGTCCCATTTACAAATGTTTTGCATCCCACAAGAAACTGTGGCCCAGAAATTATTCACTTGGGCCTTTTTCCAAGCCCAAGGGCAGTGTTTTCTGCAGAAATAAAGTTAGGCCTTACAGTTTGGATGAAAAAAAAACCAAGAGGAACATTTTATTTTATAACGCTGGTTGGTTTGTTTGAAAAACATTTAGATTCCTGGAGTTCTTGTTAAGCAAACTGACCAAGACCAAAACCCCTCAACAGGACAACACAATGCTTCAGAAGGGTATCTGTAACTGAAAAGTTCCAAGCAAAAAACCATACTGAAACTTTCCCTGAAAGGTCCCCCTCCAAACTCTAAATTGGTATCAGCTGAGGTGTCTTATATGTGCTTGAATGACAAACTAATTTTTAAGTATTAAGAACATTATATCATATCCACACTAAGCAGAAAAAAAATACCAGGAAAAACCCAGAAGGGAAATAAGTAAAAAAAAAAAAAAAAAGAAAAAAAAAAACAAAGTGGAAAGCAAGCCCACTTTACTTTAGCTGTTAAATTGATTGGGGCCAACTTCAGCCGGGAAACTCCTGACCAACCCTGTTCCTTACTCCCGTTTCCACCCACGGCCCGGAGAAAAGCCGTTGCTTCCTGGGAAATGGGGAATGAAGCCACAACCTCTGGGGCCCCCCGAAGCCGTGGCCCATTGCCCCCCCCGGGAATGAACGTGGCCTCCTCCCTGTCCCCAGCCGCGCCGGGAGCCCCGCTCCGGGCCCGGGCAGCACCGTCCACACACAGCCTGCGGTGTTCATCTGCCACACAGAAGCATAAACCAGGTCAGCCTTCCCAAGCCAGCTCCTAAGGAAGGTACATCTCTTTGGGTGCTACAAAAACCAGAGGAGAAACTTCTTATTCCCCTTATGTTGTGTATTCCCCTCTGCCACTGCAAACCTCAGGAAGGTCCCTTGATTGTGACAGGGATTGCTTGAGAGAGGGCACTAGAAATAATAAAAAGGAATGCTGTAAATCACTAATATTTGTTCAACTGTTTGTTGAAATCTTCTTTTTGATGGTGTTGGCAGCAGCACTGCAACTCCCTGGTCACTCAGACATGTTGATAAAGAAAATAACTTTTCAACTGGGGAAATGTGGGATTATTGCTCCTTGAACAAGGAGCTGGAAAGAATAATTTTAAAATACTGGTTGGGGCATTTTTTAGTTCAAATACCAAAAATGGCAAACAGAACAAAAAGCAGCTGTTCCTTAAAAAAGCATTAAACTAGGCGAACCCCTAAAGAGTCAAAAATTTCTTCTTTTGAACTGACCACAAAATCCTTTCCCCATTTCCCCAACTATTTCAGTTTAAACAAAAAGGATAATTTAAAAAAGACATTTCCAAACAACTTAGAAACCAAAAAAATGGTTTAACAGATGGTAATACAGTATAAAACAACAGCTAACGGAAAAAATACACCCAAATGACTTCTTTTTATCCGTTTAATCCCTATAGCAGGTTTTAACCCCAAGTGACCCTCCCATCCCCAAAAGAAGAACTGACCCAGCCAAAAGAAAAGGAAAGAAAAAACAAAAACCAGACCCGTGCAACAAGTTCAACCTTCAACCAGACCCTGCCAAAGACACAACCTTCCTTGGGGACGAAGCCAAAGTTTTTGGCCTCCAGCCCTGGCCCGACTCACAACACAGCCCCTGCCCTCTTTGGAGAAACCTTCCCCGGCGCTCCCTGGGCGCAAATGGCCACTTTCACTTGCCTGGAGAAAAACCGTGCCTTGGCCTCTGACTGGGCCAAGTTAATTGGCAAAACAAAAGGACTGGAAAAATAGTTGGGAAACATAAATCCCCTCAGAATTTACTCCTTTTTGCTGAAAATGTATCCCCAGGAACTAAAATCTGTTTTATTATAAAATGGCGTAAAATACAGAAAAAACACACAAACAAAAAAACCAACAAACCACAAACAAAAAACTGCCCAACAACAATGCAAAATTTTGCCCCACCCAGTTAATAAAATCACATATCCCACACCTGGAAGTCATACTTCAGGTCCACACAAGCTGCAGTGGGGCCCCAATTATCTTGCCCCCCTCAATACCACCATGCCCCAATCTAGGCCTGCCCTCAATCCTAATTCCAGGAAAAATATTGGCCTGCACAAAGATAAAAAAGCAATAATAAACTAGAAACTATTAGGACAAACACGACTAATTAATTTTATATAAACCTAACATAATTTAATGTAATTTATCAGAATGGGTTATAATCACACAACTTTGACACGTAACGCTTAATATAAGAAATTCCACATGAATTAAATAAGCATTGGGGATGTTGCAATGTTAGGGAAAGTAGCTTGTTTATATGTCCTGTAAGCCTTTGCCAAATCCTGTTTGAAAAGTTACTTGTTTTGCTTCAATTTAAATCCTGTTTTTCTGGAAACAAATCAGTGCAACATCAGATAACCGCTTGCCTTTAAAATGCTTTTGGAGTTAATATTTTTGTGCCCTCCTTGTTTTGATCCCCTCCCTAATAGGTAAAATTAATCTGTGGGTTTTGTTGATGGGGAAGATGGATTTTGGAAGGCCAAGGAGGGGTTTTCTCTTTAGAACCAGAAAGTGGGTGCTTAATCCTTTTTGGGTTTCATCAAAAATGCAAGGTTCCCAAAAGAAAAAAACAAAATTACAATTCCTGTTGTTGCCCCCGGACTACGCAGTGAGCTCCTGGGCTAAGGAAGGGGAGGTGGCTTGGAGCCAACCTACCAGGAGTGCAGGAATCCATCCTTCCCTGGACATACCAATAACCGCGGCCCAAGACCAAGGAAATACTTCCCCCCACGTGGTGGAGCACCCACCCACCTCAACAATCCTGGGAATGAAGCCTGCAATCAAAAATCAAATTATCCCTACACAAAAAGGAGGAACATGGAATATTAAAAGGCCAAGAGCACTTGTTTACATACGCATTAAAAAAGGGGAAGGAAAGAGAGTCTTTTTTCTGAATTGGGGTATTCAACCTTCATGGTCCTTTATACTGAAAATGGGTTTTTTTATTTTGCCCACCCTGTTGAGGGTTTTTCCCCATATACAAGGAAACACTTTCCAAGTCAACAAAGCAAACAACGAGAAGCAGGCTTGAAATAATTTCCCCCTTGGCGATTGAAACACAGACACTGGAACACTTCCCTGAAGCATCCACCAGGAACAAAAAGCTAAGTAATAGGCCCCAAACAACACCATCCCTGCCTTGTCCAGGCTTGAAAAAGGCAGAAGGATGCACAGCACCAGCCCAGAAAACAAGCTCCTGAGCCGTCCCTGCCCCTTACCACACAATAACTTGGCAAGAAGGTTTCTGGATCTGCTTTTCCCTGGCCCCCTCCCCTGTTCTCCAACTTAAAAAAAAAACGTTGACAGTCTTCCAAAAATGCAAATAAAACAAACTTTTTTGATCCCATTTTCAAATAATTTCTGCGACTGAATGCCATGTCTACTACACCGAAACACCGAGGTGAATTTTGGTGCCATAAGTACAAGATAAAGTGAGAATTTCCCCCAACCAGCTTATAATGGAAAATTGCCTGTGGTCAAAAAGTGGGCCGCCCCAAATTCCCCCAAACCAACCAGTGGTCCCCCAGCAAGAGCAAAGGCCCACTTGGGCTGGGTGAGTGAGTGGAAAGTTTTAAAGCTGGCAAAGTGAAAAAGGGTCAGAATATGGGAAAGTTTTCAACCACCTCTGCAAAAGCTTCCAAGGAACAGACCCATACCTCCCAACTGGCCCTTTTTTCTGCGCCCACGGGAGTTTTAAACACTTGTTCCAGGCCCTCTTTCATCCAAGAACCGCAGAAAGCTGGAAAGGAAAAGCCACCCTTCCTGAACTGGGGCAGTGATCAGAGGTGGGCAAGGGAAGAACTCCACAGTTTCTTTTTTGCCCGTTTTGGATAGAGACAAACCAATAACAGTAAGAGAAAAGCGCCCTTGTGAGAAACAATTTTAATTTTAACTTTTAACGGGGAATAGCCCAAGCAATTACTTTTTGTTTTTCCTCTGGTTTTTGAAAGCCAAATCTCTGTCTCTCCTTCCCCTTCCTTGGTTCTTGCATGTGCAATTATTTCAAAATATCTCTATTACCTCTGACTGGAAATTCTGAGACTTCAGCTCAGGAAAGGCTATTTTTAGTGAGGATGATTGAAAAAGTTACTCAATTTCTTCCCTTCCCCCCTCCATAAAAACATAATCAATGGTTCCCCAAGGGAAAATAGCTTTCCAAAGAAAGAAAGAAGGAGAAAATGCCCACTCTTAAGGGTGAAAAAAAGGCCCTGGTAGTTATGCAATGAGGTTCCCAGTTGGTTGCAAACATCAGGAGAGACAGCCGGCCCCCCTCAAAGTGAAAAACAATTTAAAGTCCCCCCGTGGGGACATAAAGATTTTGCCCCAGATTTAATTAACCAGTGGAGTTTTTTTCCTGCCAAGCAAGAACCCACCTGCTTACCCTGCAAATTTTTAGAATTCCCCCAATTAGGTTTTTAATAAAATACTGAAAGGTAATCAGAAATGGTGCTCCACAAAAACTGCTGAATCTGGGAATAACGGAATGGGAAATTCCCCATTCCCTTGAAAGATAGTTTTAATCCTAAGAAATTAGTACAAAAAAGCCCAGTAATAACCCTGAGGACCAAGTCTAATAGCCATCGGCCTAAGAAATTTTGAAACAATTTGGGGAACAGAAAAAAGTCTGAAACAGAAAAACTTATTCCCCTCTAGAAGTTTCCCTTTGCATTGGGGTACCAATTTTTTTCCTGGTTTTTTTGGGTCCCCTTTTTTAGGAGTAGCCCTGTTTTTAAAAGTAGTTCCCCTAACCTTTATTTTTGATGGTAACAATGGCAATGTTAAACTCATAATTCTTTCTTAACTAACTACAACAATTCAAAGTAAAATGGATGGTTATATTTCCCCTGTTTGAGAAGAGTAAGTTAAAAAGACATTTTTAGAAACCCTGGGAACACAATAAGAACCTCGCCACTTTTTTGTTTTAAAAAGCCAAGCAAAACAATAACTGAGTTTTCTTTCTCTTCCCCAGTTTTTCACCCTACTATTAAAAATCCCCATCTCTGAACTAACAAGATGTAAAGTCCGTTAACTCTGGGAAAATTATAAACATCCCCTAAAAAGAAGAGCATTTCCCATTCCCTAAAAGAGAGTGAAAAACTCCAATAAATGCCCTGTAAGAAAAATCAAAACTTTTTTTTAGGCAAAAAAAAGCCCAATGGAAATGGGTTTTGGGGTTTTTTATTTTGGGGTTTAGCCAAGAACACCACACTTAATAAATACTGGAGATTGGAATTTGGTGGCAAATCCCTGGTTAAAATCTTCTTCCAAATTTTCCTCAACTCTGTGGCCAGTTTTTAAGGCTCATTTGCCTCAAAGCCCCCTCCCATGAACTTTCCTCACAATGGAAAGTTTGGTCCCGAACTACTGCAACAAAGTTTAAATCCCGACACAGAAAAATTTAATAATCCTTTGGGGGGATAAAATTTAATTTTTGTCGGTTACTGAATTCAATTCCTAAACATGAGGAGGCCAGACCACACAAATAGTTTACACATGCAATATTGGTGCCTCATGTGCTTTGAAAGGTCCTTTTAAATACTTCCTACCTGACCAAGGCAATTGCCAAATAATTTCGAATGGTCATGTTTTGCAAACTTCCAGTCCCCAGGCCTCAAAAACCAAATCCCAAACAGCCTGAATATGCCCCTTTTTAGAAACTGAATAAACTTTAAAAAAGAAGAAAAAAAATAAGGAAAAGAAAGAAAACATGAAACCTTATAAATCAGCAAAAATCCACTATAGTGGGAATATGAAACACTCCTACTTAAACTCAACAAAGGGTATTGGTTTCCCAGGAAAGAACAACAGGAAAAACTCTAACCCACAAATAGATCTGGACACCCAGGGCAGAGGTAAACATCAAGGGGATCTGAAACCACTTCTCTTAAGTGGAATTGACTGTTACAAAGAAGGGTTCCTGAAATATTTAGTACAAGATTCCGGAACTCTTGTCCTCTGGACCCAAACTGGAGCCCTTGAAAATATTAACCACTTCCCCCCACTGGTTTGGTCCTTGTAAGCCCATAAATGAACAATGGAATCCTTGGCCTCCTTCATTTCCTAAAGGAAGGGGAAAGGACTTGAGCAAATAACTCACACACATCAATTTTTTACACCTGTGGTTGTTGAGAAAACTTCCATTTTAAATAGAGTTTTATTTAATATTCCTGCAATCCCTATTGTTTTTTACCTTCCCCAAGGCCTGGATCCCTATACACAGATACAATTATACAGATATATACAAAAATAATGATGCAACTTCGCTCAAATTACCAGTCTTACTAACTGAAAGTGCAATTGTTTGAAGGACTGGCTACAGTTCTACCCTATAAATTTAACCATGAGAGATTATGAACAACTCCCAGTTAAGAAATACAACAATAAAAAGCCTGAAAATGAAAAACATGGCCTTTATCTTTCCACCGTAGAATAATGTAAAGCCATTACGCCCTGTAAATTTTGGCAATAATATCAGCTTGTGGAATTTCCATTAATCCCTAGAAAAAGATAGAAAAACTGTGGGAAGAGAGGTTTTGTATAGCCTATTCCTGTGGAAGATTAAACGTCCAGGGGCCTAAAATTTAAGTAACTTAACTCCTTGCCATGACACAGATGGGCCAAGGAAGCTTAAGAAAGAAAAAAGCCGGGAAGATCTGTTTTTTGGAGCAGCCCTGCTTCCATGAAAAATAAAGAACCTGTATAATGAACCGTGGGAATAACAAGCAAAAAAAACACCTGGAGACTGTACTTCCTGTTTTTGTGCATGGTTCCAAAGTACCATTAAGGTTTAAAAAAGATCTGTGTTTAAAATTTACATTTCACCTTTTTGAGAGGGGGATATGCCCCGAGGGAACTTGCGAAATAACCATTTTTCAAACAATTAAAAGCTTCAGAGAGTTTAAAAAGTAGAATGCAAAAAGACTAGCTTTAAGTACTGTTTTTCCAGAAGAAAAAATGAAGATAATTAATAAGTTTATTTGGCAATAAAACTTTAAGAGAAAACCCAAAAAAAAAAATGGCACTTACAACAAGGATGATTAAATTAGCAGATAGACACACAAGAAGCGCCCCCTCTAGAAAAGTCACAAGAACAGGTTTGAAATATTCCCAGATGGGTTAGAAATCAAGGATAGACCAATAAAGGACCCAAATCCTGGTATATGGGTTTCCTAACTTGAAAAGGCCATTCCAGGAAGGTTTCCGGAGAAAAAGTGAATTTTGGTGTTAAGAAAGGCAATTGAAAGATCTTTCCCTTCCCTTTTTCTACTTTCTTCCTTTTTTTTTTCTTTCCCTTTTTTTTTTTTTTTTTTAATTTTTTCCCTTTCTTTCCCTTTTCTTTTCCTTCTCTTTCCTTCTTCTTTCCCCTTCCCCCTTCCCTCCCTCCTCTGTCTCTCCCCTCCTCTTCACCCTAACCTTTTATTCCCAAAAAATTTTCACAATTCAACCCCATGGTGGCTTGACACCAGGAAAAAAGGGACAAATATTCCAATTTCCCATGCCTAAATTATATTCCCCTAAACAAGCTTTTTTTAATAAGTTTTTTTTAATTTCAACAGGTTTTTTTAATAGTTTTCATGGAAACTTACGACCTTCACTAATCCCCTTTTTCAGCCCACGGAGTATCTACCACTGAGTTTTCCTTTTCAGTAGTGGAAGTAGAAAATTAACAATAGTCACACAAAACAAACCACAGAAAAACAGAAGAAGGTGGAGGGCAAAACCAGAGAAAAAGACCTTTCAGAAATTTTTTGTTTTTTATTTTCCATTTTTAACTTTAACATTACTGAGGCAAACCAAACAGAAATAAACAAATTTTCAAATCTTATAAACATGATTTTTTAAAAACTGACTATACTTCTTAATTTTTTTTTGTTAAATGTGTATGTAAGGAAAATTAAGCAAAAACTAAGGGGAAACTTCCAACTGGGGGCTTACAGTTTGTTTTTGTATTTGTTTGTACTGAATTACTGGAAGTATCACGAAAAATTCGGACCAAAAATAAAATTGCCCCAAGCTAATCACAACCAAAAGCTTTTGAAAAGAATGAAGTCCTTATCAAAAAACCTGGGATGGTTAAAACACTTTCATGGCTGGGAATGAAGCCTGAGAATTCTCCAAATTCCCCTTTTTCCAAAACACGAAAAAGTCACTGAAACCAGTGAAGTTTTCAGCATCCCACAAAAACTCAGCAATTTTATATCACATGATTTTAAACTATAAGGAATTGCCCTTGCTTTTAAAATTGCAATCAACAGTTTTAGGAAATAAACACAGTCTTTGTAATTTAATTAAACTAACTTACTAAAATGGTTAATTATTTTCATCCTTTAAAAGAGAAGGGCCAATTTTTCCCCCTTTTGGTAATTTTTCCACTTTACCAAGAAAGTCACATCAAAAAATTTGCCCGCATTTGCTTTTCACTACTGAGTTCCACAGCCAAAATACCCTACCTGGAACTGAGGAAAGTATCTTTCCAGAAAAAACATAAGAAAATCCTAATAAACTCAGCAGCAATTTTACATGTTTGCTCCAAAATAAAGTCCTTTAACCAGGTAAGTTTCTAACTTTTCAAAGGGAACAAAAGACGTTTTTTTTACACACAAGAGGTCCCCCCCAGGCCAGGGGAAAGCATCTAAATCAAAATATAAAACCCCAACATGAAGCCTCGATACTGCCCAAGCAGAAAAAAGCGCAAAGTTCAGTGGATGTTCCATCCTGGTCCAGAAATCATGACACTAAACAAATTTATTGAAAGTACTTATAAGGTTTCCCAATTTACTGAAGTTGCCCCTCTAATGCCTCTGCATAACCCATGTTTTTTTAGGTAATGTTTCCTCCTTCAACATTCCAACTTACATCAAACATTTTTGAAGTTGCCTCATTGTTTTGGGTGGGCCACAGACACTTGCACTCGTAAGAAACCCTACTGAATTTAATGCATTCCTCCTTGGCAAGACTCCAGGGAATTAAAGGCCCTGGCACTCAATCAAACATCTGGCCAAACAACAAAAAAAAGACCCAAACTGATTAACCCTGACATAAGATACACAAGTAACTTTCAGTAACTTCCTGTTGTGCTTCACTAAGTTCTACTTACTGTTATTATGAATATATACAATATGAATACATACAATATGAATATACTAGTGAAAAACATTACAATTAATTCCCCAGAACCTGCAACTTTGGTGGTGGTTTTCTTTTTTTTTTGGTTTACTAAGCTTTAAATTTTGGTTACCCAAATACACCCTGTTGTTTTTCTGTAGGTTGTATTAAACTATCCAGGGAGGAGATCTTCTCCTGGTTTTGGCCCTCCTTGTACCTGTTTGGTAACCATGGAAGTTAATTAATCTCACTGTTCCGACCTCTGAACCGTTGTTTATTTTAGGTTCCAGCGTGGTTGGGTTTGGCCCCTCTCCCCAGGCCATTTCCCAACGAGGCAAGACTATTCTTTTGTTACGACGAGGCTCGCACACCTACAAGGCCCACATAGGGCCCACTTGAAAATTCCCCACCTGAGCCTGGTGGGATTGTTAGCCATTGTAACGTGCCATTTTTATTTCCCTCTAGTGGCTTTGTGCCCCTACAAGAAAAATAAACTGTTTGGGGAATTTTGCCTGGTCCCATTCGCCAGCCTTTTTCCCACCTTTTAAGCAATGGTACATTCCTCAAGTCCAAAACCCAATAATGGTTATTAACAAAACTTGTTTTCAGCAAAAGTTATCACTGAAAAAACCGAAAATCCCCATATCTTGTAGTGGTTGGAAATTAATATTTTAAGGCCTAAGATTAAGTTTGAAAAATGCTTTTTGCCCTTTTTTTTCCATTTTAAAATATAGTAGAAAGGTTAGTAAATCAAAATAAGAGAAAAAAGGAAGAGAAGCGGCAAATGTGAATTCCCAAAGGTTCAAAACCTTTTCCCATAAGTGGGCACTGTTTGTGTTTTCTTCCCACTGGACCAGGCCAACTTGCTTTTGCATCAAATTTGGGGATTTGCTCTAGGCTTCAAGCCAAAAGAATCAACATCTATTTTTTCCCCTTTTTTTAAAAGGGTTGAAGCAAAGTGGAAAAAACAATAGAGATTAAAGTTTTAGTTGTCAAACGCTTGGGGGCTTGAGTGATGACCTGTCCTTTTTTCGGGTTTCTAGGAGTTTCGAATATTCCATTGCCTGCTGCTGCCTGCATCAATTCCACTATTCCCCTCGACATCTTCGACTCTAAAACTGGTGGTCAGATACACTGTTTTTAACGACTGGATCCCTGCTGACACAGAAACTTAAATTAAGTGCTAATTAGGTGACAGGAATAACAGCATATTGTGTGTTGATAAATGCATATTTGAAGGCCCCAGGGGTCCAAAGAAGACAACACCATGTTATGCCCCAGGAAGAAAGCTACTGGTGGGGCCTGTGTAATCCAACCAATTAGTGGACCATCTTCTCCTCTTGAAATATTGCTAACAATCAGATCAAAATTCACAGAATCACGAGAATAATTAGGGCGTTGGGAGACGAATCTCTTGAGGAGATTGCAGCAGTCCAACCTCCAATTCTCCTCCACTTAATAAAACTACAATTTTGAGCCAGAGGGATTGAAATGCTTGATAGCCACGAGTAGAGAGCAAGCAGCATCAAGCACTGGTTTAAATTAAGCCACTAGGAAAAAAAATTAGAAACGTCTATGACTTCGTTAAGTCCCCTTAATCCCTTCACTTTATCACAATCTAACATGTATGCATTTTGGGACCATGGCTACTCTGTGCTTGGCTAAATCAAGCATGAATATAACAAGGAACTAAATGCCAAAACTTCTCAGCAAATGTACTTAAGCCCCAGCCAGTGGTAAAAAAAAAGCCACAATAAAATACCTTTTCCTGTCTTCCTTGACCTGAGAAATTCGACTTGCTTAAGTGGAAAAAGCTGGCGGGAAATGAACAAGGGCAAATATCAACAGGTTTAATCTGGAAAAGCAAAGCAACTAGGAGGAATAAAAGTGGCGTAAATGCTACAATCCAACCAGCTCAGGTGGGATTTCAGTTGCCCCATGTGGGCTTCCGAGGTAGCGTCATCCCTCCCTTGAAAAAGAATTTTTTAATCTCTTGCCTGTGAGCAAAGTGTTGCCTGTGGAGCACCACACAGCTGAGACAGAGTTTGATTCTAAAAACCTTGGATGATAACTTCAATGGTACACAGGTAACTAAGGGAGGCCAACCCAGGAAGACCGTATCTCCCCTCCTGGATAGTTTTTATATAAGAACCTACAGAACACAGGGGTGGGTTTTAGTGTAACCAAATTAAAGCTAGGACAAAAAAAAAACCCACCACAATTTGAAGTCTGAAATATTGTATATTCACTAGATATTTCATAATTGTTAATGTTCATAGTGTATATCATATCATAAAACAGTAAAGAACCTTAGTGGGAAAGCACAACCAGGAAGTTACTGAAATTACTTGTTGGTATCTTTATGTCAGGTAATCAGATTTGGGTCTTTTTTTGTGTTTGGCAGATGTGATGAATGGGCCAGGCTATTCTGGGAAAAGCTGCAGAACGGAAGACTTGCCATTAATTCAGTAGTTCCCTTACGAGTGCAAGTGGTCCTGTTGGCCACAATACAAAATGAGGCCTGAACATCAAAAATGTGGGATCGGTAAGTGCCTGATGTTTAGAAGGAAGAACATACTAAAAATGTTGTTATCAGAGCATTAAGAGGGGCACTTCAGTTAACTGTGAACCATTATTTAAGTTAACTTCCAATAATTGTAGTGGTCCTGATTCTGGACCAGGCATGCACATTCAACCTGGAACTGCGCTTCGTTTGTCGTTCCTGCTTTGCAGGATATCCCGAAGCTTCTACTGGGAAGTTCTATATTTGCATTAGATGCTCGTTTGTTCTCCTGCCTTGAACCCTCTCTTGTGTGGTAAAAAACAGTTCTTTGTTCCCCTTTTGAAAAGTAGAACTAATGGTTAAAAGGAACTTTATGTTGGTGAGCAACAATAAATTGCTGGCTGAAGTTATTAGGATTTTCTTTTGGTTTTTCTGAAAGATACTCTTAGTTCCAAAGTAGGTATTTTTGGCCAGTGACTACAGAAGTGAAAACAAATGCCCCCGGGCAATTTTGAATGACTCTGGTAAGTGAAAAATACCAAAGAAAAATGCCCTTCTTCTTTAAGATGAAAATTTAAAATAAGACCATTTTTTAGTAAGGTAGTTTAATAAATAACAGACTGGTTGTTTTAAATTCACTAAACATGTTTGATTTGCAATTTAAAGCAACAATTCCTTATAGTTTAAAATCATGTGATATAAAATTGCCTGAAGTTTTTTTTGGTGGGATGCTGAAAAAACTTCAATGTTTCAGTGATTTTTTCGTGTTCCCCTTTTGAAAGAAATGAAGAACTCTCAGGCTTCACCAGCCCCCAGGTGGAGTTGGTTTTTAACATCCATAGTGGTTTTTGATAGAGGCCTTCCAATTCCCCCTTCAAGCCCTTTGGCTTGAGTGGATTAAGCTTGGGCAATTTAGTTTAATGGTCCCCGAATTCCCGTGGAATACTCCCCAAAGTAAATGTCCAGTTATACAAAACATGAATTAAAAACAACTGGTAGACAGTTTTTGGGAAGTCCCAGTTTTTTGCCTTTAATTTTTTTTGCCCTACAATACAACATTTACAAGAAAAATTAAGTAGTAATAGTCCCCCCAGTTTTAAAAATCATGTTTTTTACTAGTGGAAAAATGTTACTTTCTTGTGTGTTATGCCTCAGTAATGTCAAGTAAGAAATGAAAAAAAAATCTAAGGTCCCCTTTTTCCTCTTGGTTTTTGCCCCCACCTTTCTTTCGTTTTTTTCTGTTGGTTTGTTTTTGTTTATTGACTGATGGTACAGCTTTCCCCTACTCACGACCTGAAAGGAAAAAACAAACGGTGTAGATTACTCGTGGCTTGAAAAAGGAATAGTGAAAAGTTCGGAAGTTCCATGGAAAACTTTTTAAACCCATTTAGAAATAAAAAAACTTATTAAAAAAGCTTGTTTTAGAAAACAATGTTTTAGCATTGAATTTGGGAAAAATAATTTGTCCCTGGTTTTCTGGTGGTCCCCCCCCAGCACAGGGGGTTTTTGAAAATGTGAAATAAAGGTAAGGGTGAAGAGAGGAAGAGGAGACCAGAATAAGAGAAAGGAAGAAAGGAAAGAGAGAAAAGAGAAAAAGAAAAGGAAAAGAAAGGAAAAATAAAAAAAAAAGGAAAGAAAAAAAAAAAGGAAGAAAGTAAAAGAAGGAAAAGATCTTTACATTTGCCCTTCTACACAAATCAATTTCTTTCCAAGACCTTTCCCTGGGAAAGATGGCTCAAGTAAGAACCCCATAACAAGATTGTTTCCTTTAAAATTGGTCCTAGTCCTTGATTCTTACCAGCGAATTACAAAACCGTTTCTTGAACTTCCTCCCAGAGCACTTTGTTTGTGTCTTCCCCTGCTTTCAATAATCCCTCCTTTGGAAAAATGCATTTTATTGGTATTTTTTTTGGGTCTCCTTAAAGTTCTTTCAGCCAAATATTTAAAACTTATAAAGACAAAGTTTTCCATTTTCTTCTGTAACAACAGTTACTAAAGCAGTTCCTTTGCATTCCCACATTTTAAACTCTCTGAACTTTAAAATTGTTGAAAAAGTTATTACCAATTTCCCCTCGGACCAGTAACCACAGCAAAAGGTTGAATGTTAATTTTAACAACAATTCTTTTAAAAAACCC
>CM019236.1:68186422-68217768 GCA_009741485.1 Malurus cyaneus samueli
CCTATGTACTTCTGGGGAACCATGCAACAAACCAGAAAGTACAGTTCAGTGGTTTTGCTTGTTATTCCCACTTTTTTCCACTGTAACAGTCCCTTTGTTTCAAAATGGGAAAGCAGGCCTTGCCCCAAACAGATCATTCCCCGGCTTTTTTTTTCCTATTCTAAGCTCCCCTGCCCCACTTGGTGGGTTTCATGCAGAAGTTTAAGTTACTTAATTAAAGCCCCCTGGACAGATAATTCTCCACAGGGAATTAGGCAAATAACAACCCTCTCCTCACAGTTTGTACTATCTTTTCTAGGGAATAAAGGCATTGTGAAACTTCACAGCTGAGGTGGTAAAGCCAAAATTATACCAGGGCGGTACCATGCTTACATTATTCTAACGGTGAAAGATAAGCCATAGTTTCATTCAGGCTTTTTTATTTGTATCCTTAACTGAGTGTTCATAATCTCTCATGGTTAAATTTATAGGGTAGAACTGTAGCCAGTCCTTCAAACAATTGCACTTTCAGTTAGTAAGACTGGTAATTTGAGCGAAGTTGCATCATTATTTTTGTATATATCTGTATAATTGTATCTGTGTATAGGGATCAGGCCATTGGGAAGGATGTAAAAAAAAATTGGTGTCCCATGAGTTAGAATCTCTTTGCAGAAAAATTATTAAATAGAAACTGCATTATTTAAATGAAGTTTTTTCTCTCAACACACAGTGTAAAAATGATGTGGTGTGGAGTATTCTGCTCAGTCCTTTCCCTTCCTTAGGAATGGAAGAGCAGATCCATTGTCATTTACTGCCTACAAAGGACAAAATCCAAGTTGGAGTTGGTAATAATCAAGGCTCCAGTGGTCAGAGACAGAGTCCGGAATCTTGTACTAACTATTCAGACCTTCTTTAGTGTAACAGCAATTTTCCTACTTAAGAAGGAGTGGTTTCAGATCCCCTGATGTACCCTCTGCCCTTGGGTGTCCAGATCTATTTTGTGGGTTAGAGTTTCTTCTCCTGTTATTCTTCCTGGAAACAATACCCCTTGTTGAGTAAGTAGGAGTGTTCATATCATGCTTTTTGTACTATAGTGGATTTGCTTGATTTATAGTCTCATGTCTTCTCCTTCCCTTTTTATTTTTTTTTTTTTTTTCTCTTTTAAGTATCAGTCAAAAAGCATATAATATTCAGCCTTTCCCCTGGATTTGTTTTTTTGAGGCCCCCTGGACTGAAAGTTTTGGCCAAAACATGACATTCCCCGCAAATTATTGGCAATTTGCCCCTGTCATAGAAAAGTTTTAAAAGGACTTTCCAAAGCACATTGAGCACAATTTTGCAGTGGTGTACTAAATTGTGTTGTTCTGCCCTACTATTTTAAAAAATGTAATATTAAGTAACCTTAGACCTGTTTCCGGGAAAAAATTAAATTAAATCCAGGCCTCAGGGCCCACAATTAGTGATTTTAGTTAAAAGTTTTCTGTGTTCCGGATTTACTTTGTGCAGTAGTCGGGACAACTTCCATTGTGAGAAAGTCATGGAAGGCTTGAAGGCACATGAGCCCTAACTGGGCACAGAGTTGAGAAAATTTGGAAGAGATCTTACAGGGATTGCACCAAATTCCAGATCTCCAGTATACTAAAGTGTGGTGTCCTTGGCTTAAAAAACCAAAATAAAACCCCAAAACCCCTTCAAAATGGCTTTTTATTTTTTGCTAAAAGTTTTTTTGATCTACAAGCATTGGAAAGTTTTCACCTTCTTTTTTTTTAAGGAATTGAAAATGCCTCTTTCATTTTTTTAGAAATGTCCATAAAATTTTCCCCCCCAGAGTTAACGGAACTTACATCTTTGTGTAGTTCAGAGATGGATTTTTTTAATATGTAGTGAAACTGAGAAGAGAAAGAAACTTTCAGTTATGTTTGCTGCTTTACAAAAGTGGCGGAGTCTTATTGTGTTCCAGGGTTCTAATAAATGTGCTCTACTTACTCTTCTCAAACAGAATATACATCATACTTGAATAAGTGTAGTTAGTTAAGAGAGAAGAATTATGATGTTTTAACTGCTGTAGGTACCCATCCAAAAAGGTTTTTAGGACTAACAAATAAAACAGGCTAACTCTAAGAAAAAGACAAAAACCAGAAAAAAATGGTAAAACCAAATGCCAAAGAAAACCTTTGTTCTAAAGGGAAGTATGTTCCTGGGTTTCAGAAACTTTTCCTGCTTCCAATGTCAATTTCCAATTAGGCCCCGTTGTGTCTATTTAGAACTTTGGGTCCTATCAGTTTAATTAACTGCTTTCCTGGTACATTTTCTAGACTTAAAACTAATTTCCAAGGAACTGAATTCCCAAATCCCGTATTCCAGAAAATCAGCCAAAGTTGGTGGAGCACCATTTTCCGAATCCAGTTTTATTTAATAAACCCTAAATGAATTCCCCCTTAATTTGCAGGTAAGCCAGGCTGGGGTCTTCTTTGCAGAACTCCAACTGGTTTTTTAAATAAAATCTTGCAGAAAAATCTATGTCCACAAGACCTTAAATTGTTTTTTTTTTTCACGTTGAGGCCCGGCCTTGATCGTCATCTGGTGTTTGGGCAACAACTGGAACCATTCAATACTACCCAGCCCTTTTTTCCACCCTTATAAGAGTCCATTCCTCTTCCCTTATCTTGGAGCAATATTCCCTGGAGACCAATTGGATTTTATGTAAAATTTTATGGAGGGGGAAGGAGATGAGTAACTTTTTTCAATCAAGATCCCTCACTAAATAGCCTTTCCCTGAAGCTGAAAGTTCTCAGAAATTTTCCCAGTCCCAGAGGTTAATAAGAGATATTTTTGAAATAATTGGCCACATCCAAGAACCAAGGAAAGGGGAAGGGAGAGACAGAGGAATTGGCCTTTTCAAAAACCAGAGAAACAAAAATGTAATTGCTTGGTGCTATTCCAGTAAGTTAAATAAATTGTTCTTCCACAAGGGTTCTCTACGTTAATTGGTTTTTCTCTCCAAACGCAAAAAAAAACTGTGGATCCCCCTTTCCTGCCCCAACTCTGAATCACTGCCCCCAAGTTCAGGAAAGGGTGCCCCCCTTTTTTTTTCCCTTCCCCAGCCTTTCTCCCTGGTCGTTTTCTTGATGAGAGCCCCTAGAACAGTGGTTTAAACTACCGTTGCATGAGCATTTGGGAGGGATGGTCCCTTGGTGCCCCCTGCAAGCTTTGGCAGAGGTGGTGGGAAAAAAACTTCCCCATCAATCCCACTTTCCACTTGCCCCAGCCCTTTTTAAACTCCCACTCCTCACAAAAGCCCCCCCAGTAGGGCTTTGCCTCTCCCTGGACCCCTGGTTTTTTGGGAATTTGGCAGCCAACTGTGCACAACAGCAATTCCAATTATCAGCCCTGGTGAACAATCTCCACTTTTTTTATCTGTAACCTTAATGCAACAAAATCACTCGGTGTTTTCAGGTTAAACCACGCATTCATCCAGCAAGAAATATTTGAAAATGGATCCCAAAAAGTTTTGTTTTTTTTTTGCTTTTGGGAAGGACTTGGTCCAACCGTTTTTTTTTTTACAGTGGAGTACAGGAGGCCAGAAAGCAGTCAGACCTCCTGACCAGTATTTGTGTGGTAGCAGGACGCTCAGAGCTGTTCTGGCTGGCTGCTGTGCCATCCTTCTTCCTTCAGCCTGAAAGCAGGATGTGTGTTTTGGCATTACATTCAGCTGTCCTGTGATCCCCTGTGAGCCTCAAGAGTTGGTCCCCAGTCCCTGTGTCCGTGCAAAGGAAATCTCAGCCCCCTGCTTTTCAGTTGCTTCTGTGACCTTGAAAGTGTTCTTTGTATATTGGAAAAACCTCTCAACAGTTTGCCCAAATAAAACCCATTCCAGTATGAAAAGCACCATGATTTTGAATAACAATTCCAGAAAAGACCTCTCTTCCCCCTTTCTCTTTTTAATGCCAGTATGTTAACAAGTGGCTCTGGCTATTTATCCATGTCTTTTCCTTTTTTGTGTAAGAAATATTGATAGAATCAAAAGCATCAATTCCCCAGGGGAATTTGGGGAAGGTCGGTGTTTGCCTTCCAACAACCGTGGGAAGTTTATTCCTGCGTCTGCCCCGCGGGGTTATGTCCCCCATGTCCCAGGGATGGATCCTGCCCAACTCCCCTGGTAGGTGGCTCCCCAGCCCCAACTCCCCTCCCTGCCCCAGAGCCCTTCAAACGCGTAAAGGTTCCAAGCCAAAACACAAGGAAAATTTTGTATTTTTTTTGTTCTTGAAACCTGGCCACATTTGATGAACCCCAATAAGCACAACTTCTGTTTTTCTTTAAAAGAGCCAAAAAAACTCCCCTCCCTTGGCCCCCTTCAAAAATCCCATTCTCACTCAACAACACAATTAATTTACCCTAATTAGAAGGATCAAACAGAAGCACAAATTTAACTAAAGCCCATTTTAAACAGCGTAATGCTGAAATGTGCACTGATGTTTGTCCCAGAAAAACAGAATTAAATGAAGCAAACCAAAAGTAACTTTCAACAGAATTGCCAAAGCTTTTTAACAGGACAATTTATTTTAAACACCTATCCCTTAAAACATTGCAAAAATACCCCAATGCCTTAATTTTTTATCCATGTGGGGTAAATTCCCTTATATTAGAGCTGGTTAACGGTGGTCAGTGGTGTGGGATTAACCCATTCCCTGATAAATTAACTAATTTATGTAAATAGGGTTAAATTTAAATAATAAAAAAATAATAGTGTTGTATATATGTTTAGTTTATAATTGCTTTTTTATCTTTTGTGGGTCACCCATATTTCCTGATTAGGTTTGAGCGCTTTGGCTTGCTGATAGCTGGCATTTATGGGGAGGGTTGCCGAGTTTACTCCTAAGGATCCACATCTATCGGGACATGAATACTATCATTTTTAAACCCCAGTATGGGGTTTTCCATCTTTTCATTTCCACCAACTATTAGGGACTGCTCAACTGTAGCCAGTGCTTTGTTGGGAAAGGTAACACCAACTCCAGTTTTGCCTATGTGCTTTATCTCTTTTATCATGGTGGCCTAACAAATTTAATCATCCAGTGATCTACTAGTCTTACTTCTATACAGAAATATAATGTATAAAGACCACAGATTCTGAGTTGCATCATATCTATTCCAGACGCAGCCAAAACACCCCAAGATTCCATTTGATATACACAATCATTTTGCGATAGTGTATACCAAAGGAGCATGGAAGATGGGTGGAATGTATATACTGACCTGGTGACAAATGTTCTGATGTCTTAGTCTAGTGATAAAGTCCGACCAAAACGGCCAGCAAAATTGATTTTTCTGAGGGTGGTAGGATGCCTTCACGATATGTAAACATTGGCAATGGTAATAAAATCCAATCACAATGCAGAGAAAGAAACTGATAACACCAAAACTAAACAATCTTTGAAGTGGTCTTTTTCCTATCTCATAGGTTTTCGCGCGTCTCTCATCCAGGCGACCTACTTTTTGCTTTCTGATCTTCGGCTAAATATCAAAAGTGGTACCTTTCCGATTGCTGTTGTATCAAATCGTCTTGACCAATAGTTAATTGTTTATTACTTAAAAATCGAAGCTATATGCTTGAGCCACTTCTTCACTACCCTAAAAGTCAAGTCAAAAAAAGAAAAAATTTCAAAAATTTAACACACACATTGGCAACGTTGGCAAGAGAATCAGACCAACCTTTAAATACGACCGTGCTCCCATTGTTGCTTTCAGAGATAAGAGACAAACCAGTGTCCATTAAATATTAGTCTTTGGAAAAATGGCGATAATTTTATGAAGAAAAATGTTCACGATGAAAGTCATCACCATTGAAAGTACCATTTTAATCCAAAAAAGACTCATGTTTCGTAAACGGAGACGAATAGTTAAATAGAATTATGCTGTAAAAGAAACTGCTGCAAACACTAAACTTTGTACTCTATAAACACTTATATCTCATTGGCAAGCGTAGCCTTAAGATTCATGAGATATACATCCCAGTACATTATTGGAAAAGAGGCACCCGTACAACTGTTGCTATACAAGGAGGGGTGTTAAGTTATGAATCTGTAGTGATATCTTATTATGTGGACCCGCATCCCTCAGTGCGTGGTAGTGCTTCTGTGTTGGTATGTAGCGCAAACAGTATGGGTACTGTGAGCAGAATCCCTTTGAAATAGGTGTCTAACAAAAAGGATTGAATTAGGCAGAATGAAGGCAGATCTCCTCCTAAAAGAGAAAGGCGTATGTGAGTTATACTTGTCCGTGGGCATGGAAATTTATTAGAAATCACTTTTCGACTATTGTGGAAAGATATTCACAGTGAGCAGAAATGAGTACCCTTATGAAAGGTGAAAACTTAGCCGGAAGTAACAGTGAACACTGACCGGCTGAGGGAGGCTAAGAATTTAATAAGAAAAAGGAGAAAGGTCAAGTACCGTCACATGCAAAACCATCCATTAAGTAAACTACAGAGAGATAAGACAGGGAGGGATATAAAAAAGACTACTTCTCATCATTATTAAAAAACAGCAAGTATCTTATATTACACACATTATAGGGAAGCAGAGAACAGTATATAGATATAAAATAAAAATAAAACAAGATGAAGAAAATGCAAATAATAGAATATTGGAAGCAAGAAAATCTATGCGTAAGTAGAGGCCGAGAGGACAAAATACCTACATGTTTAAATCCACAGGAAATACGGCTAAATTTTCAACCATGTTTAAAAGCTGCTTTTAAAAATTCCTCTGATTTTCAAGAAAAAAAAACAAAATCTAAAAAAGACGACCTTTACATGACTGCTCGCATCAAAAGATAGTCTTTCCACCCAAGTGAATTTTAGGCTTCTATAAATTTTCTCGAACGAAAAAGAACCCGTGGGCAACATCTAGAATCGCCCAAATTCCAAATCAGAATTTGGATATATACGCGAAACTTCCGCAACCACTCATCCCATCGATCGTGAGGAGAGGAACAATTG
Organism: Malurus cyaneus samueli; assembly: GCA_009741485.1. Taxonomy (NCBI): domain Eukaryota; kingdom Metazoa; phylum Chordata; class Aves; order Passeriformes; family Maluridae; genus Malurus; species Malurus cyaneus. The sequence goes on from CM019236.1 coordinate 68,193,402, forward strand.
GAATTTCCTCACCCAGTCGAAGCATGGAAGTGTTGCACCAAGCATATCTTAGTTTTACTTACATGTTGGGCAATAATCATAACAAATCAAAGAAAAAAATGAGTAATAAGTCTGTTCTAGAATTAAAAAGTACTTGGCAATCAGCATTAAATTAAACCTCAGGAGAGTACTGTGAATGATTAAGATGCACTTTCAATAGGAAGGAAAGAGAGCACTCAAAACCCATTGAAACCATATGAACATTTTGAAACGTCACCAGTATTTCTTCCTTTTGCTTTAAAAAAAAACATAAAATCCAAAAAAATCAGTGAATACAATTAGAGCAGAAGACGCAGAGATGACACCTCACTGTTAGGCAAACAGATACACTTACTTATCCAACAGGCCTATGAGTTGTACTTTGCTACCCTAGCATATCCTGCGCTAGGCAATGGCTACACAGTACGTGGTCAACATGTAGGTGCGTTCTGTTCTGATACCCCAGCAAGAATATCCCTATCTTGCAAAGATTTACATATGCTAATCCTCACCCTATACTTCCATGCTTTGGCGACTTATGAAACTTTGTCCAAACGATAATACCTTCGAGCTAGTTTTTGGCGTCTTGAAGTGCATAGCTTTATCACTCATTCAATAGACCAGCCTTATCAATAGATAGCCAAGACCTTATAGTACAAACAGGCTTTATAGCTTTTTAACAAGAATAAGTGTAAACTGTTGCAACACCGGTCACTGTACATGGAATCCTGATCTTGCCATTCTAGTAGTTCTTACAGGCTTAAAAGGCCGCACTAGGACGGAAATTAAGCAGCTGCCCTTGCGTTAGTAGAGCTCATTCGAATTAGAGGCTATTTCATGAACAGTGTCTAACAAAAACTGTGAAGCCATTTGTGCCTCTTGAGAACTGAGAGCATGTCTCGTCCATCGCTTTTAAAATACTAGCTAGAATATTGGGTTACACATACAACTACACTCATTTCCTTACTAGTCCAGACTGTTCATCCTGCTCATTACTGCCCCTCTTTCAGAAAGACGTGCTTGGTTCTAATACAACTCGTCTGTGAGCCTATCGCTCCTGGCATTCTTATTTTTATCTTCCTTTTCAAAGTGCAGCACTCCAAAGTCTTTAATTGCAGTAGTGTTGGTTACAAAAGTGTGCAGTGCACACTTTTTGGAATACCAAAAACCCCTGTACCTTAGAAGGATGTATCAGCTAGAAGAATGTAAGACTAGTACAGTGCTTTCTCAGGGGATATTTACAGCAAAAGCTGAATATTATATTGAATTTTAATGTCACCTCAGTATGTAACAAACAGAAATCACTAGGAGGAAGCAGAGACGAACACATGCATACACAGAACAGACAAAATGGTCACTCTTCATTTCATCTCCAGTACCAAATCTTCCCCTGTTCTGCACATTTGACTGACCTTCCTCTGTGGTGCGAGCAGTCTGGACCATACTTGACATGAATTCGACGGCCAATGTGATCCACAGTCCTTAGGGAACTCATAGAGAGGATTGAAAGCGGGCTGACTCCACTCTTGAAATTCGTGGTAAGTGTCGTACGCTCGCACTGTTACGCCCGGTCCTCCTGCAAGGCCCTGGACGTTCTCACTGAAGGATCAGCAGAACCTAGGGGCTCGAGCTGTATCGGTGTGGTGTCACAAGTGGGGAGAGGCTGGCAGGGCAGGTACGGCACGCTGCGCGCGTCGGCAGAAACAACCAGAGAGCGACTCGATTTGGAACTCCATTCGTCATCTGTCCGGACAGGCTTCGAGCATTCTGTCGTATGCGATGGCTCATAATGGGGACCAGTATTGTTGGGCGTGGTGCACACAACCGTCGTCAGCCAGGAACATTGCGCGTGGATAATGATCACCTGGGGAGTCTTTCCACTGGAGGCAAGCAGTGCACCAGTTAAGTGTACTTGCGCGGTCAACCCGAGACACCTGAGGGAACCTAGGCGCCACATTCTGAAGATAAATAACACGAATCAAATATGAAAGCTACTATCGCGGATCTCAAGAGCACAACACAAAAGATATCACGGAAGAAAAAAAAATTGTATCGAGAAGGGAAAACAAACATCTTCAACACTTAAGAAAATTTGTGCCCCACAAATCCAAGCAGAATAGCTACAAAAAAGATTCAAAAATCTGAAACGAATAACACTGCTGAGCTTCATAAGTGACACTACACGACTAGAACTGCCCCTTCTGTAAGTATGTACTCAAATTCGTTGATTGCTACCCTAATCCAGCATGTCCTTGTCTTGCGCAACTTACTCTAGGTCTGATATAAAAGTAACTATGCTTAGTCGTGTGTCTTGCACTATGTGCATGTCAGTTCTACCACGTATCGGCAGGGTAATGACTGAAATCTATCTCCCAGAAGCCAGTTCAAACTCCTAGGAAATACAGAGGTGAAGACCTTTGCCCATATACTATTCCTCAGGCCATATGAATAGGCCAGTGCACTTGTCTCCTATAGCGGTACCATGCTTACATTAATTATCTCTGCACAGGACGGTGAATGCGGAGGAGATCCAGCAGCCCATTCAGTGTCTATGTCAGCGTCTTGCTTGTGTATTGTAGACTCCCTTAACTGAGTGTTCACACAGCCTCAGGTCGATGGCTCTACACACAAGTTTAGTAGGGTAAACTGTAAGCGCAGAGGTCCACCTTGACGAGACATTATTTGGACCCCTTTTCAGTTAGTAAGACTGGTAATGCAGGCGGACAGAGTGAAACCGCTTAGCGACAGTTGTGGCAAGTCGGATTTTATCATATGTTAGCGTTGGGTGTGAGAGTTAGAAGGTCATGTAAGGATCATTTGTGTATTTCTGTGTGATCCATGGGATCTCGAGATTGTCCATTGGGCAAGGATTGTAAAATGGGTGTCCCATGAGCAGTTATGTACCACTCTGGAGTTCAGTCTTTGCAGTATAACAAGTTGTTAAAATAGAAACTGCAAAGTTAATTTCTCATGAGGATGGCTTAGAGTTCTTCTTTGTTGTATGAATCCTACTTCCAAGAACAACCAATGCTGAAAGTTGTGAGGTGAGAGCCCAGAGTAGTCTACATGGCTGTTCAGTGATAGGTTGTTGAAGTTAGATTCGTGCAGACGTTTCAAGGACATATCCTATTACACAGTAGGTGTGGTTCATCTATCAAATACTAAGTCTTACATGTTTTCCCTTCCTTAGGAATGGAAGAGCAGATCCATTGTCATTTACTGCCTACAAAGGACAAAATCCAAGTTGGAGTTGGTAATAATCAAGGCTCCAGTGGTCAGAGACAGAGTCCGGAATCTTGTACTAACTAATTCAGACCTGGTTTTAGTGTAAACAGCAATTCCTACTTAAGTTTAAAAACCTATGGTACTTCTGGGACCATGCACAACAGAAGTACAGTCTCAGGTGTTTGCTGTTATTCCACGGTTCACTGATAAACAGGTCTTTGTTTCATGGAGCAGGCTGCTCCAAAACAGATCATTCTCCGGCTTTTTTTCTTCTAAGCTCCTGCCACTTGTGTTCATGGCAGAAGTTAAGTACTAATTAGCCCCTGGACAGATAATTCTCCACAGGGAATTAGGCAAATAACAACCCTCTCCTCACAGTTTGTACTATCTTTTCTAGGGAATAAAGGCATTGTGAAACTTCACAGCTGAGGTGGTAAAGCCAAAATTATACCAGGGCGGTACCATGCTTACATTATTCTAACGGTGAAAGATAAGCCATAGTTTCATTCAGGCTTTTTTATTTGTATCCTTAACTGAGTGTTCATAATCTCTCATGGTTAAATTTATAGGGTAGAACTGTAGCCAGTCCTTCAAACAATTGCACTTTCAGTTAGTAAGACTGGTAATTTGAGCGAAGTTGCATCATTATTTTTGTATATATCTGTATAATTGTATCTGTGTATAGGGATCAGGCCATTGGGAAGGATGTAAAAAAAAATTGGTGTCCCATGAGTTAGAATCTCTTTGCAGAAAAATTATTAAATAGAAACTGCATTATTTAAATGAAGTTTTTTCTCTCAACACACAGTGTAAAAATGATGTGGTGTGGAGTATTCTGCTCAGTCCTTTCCCTTCCTTAGGAATGGAAGAGCAGATCCATTGTCATTTACTGCCTACAAAGGACAAAATCCAAGTTGGAGTTGGTAATAATCAAGGCTCCAGTGGTCAGAGACAGAGTCCGGAATCTTGTACTAACTATTCAGACCTTCTTTAGTGTAACAGCAATTTTCCTACTTAAGAAGGAGTGGTTTCAGATCCCCTGATGTACCCTCTGCCCTTGGGTGTCCAGATCTATTTTGTGGGTTAGAGTTTCTTCTCCTGTTATTCTTCCTGGAAACAATACCCCTTGTTGAGTAAGTAGGAGTGTTCATATCATGCTTTTTGTACTATAGTGGATTTGCTTGATTTATAGTCTCATGTTTCTTCTTCCTTTTTATTTTTTTTTCTCTTTTAAGTATCAGTCAAAAAGCATATATTCAGCTTTCTGGATTTGTTTTGAGCCTTGGACTGAAGTTTGCAAACATGGACCATTCCGAAATTATTGGCAATTGCCTGTCAGTAGAAAGTATTAAAAGGACTTCCAAAGCACATGAGCACAATTTGCATGTGTAACTATGTGTGTCTGCCCTCATGTATAGAAATGTAATTCAGTACCTTAGACTGTTCGGGAAAATTAAAATTAATCCAGGCTCAGGGCTCCACATTAGTGATTTTAGTTAAAAGTTTTCTGTGTTCCGGATTTACTTTGTGCAGTAGTCGGGACAACTTCCATTGTGAGAAAGTCATGGAAGGCTTGAAGGCACATGAGCCCTAACTGGGCACAGAGTTGAGAAAATTTGGAAGAGATCTTACAGGGATTGCACCAAATTCCAGATCTCCAGTATACTAGTGTGGTGTCTTGGCTAAACAAAATAAAACCCCAAACCCTTCATGGCTTTTTTTTTGCCTAAAAGTTTTGATCTACAGCATATGGAGTTTTCACTCTCTTTTTAGGAATGAAATGCTCTTCATTTTTAGGATGTCATATTTCCCAGAGTTAACGGAACTTACATCTTTGTGTAGTTCAGAGATGGATTTTTTTAATATGTAGTGAAACTGAGAAGAGAAAGAAACTTTCAGTTATGTTTGCTGCTTTACAAAAGTGGCGGAGTCTTATTGTGTTCCAGGGTTCTAATAAATGTGCTCTACTTACTCTTCTCAAACAGAATATACATCATACTTGAATAAGTGTAGTTAGTTAAGAGAAGATATGATGTTACCATGCATTGTTACCATCAAAAGGTTAGGACTACATAAAACAGGCTAACTCCTAAAAAAAGACAAAACCAGAAAAAAATGGTACCAAAATGCAAAGAAACTTCTAAAGGGAATAGTTGTTCTGTTTCAGACTTTTCTGCTTCAATGTTCAATTTCATTAGGCCGTGTGCTATTTAGACTTGGTCCTATCAGGTATTACTGCTTTCTGGTACTATTTTCTAGACTAAAACTATTTTCAAGGAACTGAATTCCCAAAATCCGTATTCCCAGAATTCAGCAGTTGTGAGCACCATTTCTGATACTCAGTTATTTATAAAACCCTAATGAATTCTAAATTGCAGGTAGCCAGGCTGGGTCTTCTTGGCAGAAACTCACTGGTTAATAAATCTGCAAAATCTATGTCACAGACTTAAATTGTTTTTCACGTTGAGGCCGGCTGTCTCATCCTGTGTGCAACACTGGAACCATTCATACTACCAGCCTTTTTCACCCTTAAGAGTGCATCTCCTCTTCCTTATCTTTGGAGCATATTCCCTGAGACCATTGATTTATGTATTTTATGGAGGGGGGAAGGGAAGAAATTGAGTAACTTTTTCAATCATCCTCACTAAAAATAGCCTTTCCTGAGCTGAAGTCTCAGAATTTCCAGTCAGAGGTAATAGAGATATTTTGAAATAATTGCACATGCAAGAACCAAGGAAGGGGAAGGAGAGACAGAGATTTGGCTCAAAAACCAGAGAAACAAAAATGTAATTGCTTGGTGCTATTCCAGTAAGTTAAATAAATTGTTCTTCCACAAGGGTTCTCTACGTTAATTGGTTTTTCTCTCCAAACGCAAAAGACTGTGGAGTCTTCCTGCCACTCTGATCACTGCCCAGGTTTCAGGAAGGTGCTTTTTTCCTTTCCCAGCTTCCTGTCGTTCTTGGATGAGAGCCCTAGACAGTGTTAAACTCCCGTGCATGGAGCCAGTTGGGAGGGATGGTCTGTGTCCTGCAGCTTTGCAGAGGTGGTGAAAAACTTCCATCATGCACCTTTCACTTGCCAGCTTTAAACTCCACTCACTCACAGCCCCAGTGGGCTTTGCTCTGCTGGACCACTGGTTTGGAATTTGGCAGCCACTTGTTGCACACAGCAATTCATTTATCAGCCTGGTGACATCTCACTTTATCTGTACTTATGCACAAAATCACCTCGGTGTTCAGGTAGACCACTGCATTCAGTCAGCAGAAATATTTGAATGGATCAAAAAGTTTGTTTTTGCATTTGAAGGACTTGTCCAACGTTTTTTTTTACAGTTGGAGTACAGGGAGGCCAGAAAGCAGTCAGACCTCCTGACCAGTATTTGTGTGGTAGCAGGACGCTCAGAGCTGTTCTGGCTGGCTGCTGTGCCATCCTTCTTCCTTCAGCCTGAAAGCAGGATGTGTGTTTTGGCATTACATTCAGCTGTCCTGTGATGCTCAGAAGTGTCAGTCTGTGTTTCAATCGCAGGGGGAAATTTTCTCAAGCCTGCTCTCGTGTTGCTTGTTGAGCTTGGAAAGTGTTTCCTTGTATATGGGAAAACCTCAACAGGTGGGCAAAATAAACCCATTTTCAGTGATAAAGGCACCATGAGTTGAATAACAATTTCAGAAAGACTCTCTTTCCCTCTTTCCCTCTTTTTAATGCAGTATGTACAAGTGCTCTGGCCTTGTAATATTCCATGTCCTTTTCTTTTTTGTGTAGAATGATTGATGCAGCATCATCCCAGGGATTTGTGAGGGTGGTGTTTGCTCCAACACCGTGGGAAGTTATTTCTGCGTCTGCCCGCGGGGTTATGTCATGTCCAGGGATGGATCCTGCACTCCTGGTAGGTGCTCCAGCCACCTCCCTCCTGCCCCAGAGCCTCACTGCGTAGTCCAGGCAAACACAGGAATTGTAATTTTTTTTGTTTTTCTTGAACCTGCATTTGATGAACCCAAAAGATAAGCACACTCTGGTTCTAAAGAGCAAACATCCCTCCTTGGCCTTCAAATCCCATCTCACATCACACACAGATTAATTTAACCTATAGAGATCAACAGAAGGCACAAATATTAACTCAAAAGCCATTAAGGAGCGTATGCTGATGTGCCACTGATGTGTCAGAAACAGATAATGAAGCAAACCAAGTACTTTCAACAGATTGCAGCTTTTACAGGACAATTTATTTAACAGCTATCCCTACATTGCAAAAATCCCCAATGCTTATTTATCCATGTGGTAATTCTTATATAGAGCTGTACGTGTCAAGTGTGTGATATAAACCATTCTGATAAATTAACATTAATTATGTAATAGGGTTTTTATATAAAATAATAGTGTTTTGTATATATGTTTCTAGTTTATATTGCTTTTTATCTTTTGTGTCACCCATATTTCCTGATAGGTTGAGCAGCCTAAGATTGCATGGTGTATTGAGGCAAGATAATGCCACTGCAGCTGTGTGACCCTGGAGTAAATCCAGTGTGAATATGTGATAATTACTGGGTGCAATTTGCATGTTGTGCAGGTTTTTGTTTGGGTTTGGTTTTTTTTTTTGTGGTTTTTTTCTGTAATACAATTCATAAAACATTTTAGTCCTGACATCAGGCAAAAAGGGAAGGTAAATCTGAGAGCGTATGTCACTATTTTCAGTCTTTGTTTTCAAATTAACTGCCAGATCAGAGAGCAGGCACGTGTTTCTCCAGCGCAGTGAGTGGCCATTTGCGCCCAGGGAGCCCGGGAGGTTCTCCAAAGAGGGCAGGGTGCTGTTGTGAGTCGGTGCCAGGAAGCTGGCCAAAACTTGGCTTCTGTCCCCAGGAAGGTGTGTCTGCAGGGATCTGGTGAGTGAACTTGTTGCACGGGTCTGGTTTTGTTTTATTCTTTCCTTTCTTATGGCTGGTCACCGTTCTGCTTTTGGGATGGGAGGGTCACTTGGAATGTTATAAACTGGCTTAAAGGTATTAAACGGATAAAAAGAAGTCATTGAGTGTATTTGTTTTCCGTTAGCTGTTGTTTTTATACTGTATTACCTAATCTGTTAAGCCATTTTTTTGGTTTTCGTATAGTTGTTTGGAATGGTCTTTTTTATATCCTTTTTGTTAACTTTGAAATAGTTGTGGGAAATGGGAAAGGAATGTTTGTGGTTCAGTTCAAAGAAGAAGATTGACTCTTTAGGGTTCGCCTAGTTAATGCTTTGTTTAAAGGACAGCTGCTTTGTTCTGTTTGCCATTTTGGGTTATTTGAACTAAAAATGCCCAACCAGTATTTAAAATTATTCTTGCCAGCTCCTTGTTCAAGGAGCAATATCCCACATTCCCCAGTGAAACAGGTTATTTCTTTATCAACTATGTCTAGTGACCAGGGATGTTGCGTGTGCTGCCAACAACCATCAAAAAGAAGATTTCAACAAACAGTTGAACAAATATTTAGTGATTTATCAGCATTCCTTTTATATTTTCCTAGTGGCCTCTCTCTCAAGCGATATCCCTGTCACAATCAAGGGAGCTTCCTTGAGAGTTTGCAGTGGCAGAGGGGAATACATCAACATAAGGGGAAATAAGAAGTTTCTCCTCCTCGTTTTTGTAGCACCCAAAGAGATGTACTTCCTTAGAGCTGGCTTGGGAAGGCTGACCTGGTTTAATGCTTCTGTGTGGCAGATGAACACCGGCAGGCTATGTGTGTGGACGGTGCTGCCCGGCCCGGAGGGGCTCCCGGCGCGCTGGGGACAGGGAGGACGAGCCACGTCATTCCCGGGGGGCAATGGGCCACGGCTTCGGGCCCAGAGGTGTGGCTTCTTCCCCATTTCCCAGGAAGCAACGCTTTCTCCCCGGGCCGTGGGTGGAAACGGGAGTAAGGAACAGGGTGGTCCAGAGTTCCCGCTGAAGTGGGCCCCAATCAATTAAGGCTAAAGTAAAGTGCTTGCTTCGCACTTTATTTTTTTTTTTTTTTTTTTTTTTTTTTTTTTTTACTATTGCGCCGTTTCCTGTATTTTTTTCTGCTTAGTGTGGATATGATATAATGTTCTTAATACTTAAAAATTAGTTTGTCATTCAAGCACATATAAGACACCTCAGCTGATACATTAGGAAGTCTTGGAGACCTTTTCAGAAAAAGTTCAGGTATAGAGGTTTTTTGCTTGACTTCAGTTACAGATACCCTGAGCATGTGTTGTCCCTGATGAGGTGTCTTTGTCAGTGCTTACAGAACTCCAGATTTCTAAGTGTTTTCAAAAAAAACCACCAGCGTTTAAAATAAACTGTCCTCTGTTTTTTTCACTTCCAACTGTAAAGCCTACTTATTCTGCAGAAACACTGCCTTGGCTGAAAGCCCAAGGTGAATAATTTTCTGGCACAAGTCTTGTGGATGCAAACATTGCTAATGACATGTGTAAACACATCTCTGGCATCACATCCACAGAAATCATAAAATTCAAAGGATGTTATTAAGACAGGTACACGAAAAGTTGCTTTGACTTTCACACAGATTGTGGTTTATCTTGAGTTCACTGACAGTCTCATCAGGCTATGCACAGAAATGGTAAATCACATTTAAGAATGTTTATCTAATGTGGTTTTTTTTCTGAGAGCTGTTTGTTGTGGTTAATTTACTGTCATGTCAGCAGATAGTGCTTGGAAAAAAAAACCGCGTGGTTATATTTATGCACCTGATAACATCCTTTCTGAAGCCAAGTATAATATTCATATTTACTTCCATTTGAAAACTTGAATATTTCTCTCATGTTCTGTCTTTTCGCAATTAGCGATACTCAATCAGACAACAGACAACTGCAAGCACCATCCCAACCTTTGTCTGAATGGACGTTGTATTCCAACCCCCTCTAGTTACAGATGTGAATGCAACATGGGATATAAGCAGGATGCAAATGGGGACTGTATTGGTGAGTGCACATTTCACAATCCATCACTCTAATTTTTTTTTTGCTTAAAATAATTGTTCAAAATAGGAAATCATGTTAATTGTAATGATACTGCTCTTTGGAAAGAGAGTGCAAAGAACATGGTATTAGTTGCTCAAGAATTATTTCAGTTTTCTCTGAGAGCCATCTGTTTTCTTACAAAAAAACCCCAACTTTAATTGCAAGTATTAGAATTGAGTATTCCTGTTCTTGTTCTTGATGGCTATTGAACATTTTTGTCACATTCAGTAAAGTTCTGCTTTGTGTTCTCTTGTTATGCTCACATAGTTCCACTTTTGGGATGTGATGTTGTTATGATCAAGGTGATGAACAACTGAATTTATGTTTTGCCTCCTCATAAGGATTAATGACAATTTGAAAGATAGCAAACAATTTTAAAATTGCATTAATTAATTTCTGGTTAAATTCACGTTTCATATAAAAATACAGAATTTTGACTTTGTATAACAAGAATTGAATTTTGGATTCTGCACTTTTATTCAATTACTGTGGACTTCAATCTTGGAGTGTCAAAACTCATCAGTTATTTTAGGGCAAATACAAGATTTGGAGGTTCTTGTGGTGGGTAGTTGTGTGGAGAAGAATCTCCTATCCAGGATACAGCCTAATTAATATATGGAATCCTAAATAAATGTTGTGGTTATATTTTGGATTGAATCTTTGCTTACTGAATCTTTATAATAAATGGTGATTTGAGACCTGTGAATGGAAAATACCACATGAGACCTTGTTAGCAATAGTCTTGCCTCACTTAAACTGTGGTTTTAGAACCAATTTGTAATGTTTCTGTGGATTGCAAGTCCCCGCTTAGCTCTGCCATTCTCTTGCATCAGAGAGTTTGGTTGTATCTGCGTCATTTCCTGGCCACTGTATCACCCTCAACCTGAGAAAACTCAGCAGGGATTCCACCAGTTCCAGCTGCACTACTCCCATAGTCAAATATCCAGAAAGTTTTCACGATGTCTAATCTAACTTAAACACAGTATTTTGCAAAAAAAAAAAAACCAAATCAGTTTATTGTTATTCCTTGTCTTATCCTCACTATAAAATGAGTATTGACCTGTTCCCTGGCACAGAGCCATGTGCCCAGTAAAAAGGTGTGTTAAGTTAAGGAACTTAATCTTGCTTTGCAATGCTCACCTCAGCATGTTAGAATAGACTTGAAATGGAGACAATTTTGGAACGACTGGGCTCAAAACAAAAAAATTCTGTCGATTTAATAAAAGCAGAAGATGCAGTGCTGGTTACGATACTGTCCCACAATGAAAGCATGGGAAAAGATTCCCAAAATGGCTTCAAAATAGTTTAGGTATAATTTTGCTTACTTTTTTCCTTCATGAAATGACACAGTCTACTAATTTCTGTTCTTCAGTGGTTTGCCTTTTGAATAGCTGCTTGAATTCATAAAATGTTTTATTAGAGAGTGAACTCCATGAATTATAAATAACTCTTTAGACTCTAAATAACTCAGCTTTGTTTCACTGTTGTTTTTTAATTGTAGTATAGAGAAGTAGCCAGAGTATCTTAAGTGCCACACTGAATTTTTGAATAGTAGTTGCTGTAAATTACACAAAGTTTTCTTGGAAGTGTAGGCAGGAACTTAACTTCAAGGATTTTCTGTGTATTCTGATACATATTAAATGAATTTAAATGCTTGCTTGAATCTAATTTGAATACGTATTACTGAAAGAACAGTCTTGGGGCACTGGAAATGTTTTTCACTGCATAGGCTAGGTTAATGGCACATAAATTATTTCTGTGCTTCTCGGTCTGCCTACTTCCAAAGGAATAAATTCAAGATCCAGAAATGGTTACATATTTTTGTATAGAGTTGGAGAAAAGTCCTATTTCGGGATTAATCCTGCCAAACCAAAAACTTGTAGTGTTACTTCCTGTGCTTTGATCTAAACTTACATCAGGCTATTCTCACAACAGAACATGCCTGGTGGGCCAAGGACCACGAGTATCCTAAGTGATCTTACACTGAATGGTCAGTCCTTCTGTCCAAAATGATAGATAGCTTCAATTTTATTATCTTTTCTTATTCACTTCCATTTATAAAAATTTTGGATAAAACTGTAAGACTTTAAAAGGAGCGGCAAACCTGTAGTTGTGCTGTATTAAATTTTAGTCATTTAGTTGTTTTGTCAATACAAATATTTTATATTTATTTAAAATTTTGTAATTTATCTCCAGACTCATTGAAGGGGGGTTTTGGAAGTTTCCTACTGTGCCTAAGAGAGTTCTGACCATTGTTACAAGATGAAAAACTGAAAAGTGGAGATAAGTGTGGGGCAAGTGCTGAAAGAGAAATATTTGACATTGAAGGGGGTATGCTGGGAGACAGAACAAATGGGCTAAATATCTCTGTCTCAGATGTTTCCTGTTTATACTGCTGGAATATGCATGCTTTCAATGCAAACTCAAAGCCAGCAACTCCTTTGTATTAACATACATTTGCCATTTCCCTCAGTTCTCAAGAGCTTATAAAAGTAAAGTATCTTAAGATCCATATTTCATGTGGAAATCATGTGATGCACGTGGCTTTGGAAGGATTTTCTAAGCTTAAGTCAGCTGTATCATAGAGAAACTCTTCATTCCTGCTGTATAATTTATAAATTTACAGAGATCCTTTGTAGCACGAACAGGGTTTTTTTTTGAAGGAGGATGAAGCAAGTTGAAGCATGTAATAGAGAAGGTCCTAAATGTCATTCTCTGTAGGAAAACTAAACAAAATAGATGAGTATCTAGTATTGTAGATTAGATACTACAGTAGATTTTATCTAGTATGTATAAGTTCCCTCTTGCCTCCCCTATACTAAAGCAAGAAGCATATACAGTAAAGTAGTTTGAATTAGGACACTTGATAAAAAACTCTTGCCAAGACTTGATTCAGAGTTTGATGTTCTGTTGGAAGCTGATGACTTTGTCCTGAGGGAGTAATGGACAGTCCTCCTTGACCCCCTCCCATACCAGAGGGAAAATCACCTCTCAGCAGGAGTCACCCCCCTCATGAAAAAGCACATCCCAGCAGCCAGGAATGGTAGAGAAAAATGAGAGCAGGGAACTACTATAGTGGCACAGACTGCCATATAAATATGCAGTTACCTCTGTGTTAAACATCCTGAAATCCTCTTTTCTTTATCTCATTTCATTCTTGTGGTTTTACTGCAGTGGTGGTGAGATCAGCAGATATGCAAATGAGAATGAACTAATTATGGGAGAGGGGAGGTATTTGATTCTCCCATTTGCTTTTCCTTTATTCATTTAACTGTTCATACAGATTGTATCTGGGCACAAAATTCCTGTAAACTAGGCTGTTATATCAGTGACTTGTGTAAACGCAGATCATTTTGTTATTTATATACGTGGGTGCTGGTTTAAACTTTGTATTCGTTAACAGAGTAATTCCTGTTAAACACAAGGTCTTATTTATGATTGAATTAGAACAAAACCAACCTTTTGCCATCTTTTACAGTGTAGTTCTTTATGGAACAGCACTTTCTAGTATTTTTATGGCTTTAATTTCCATAATTAAATTTATTTCCACCCCACTGTTTTCAATGTGTAGTGAACCAAAATCAGTTCTAGAAAAAAGAGTTCTATAACCAGATTTGATAAGGGGTGAGTAATTACAAATTCATTGTAAATTAAATGATGGGCATAGCTGGAGGAGAAAGTCAAATTAGCAAAAGCCATTGATAAAGAAGGGGATCGATTTGGTTTGTGACCTGCAAATTGAGCTCTACCAGGGAGTAGGTCATCCTGCTGGGGCCATCCTCTAGAAGCTGCAAAAGGGGCTGAGCCAGGAATCCTACCCTCCCAGATGAGGGGGGATACACCCACTCTGCTCCCTGGATTACAGTGGCAAGAGTCTTGGAGGGTTCAGAGGAATGCAGTGGAGAGAACAATCAATGTTATTTTAGATCTGGGAATAGCTGTCATGAGCCAAAGACACACCTGACTCATTGGCAGCCACTGGCCATCAAATTTGGGAAGGGTTCTTGAAGCTGTTAAAGTTTTCAGAGACAAATGTCAAATAAGAGTTATTTCTGAGCATTTACTTAACATTTAAATTGGTTAAAATGTGTTTGGTTGCACCCAAACACGAAAAACCTCTAGAAAGGCCAGTAAGGTGCATTATAGATTAAGTCTGGCATCACTCAGTGCAAAGACTGGGGTTGAGGATTCAATGGGACATAAATAATTGAGAAGTGGTGCACAAATTGTGGTCTGATGAAGAATTCCTCCTGCTGGTGTGTGGCCTGTTCTCACATTTTTATAATAAACCTGTAATATAATAGTGGTAAGTTTTGAATGCCAATGTTTTGATTTGATCTCATTTTAAAGTGCCCGTTTTGATTAGTACTGGTTTTATCCCAAAGATGCACAAATGGTCTTTGAGTTAAATTAAACTATTTTGTAGTAAGTGTTCACTTTCACCAGGCAACTGTCAGATCTCAAAGTCCTCACGCAGAACTTTTTTTCTGTTGTCTCTCAGGATGCTTACAAATGATGTAGTAAATGTAAAAATGTAAAAAAAGTAAAAATTCAGCCACTTCACTTCTTAAAAATGCCTGCCTGCCTCAACTAAGATGCTGTGATCTTAGCAAAGCAATGATTCTGCACCCAGAGCAACNCATTTAGCATTTGGCTGTTAGTTGCCTTTTTTTTTTTTACTTAGAAGTTTCCAGACTTAAAAAAAAATGCTGTAGACTTTGTGAAATCAGTAATGCATCTCTGTGCTGCCAGCAGATGTTGATGAGTGCACATCAAACCCCTGCTCCAACGGGGACTGTGTCAACACACCTGGTTCCTATTACTGCAAGTGCCACGCAGGATTTCAGAGAACTCCTACCAGGCAAGCCTGCATTGGTAAGAAAACTGCTCCTTGTCTGCTGGCATTGCACATGTCCTGACCCCTTGCATCAGGCTCCGCTGGAATTTAAAAAAATAGGAGTGCAATTTCAGTAAATCCCAGTGTTAAATTAATTGGCGTTCTAGTTCTGGGCTGCCACCTAATTTGTTTTGTTGTTGTCTTCTAATGTTTATCCATTATTGTGGAATATCTGTCCAGTGGATTTCCAAGATAGGAGTTCTTAAAAATAAAATAAACAAAAAAGGAGTGACAGGTGCTTTTTTATATATGCACGCAAATGAAAGCATGAATAGGTTTTTGAAGTATTCTTGTAGGAATTGCTAAACATCTCAAAATGTAGCATATGTTGTACCTATCTGTAAAAATAATATTTTTCCCTGATGCAATGAGAAAAAATTCTTAACTTACTTTGGATTTTTTTTTCTGAGTAATATTTAAATAACATGCCAATAATTGTCGTAAATGAATTTATATCTTACTGTAGTTCTCTGTTTGTGTAGGATTGTGTTTGGTTTTGTTTCTTTCTTCCCCTTAGACATCGATGAGTGTGTTCAGAATGGTGTTCTTTGTAAAAATGGCCGCTGTGTAAACACTGAGGGAAGCTTCCAGTGCATTTGCAATGCTGGGTTTGAGCTGACTACAAACGGAAAAAATTGTGTGGGTAAGGATTCTGCTAAGCAATGGGGCAGGCAGTAGCTTGGTGGTTCTAGAAATTGTACTTTATACTAACGGTAAGGATCATTACAGATCACCTTTTTTTTAAATGTAAACCCAAACCCCCTTCATTCAAATAGTCATTGTACAGAACTGTATGATTCCAAAGAAAATTTGAGGTAATTCTTGGTTTTGAAGCTACACCTCTCCATAAAGCTTCACAGCAAATGTTCAATACATCAACACTGCTGAAGAAATATACCTGTTTTTAATTCTGGCTGCATTGTGTTGAGGAGAACACCTCCTAAATAAACAGAAAGCCTAATTTTCTCAGATGAGGGAAGCTTACATCTTCTCATATACGAAGGAAAAGCACACCCTGTTCTTTCATACACAGCCTGCTGAAATATGCATCACAATTGATCACAACATGAAAAAAAAAAATTGATGCTTTGTCTATAGAGTGAAAAGTCTTCAGATACTTTATCAGAGTTCTGATTAAAAACCAATCTTCAAGTGAAGGACCATGCTACACCAATTCTGATTGTTTATTTTCACTATGTCATCTTCTTGAAGGTGAGGAACTAAAAGCAGTTTTGTTTTGCAGACCATGATGAGTGTGCCATGGCAAACATGTGCTTGAATGGGATGTGCATAAATGAAGATGGGAGCTTTAAATGCATCTGTAAACCTGGATTTGTTCTGGCTCCAGATGGACGTTACTGTACTGGTGTGTAAAACTTGGGGAATATGGATTGAAAATGGCTTTTCCTGTCTTTTCATCCATGTGAGAATGGGAATTTGGTGACATGGATTTATTCAATGCCATATCACACCTTACTGCTTGCTTCAATGGATTCCTTAAGCTGCCTGGATTAGAAACAGATCCTTAATTTATGGCAAAATCTATTTAATCAGTAAATAATAGATTAATTACTGGTAATTCAGAGTGCCTAACTCTTGAGTCATTGCACTGGCCACACAGCATTATAAACTTTTTGAAGTGCTGTCACTAAAAACTTCTATTAAACACTTCAAGAATGCAGTCTGATTTTAGTTTCAGCGGACTGAGGATACTTGTTACTGCCCACAGAGGTAGGTTTGGGCTTGAGTTACTTCTAGCAAATCATCTAAATTGTTAGTCTTCTGAATTGAAGTTAAACCATTTCTGTTGTGCTTTTCTTAATTACATTCAGGTCTACTTAGAAATTGATGGCCACTTAAAAGTTCTTTGAAATTAAAGTGAACCATCACAACGGTATTTTGTGCTTAGTGCTCCTTAGCTACACTTTAAAGGAGTTATAATACCATAAGAATGGACAGTAGGGAAAATTTATCAATAATTTTGCTTGATGTAGAATATGAAGTAACTGAAGTATTTGATCCTACAGTTCTTCTGCATGTTTTGGGGTTTTTTGTTTGTTTGTGCAGCTGAATTTTTATTATCCCAAGATTAAATTTTTATTAGAAATAAGTCAAGGATATTAGTATCTGCTGTCATTTGATAATCCTCTGAAACTATTACCTGTAATCCTGCTTAAAAACAGTGAAAAAGTTGCTGAATTATCTTGCCTCTTGTTAGATATTGATGAATGCCAGACATCAGGAATTTGCATGAATGGTCATTGCATAAACACTGAAGGTTCATTTCGTTGTGATTGTCCACCTGGCTTGGTTGTTGGGGTTGATGGTCGTGTTTGCGTAGGTAAGTGAGATTTTTTTTTTTCTTCACTGAAAAACAAGTGGAATTATCAGGTTATTTAATTATCAAATGCATCAAATTATTTCCTTTCCAAATAATGCTGACATCAAACCACACAGACAAGAAACAATCCCATAATCCTAGTGTAAAAAGACAAACCTAATTTCTTTTGTGGAGTTGGAGAGGCCCCACCTCTTGTTTACCTGTTACTTATATAAATTATACTAGTAGTGCTTCCTCTCTCTGGAATCTCTTTTTGGTTTTGGGGCATACCTTTTCTAGTCTGATGATAAATAATATTTTGCTTTGTAATCAGCCTCTTACCCTCTCAAATGGTACTGGTTGTCATTTAAGAGATTCTTCACCCAGTTCCTCCAGGAGCTCTAATACGACTTCAGGGAGCTCATGGGACAAAAACTGGATGCTTTTCAGGCTGACAAAGAGTTAAAGAAGTGTGGGGGGCAAGAAGTAGTTCATGCCTTGTTTTCTGCTGATTGTTGATGGAGGGTGGAGAGGAATACATATTTTACAAGGATTGCTGAGTTAGGGTGCTGAGTTGCAATACTGAGTTCCTCAGGTGAATTTAATCCACAGGAGATCCCACCTTCTCCTTCTACATGTCAGAACATCAATTCTATTTTATATCCCCTAAATTTCTCCTCTCACAGCTCATGCTTGTGTCTATCATCAGGCATGTTGGTGATCACAGACTCTGCAATAATAATATTTGCTAATCAGTGCCATGAATTCTTTTGCTGATGGACAAATTTATATTTTATCTGCATATTTCCAGATAAAGGAAGGACACACTGCATTACAGAGTTTGGAGGTATCCCACACCAGGGGGATGGGCCATACTAAATCTTCATGATGCTGTTACCAGCTCGTTTCAAATAATATTTCAGATGGTGCAAAAGGTTCTAAATGTTTGAAATAAAATCTAGCACAAGTGTTACTATCAAGTGCCAGCACAAGCAAACCCTTTTTGTTACCACTTCAGTTTAAAAAATGAGTGATAAAAACTGAGAGTGGCTTAAAAATATAGGTTTAAAAAAAAAGCTAAAATGCATTCACAGTCTCTCAGCTGGAAACCAAACATTTGTTGTTTTAAATAAATTGAATCTTCTAGTATGCAAAACTGTACTAAAGATTGGACCAACAAAAGCAAGTTGTGTTTCCTCCTATATGGTAGCTGAGTTGTTTTCTTCTGGTTTATTACAAGTTTGGAAAGAAGCAGTGAAAAGTTGAAACAGTGAGAAAAGGCTTGGTGTGCTGTTCTAAATATTGGCATTTTCACTGCTTAGTGGCACACCAACAAAATCAGAGTTGAGTACAGGCTGTTCAGTACCTTTTTTGTGTTCCAAGTTGGCCTCATCTTTACCTCTATCAGTGATACAGCTGCAAAGACTCAATACTGTGCTCAATTCTCTGTGCTTTCATTTACCTAATGTTGCCACAGTTCTAACAGCTGAAGACTTCACAAGCTGGCCGTCATCTGTGAGCACCATTTATTTAGAAATGTTCAGCTCCACATGTTGCATAGCTTTAAGATTTACGATAGATACTTATATTTTCAATAGGAAATATCCTTAACAGGCCAGAAAAATCATGATCTAGTTGAGTTGGAAAATTAATTAAAAAAGATGATGTAATTATTCCAGCTATAAAGTAGCATAGAAAATTTCAAATATTGCATAACAAAATATATTCACACATGACTTTCAGAATAGAATTTCCAAGACAATCCACTGTTTAGCATTGTGTGTGTGTGTGTTTATATATATTCCACATGCTGTGTTAACTACAGGAATTCTGTGTCTGGCTATTCTATTCCCATGTATTGCATGAGCTAAACAATATTTTTTCTGACATTCTGGCTGCTAGAACACTATTGGTAGTTTGGAAATTAGTAAGTTAAATTGAGCATCTTCTAAGAGCATTCCCAGAAGTGTGCTAGGTAACTATCAAGGAGTATAAAATCCAAGAGCCCATTGTCCCAATTTTTCCCTCTTCTCTGAGCTCCGTTCTACTTCTGAATAATGAGATTGATCCTAGTGAGAGTATTCATAGAAAAAAAAAAAGTAAGTTTTACTTGGTATTTACAAGGAGGCTGAGTCAATCACGAAATGTTACACAAGCTTGAAAAAGGTACAGCAAGGGGGAACAAACGCTTGGAAAAGGAAGAGTTAGAGAGTCATGGAGCAACTAAATAAATACTTGGAGCCAAACTTCCAATATTTCAATATTTGCAGGCTTTTTAGGTTTGGCTGTGCTTCCAGCTGCAGCTCCATGCTTGGACTCCTCAGCTGGCCCTGTCTGTGTCTGTCACCTCAGGACTTGTGCTGAGCTCTGGCTGCAGCTTCACTCAGTGGTGTTTGTGCTCTGCTGAGCCTCTTCTGACTATCCCTGCCCAGAGCCACAGTCATCCAGGACAAAGCATCTGAGCTTTATTTCACCCTGATGGTTTTGCTGAGCCAAATCTGGAAATGTCTGTCATAAGCATGGTTTGACCTTCTAAGGCTCCAGTGACTTTTTCTGTGTGGGTCAAGCGCTGGTCGAACTTCTGTTGACCACAAGTGTGATGACGATAATTTCTCTAGATGTTGAAATGCTACACCACAAAATTCAAGAGTGTGGAGGTGATATGCCTTGGAAAAGAGTGGAGTGTCCCAAAACAGGTACTGGGCTACAGTAATAGCAATGTTGTGTCTGATCCAGGGCATAAAGTAAATTCTCAGTGCTCTGAAATGAGTAGCCAAGGGCTGATCAAACTAAATGTGGGGAGCTGCACAGATTCATCAGCAGGCTGCAGGCTCAGAACCGTTGTGAAATGGAAAGCCTGAGCTTGGTGAGATATCTGCAGCAATTAAATCATCCACAGAGGAGTCCTTCTCTTTCTTACTGGTGCAGGCAGCACAGCCCAAGCGGGGCATTCTCCCTGTTATACCATTGCTGTTTTGCTTCTGGGGCAGCCAGCTTGCTTCTTCATTCTTCACAGCCCTGGTGAAGCACTGACTCTGTAGAGCAGACTGTATTCCTGGAACTGAATTGTCCTCAAGTTTTCCGTGCCACTTCTGTGAAAGCACTGAGGAGTGTTGAAGTGCTCTCTTTTGCTCAGTATGTCTGTAGTTTCTTCCAGCTGCATCCCACATTCCACATCTTTGAAGATCTTCCTCCAGAGCATTTCTTTCACATTTTCCAGTCTTCTCTCCCTCTAAAGTTTCCCTTGGTGCTGTTTCCTTCCCTTGTTTTGCTTCACTGTCCCCTCACAGAGACATAACTAGGGGGAAGCCTCCCCCTCTGTGACAGGACAGTGATTGCAGCCCCTTTGTCCATGGCAGAGCTTGTCAGAGTGGCAGCTGGACTTGTCTGAGGTGGAGGGAAAGGATGTGATGACACTGATTATTTTGCAGAGTACACAAACAGATATTTCTCGTGCAGAAGTCCTTGACTGTTTTCAAGCACCATAATCTTTTCCTGATGTCAAGTGCAAGCAAACTGTACTGGCTTCACCTATATTCTTGGCAAGGAAAAGATCCTAAAATTTAGGACAAATTTAGCTGTGCTCCAGAACTGTCTGTTCCATGGGATACCAAAAGCAAGAGAAAAGCTTTATGTGCAGGCAGTGCTGTTATACAGGAGCCAGCTTACAACGCCGAAAGAGCTGACAGAACACATCAGGAATTGCTGTTCTTATTTGGATTGGCGCTGGATATTCAACTTCGCTGTAAAACTTTTTGTGCGACTTTCCTTTGTTGTTTTGGGTTCGTACTTCAAGCGAGTAACCGTCTGGATTGCCTCAAACACATTTCAGTTTCTGAGTCCACTCAGGCTCATATCCAGGCCACAATGTATGGCAGTTTTACTGGGGGGCTGACAAGGAGCATAAATTAAAGCTGTGTTCTGTCCTGGCCCAGAAAGATACCTGAAACAAAGAGTATTTCTGTGGCTCTGGCAGTGTCTGTAGAATTACAGGAGTAAAAAAACAAAGCTTGTTTGCTCCATCTGTATCTTGCAATTCTCAGCTACACCTTTTTAAGAGGGCTGTCTAATCACATGCTTTTTGAAAGATCTCTGACACTATCCTATAAGCAAACATGGAAATGAAAAGGGCATTGAACTCTGTAAAGACCAAAAACAAAGAAGAACAACAAAAGCCCAAAACAAAAGGCACAAAAAAGCAGTCTTGGAGACTATTCCCGTAGTTCTTGGGTAAGTGTAACAGGTTGTTATTCCTGTAGACGTAGGAGGGTCTTCATTGGAAGGTATTTTTTATTACATCTTACTGGCCAAGGCTGTGAAATTGATTTAGAAATTTATGTGACTAAATCAGTAAGACAGGCAGTATGCTCATGATGAGTCCTACAGGTATATAGTTGACCTGTGTGATTTTTCTGCTGTCTTTTTTTGGCATAATTTTTGGGGCTAAAGACCTGCCAGGTATTATGTGTTTTATTGGTGTGGTAAGTGGTGGTTTATCTGAGCCATCATTTCCAGCCCTCTCACCGAGGATGGCGCTGTAACTTCCGCAGTGAGTTTTTGATCATAAATGCCCAGAATTTTCTTACACTCTGGGCAGTTGTGTGCTTTCCTCACTGCCTGGTAGCATCCAAGATTTGTTAAATTGATGTTCCCAGCTAGATTTTTGGGGCCTCTTTGGTGTGCTAATCCATCACTGGTGCCAGTTCACATGTAAACTTTCGGTCATGTCTTGTAAATGCTGAACAATGTGCTAAAATTGCATTTCTGTTCATAATTTTGTAAATACAGCTGGAGACTGTGATAGGCTCATTCTTTCAGCAGCAGGTATTCTCCCATTTTGCCAGCCCTGGACTGCTGGTGAGTTTTCCTATCTGAAGGATTATTTTAGAAATAAATAAGAGATGTCTGTGGTACTTCTCAAAGGGAAAAATCAGCCACCACATGCTGATGCAAACCATCCTCCATTTCTTACTGGGATATGTGTTGCTGGATTTACAGAGCTGCTTTGGGTGTGGGTCATCTTTGCTGGGTCCTGTGGAATGCTTTTGAATTTACTCACAAAATGCTGGTTTAGTTGATTTTAAAGTGCTCTGGAGAAAGTTCCAAGAGGTGGTAAGCATCTTGAGATTTGGCCTTGGTGCCATCAGTATTATTAAGGAGTGCAGATGTAGCCAGTGTGACCTTTTTGTTGACCAAAAAAGTGGTTTTAGCTTTTGTTAGGATAGTATGCATACATTTCACTCTCAGCCTGAGGAAATAATTATTTCTTTTATTATCCTTTCTTTTTAGATACTCATGTGCGTAGCACATGCTATGGGGGCATCAGGAAAGGGCTGTGTGTCCGTCCCTTCCCCGGTGCTGTGACAAAATCTGAATGCTGCTGTGCCAATCCTGACTATGGTTTTGGAGAGCCGTGTCATCCCTGCCCTGCTAAAAACTCAGGTGAAATTTTGTGTTTCTTTGAGTACTACAGTGAACACATAGACTTTAAAAAAAATCTTGTTGAGATCATGTTGATTTATTTTGTGCCTTAAAGAAAAGTGAATAGGGCACACATGGGTGAAGCTAGGTTCCTGAATTAAGTATTTGCTATTAGCAATAATGCTTGAAAGGGAATAAGCAGAGTTCTCCAATGAATCTGTAAATTTCCTGGTCCAGTCAGCTGGGTTTAAAAGACAATTCAGAAAAAAACCAAGTAAAACTGACTTAATGATTGAAAGCAATAACCTGAGAGGACAGAAGTGTCAAGACTGTAAAGAAATCACCTGAATACTTAACTCTGGTCATCTAATTTTGGTTTGGTATTTATATGAATAATATAAATTATGGATGGAGTGCTACTTGACAGATTTAACTAAATTATCTACAAATGGTTATGTCATGTGAACATAGGTATTTCATTACTTACGTTGTAGAAAAATTATTTTTTAAAAAATCAGGTTGATTTCGTTTAGGATGAAAGAAGATGTAATACTGGAAATAACATTTTCTTTTCTCCATCTCTGCCTCAATTGAGC
Source organism: Malurus cyaneus samueli (assembly GCA_009741485.1). Taxonomy (NCBI): domain Eukaryota; kingdom Metazoa; phylum Chordata; class Aves; order Passeriformes; family Maluridae; genus Malurus; species Malurus cyaneus. The sequence continues at coordinate 68,216,852 of CM019236.1, forward strand.
AGCTGAGTTCCATGGCCTGTGTAGCAGCGGAATAGGTATCACTGTTGATGGAAGAGGTACGTTGCACGTTTTATTTAATATATATGATTCAAAGTTAAAAAAAGAATACCAGAATCTATTTTTTTAAACATATTAAAATGTGCTTATTTTACTCAATATGTTGGTTTTAGTATTTTTATTCTCAAAGTACAGTATTTGAATGTTGTCTAAAGAAAAGGCTGGAATTAATTCTCTACAATAGTGGATTTTGCCTGACCCTATCAAGAAAAACAATTAATCTGTTTTTAAGATTCTGACCTTATAATTTTTTTTATTTTTGAGAGGTTAGAGAATTAGGCGTAAGACAGCTCTCCCTCATTTGGGGAGTGACAAAGGTCGCTTGTATTTGCAGTTGATCTTCGGACAGCTGGGATAGAAATAGAGGAGTTTTCCACTACAGATCCAGTGTTCACTCATCAGATCATTTTCCACATGGCAGGCAGATTGTTTCTCTGTTAGTAGTTACAAAATTGGAAGGAATCCCTGAAAAAAAAAACCATTGATCCTTATGAAAAACAGTCCTGAAAAGGTGACCACTTGCCAAATTTAGTTACTTGGGAACTGTAGAGCTCCAGATCCATTTATTGTAAGTTACCACAAGAGACAGGGATTTTAAAAAAATAATAATGGGCTGACCAGGCCTGAAGTAAAGGACATTGGAAGCTTGCCAAGATTAAGTGAAATGTTGTTTGCAGGAAAAAAGGGAAATAGGGGAAACACAAGAAGCCATAAATTTTTACTGCTAGGGTATTTGGATCTTGATGGTGTAATTTTAAAATTTATCCATAGGGGGGGACAGTTATTTAAGAGACTTCCTATTTCTGTTTCTAGTGCTAGCAGTGAATGAAGAGGCTGCCATTCATATTTGTTAATAATTT
>CM019236.1:68224694-68295971 GCA_009741485.1 Malurus cyaneus samueli
TCTCATATAGGGTTGAGTTCGGTAGTGAGCTTGGTACTCTCCTTCGTTTTCGAACTTGTAGAGTTGTACTCAACTGCCTATCCAATCATCTTCTCACCACTTCTCTGAGCTGGGTGATAATTAAAGACAGCCTTAACTTACGCATTTTACTAACTATCATGTGCCTTATCTGCATTGAGATCCCCGTTGCTAATACCTGCTTCCACCTCCAGGACCTCAGAGCCGACATATACATCCATCTCCAACTCACTTAATTGAATGAAGATTTGTCTTCATTATTTTATAACGACAACCTCAATAATCTATCATTTACGTAGTGTTAACATGTTAACACCTTCCCACCAACTACAACGAGTTAAATGTTGATGAGCCAGGACGAGCGCTAGCGAGACATGATTCACAGAAATACAGAGAGACACTAAAAAAGAAGAATCAGCAACATGCACAATATATCGTTAGGCTAAATAACAATAATATCCTTTTAACAATTTGGTACCACATGTGCATGAACCAAGCTTATGTGTAGGTCCAACACTCTAAATTAGTATCTGTGAGGTAGGAGTGTGTGAGGTTAGTCACCGCAATTAGAGGAATTTAGAATGTAGTAGTAACTGTTAGGCAGTATGTCACGCTAGCTATTTGCTATGGAATTGGAGGAGACTGTCTGCATACTTGTATTATTGTTCTTTGGTTGAGAAGTGCTGTCAAATCTCAGTATTTGTAGTCATTAGACAAAAAGTTTTTTTTTTGAAGATGCAATCCCAGGTCTAAAATTTAGCAATTGAATTGTGCTTTAGTTTGATTGCACAAAGAACTGATACATCCTATGCTGCGACCTATAAAGACAGATGTCCTTAAATTGCCTTGAAAATCCTAGGTTCAATAATAAACACAATTCTCGATTGTTACGTGAAAGAGATGCGATAGGCACTTATCCTCTCCAAGCGGACCCATCAGCGTTTTGTGTGAGTTTTATTTGTAGAGTGATCCATCAGTATGCTCATAAGTTGCCAGTTATAGTTGGCGTCCATTAAAGCCTAATAATAGGTTTTGCATGTTGTCTACGCACTTATGTAAGAAGAGTGAATTCATTTTTTAGAGGGGACAGCATGAAAGCGAGAGACTCTAGCAAAGGAGAAGCTGGGAAATGGAGTATAATACTACTGAGCATATAATCCAATATACAATTAATCACATGTATTCTAGTAGAAAAAACGAATCATTCTACCGAAAAGAAGCACCGGTAGTATCAAACCCTTACTATGCAAAAGATACTAACATAATTCCTTCAATACAAGACACTATTGCTGGTAATTAAAATACAAGCAAACCAACACCTGAACAACTATATAATGCTAGGAGGATGAAGAAATGTCCAGAATGCAGGAACCTAACCTGCGTAAGAGTCATACCACAGCCGAGAACCCAGATATGAAATATGTAATCTAACATGTTTCAAGAGCAGTGAATCTAGCTCGCTGATTTATTTTTCTTAATGATTATAAATAACTAGTTGAAAATATTATTAGATATGATATACAAATCTTGAAAACTATCTCATACGTTTTAAGTATAATTAGCTCTCTCTTCTCTATACCAAATTTCATGGCAGTAAGCGACAGCGTAAATAAAGAAAGACTAACCTATCAGTGATGGGTCGGTTTTAGAGGATTAGTTGGTAACAGTCTGTAAAAACACAACTATTGAGAGATGACTTCGCCTCGTCTCACGTCTATTAATTCACAAATTGTATGCACACGCGAATGAAATGTACGGGTCCTAGTGCAACGCAGAGCCAAAAGACGTTATTGCTCTGTTCTGCTCTCTATACCACTCTTGTGTTCTCTCCCTCTATGCTAAAATTCGCGTGTGTGCAGCAAGGGCTGATTCCGTATGGGACATGTTTACAATAGGAGGTCCACCACTTGGTTAGTAAAAACCTGCTTGTCACGGTAGGCGTAGCCTGTCATGCCTGTTGGAAAGTACCGTCACTGTAAAATGCAGAGTCCTGTAATTAGGCGTATTACCAATACTATTTTTTGTAATATGACTTACTCACTCTCAACAATTCTGAAGAAAAACAAAACCCTTCTCTTTTTGTTTGTAGTTCAGTTGAATTTTTTTTTATCAGTTTGTTGCAGGGAGTAGGAGACTTGTGTGTGACTCCAGGGTCTGTGGAAGTTGAGATTTTTATGACAAGCCCCATGGTTTAGTTTGTGTTTCCAGTGACAGAACTAGTTAAATGTAAACCAGATGTGCTTTGAAGTTCATTTCCAGGAATGTACAGTGGACTGTTTCAATTTTTTGTTTCTCTGACGTTTACAATGTACACTTGCTTCACTTAAGAGAAAAAAGTTTTTAAAATTTATCTCAGTAAGTACCTTCATGCATACTGTTCTTTGTTTTAAAATACCAAATAGTGTTAAGATCGATTTGGCTTCTTGCTTACTCTTTCAAAAATTGCCATTTAGTACTATTATGAGGAGGTATATGGAAACAATTTTGAAGTTTCTTTCCATTGTGCATGTGATACTTTTTCACTTGATTCAGTGGTGCATGAATGCTGAAGTGCATCTAATACCATCTTTTAATCTTTTTTTTTTTTTCCTGGATGGTGGTTCTGGAATGTAGTCAATGCACTTTTATCAGTCTGTTACTACCAGAATAATTGGTTTGGGTTTTGTTTCTTTTTTTTTTTTTTTTTTTCACTTCTTAGCATAATGCTAAAGGATATCAAATGCAGAAGGGCCTATGGAGCCAAGGGGAGCTGCCTCTGCTTTTCAAAAGGTGTTGAACTTTAGTAGTTTTGGCCCCTCCATCTCCATGTTTTCCTGTCTTTGTTTGCAGTTTTGGCAACGTTGACTTCCAGTTGCGGCTTTCCATTATTTTTTGTCAGATTTGGGAATAAAGTCTGAAAATCCAAAATAAAAGACGCCTTTTCTTAGAAGAAAGTTGGTTGTAATCCAAACATGGTAAATGCCAGGGACAACTAAAGACAGGCATGATAATCTTTTATTACCCCTATAAATGTGAAGCAATTTAAATTCCATGCATCTTAATATTCTAAATAAGGTTGAAGTGTTGTTTTAGATAGCGGCAGCTTCTCTCTTGCCTGGTTCTTGTTTTTTGATGCACATGCATATGGAAATATTTTATAGGTGTTTGTTTTAGGCCTGTGGTTGTGTCTGCAACTGTGGTGTGGTCAAGATGGAGCTGTTTATGGGTTATCTGTGGGAAGGATTATGCCGAGTCGGCTGGGGTCTGGATCCGTAGATCGTTTCACTCATTCCTATTTTACACTGTATTTTTCTTACAGCTTTAAAAAAAACCAAGTTCACAGAATCTATGCAGTATCGGGGCTCCTCAGTGAGAACTCTCGGGCGCATACTCTTATTTTTTTTTTGTTTGGGTGCACTTTTCTTGATCTATTCTGAAAGTAATTTACGAGCTTAGTGTAATAGAAGGTAAGATATTGCTCAGTAGATGTATTGCCGAAACATGGAGAATCTCAGGAACATCACTTCAATTAAGTTTGTCAATAGTGTCTGCCTTGCTGCCCAACTGTCTGTATCCACTCCAAGTCAAGTATGTGTGTGGGTCATCACTCCCTATTAATTTTTTTCCGTACCCATACTCAAGTGGCACAAACCAGGTACTTCCCACAGATCTAACTTTTGCGCAAGCTAAGGGCCAGGGTGCGAATGATGGCCTGATTGAACCAGGACCTTTTTATCATGCCCTGTATCATCCCATAAGCTTAAATCATTCCCCTGCATAATGGAAGCTACTAAGGCAAGCCACACGAACGCGAAAAATCCTGACAAGCTCAATTGCACACAAACTACACAAGGTGCAGTTGCTTCAAAGATGGGAGCTCCTTGTTTCCCTAAATTTTTAACAGGACATGTCATATATCCTCTTTGGGTTTGATGACCTCTTCTTCCCATGTTGTTTCCTTCAGCAACAGACTGATTTGGAAGCTGACCAAGTCTGGTAGAAAGAAGAGATAATGTTTTTTCCTTGACGTGGGAAATGTATAGCCATGAGGTAGAGTCAAAAGGGAGAAAAAAAAAAGAAAAAAAAAAAAAAAAAAAAAAAACAAAGAAGAACAAACAAAAAGAGCAAAAAAGAAAAAAAAAAAAACCGCAAACAAATAAATGAAAGTGAGATCATTTAGAGCAGAACAAAATATGTGCATACTCATTAACAAGGCCTGAACAGAAATATTCTTGATCAGCAGCACACAAACATTTGAACAGAGGGATGCTACACTGATAAAAATAAATATATATAGTATGTTACAATTTTCTTTGATCAACCACACTGTTCAAGGTGTAGTTATGACGGTTTGAGGTTCTTTCCCCCAAAATTCAAGAAAAGAAATGAAATTACTCAATCACAGGAGTCTTAGAGACAAGCAGCTGTATACTGGTGAGTCTGTGCCATGCAAGGCACATAAATCCTAACAATTGTTTTTTTCTCACCCATTGGATTGGAATAGTTTTCCATTAGTTTCCAACATTTCTGGTTTATCATTCCCGTTTCATTCCTCATTCCCATTCTTTGAGGATTCTATTGGGAAAAAAATAAGCAGAGTGTTGCAGAAATTTTTTTTGAGTTAGCAGCAGCAGTTGCCTGCAGGATGTCATTGGCATTCCCTTTGGAAGCCATTCATTAATGTTCTTTTTCCTTGCCTTTCCAATAAAACTCAAAAGGATTGCGGTCATCTTCACAGATGTTCATAAGCTGCCGTTGTTTCAAGTTATTTGTGTTGCATAATTGAAGTTATTATAGCATATGTGTGCTCCTCCGACTGGATTGGAGTGTCATTAGTAGATGGATGTCATTAATAAATGGGTGATGCTAATTTTAATTGTTACTTTCATTTTCAGATGGATTTGTTTGGCGGTTTTCATCCAATTTTCTTGCCTTTTCAGGATTTTCTTAAGACAGAAAAATTAATGCGAAGACTCAAGTTTCCATTTAATGATGGAGTTCTTGTATGCCTTAGTACATTTTTTAAGTGAATGTTATTTTTGTGCCTAAGCCTTCTTTTATATTTCCTTGTAGCATCACTGGCTGGTGCAGTTCATTATTATTATTTTTGTTCGTTTCATGTTTCATGCTGATTTCTTGATCAATTTAACCTATGCCTTTTTGGTACTTCTTGCTTTTAGTCTTCTTTTGTTCTCACATCCAAAGGGGCTACAAATTCATCAGGAGCTTAATTGTAACAACATTCTGGATTTACTTTGCAAATGGTTTTCATTGGATTGTTTACAGTGTGAGGTCCCTTTTGGCCTGGAGAGCAGTGATAAATAACATAAAATATAAACAAAGAAACCAAAACAAACAAAAATACCCAAACAAACAAAAACCCAAAACCAAACAAAAAAACTGAGTTGTCACATAAAAACTGAAGAACAGGATCCAGCATCATACTGTGAGCCTAATCATTAGTTTTTCATGTTAACCAAAATAGTCTCAGGAGCAATGTTTTTCCACTACAAGTGTGAATGTATTAAGGCAGGAGGGTCAGAAGTAGAGCAAATGTAAGACATACAGATTTTTACTGCTAGAGTCCAATTTTTCCACTTTGGCCAAAATTTTGTTAGATTGGAAGCCATGAGAGGAGGGCAGGCTGAGTTATTGAAAAGTGAATGAGAGGCTGGAAGGTACAGGTGGCTTACTGTGTGGGAAACCTTTAAAATATTCTTATAAAGTATGGTCTGTTTTAAATCTCAAGTTAGTTTTCCCCCATTACCGTATAGAAAGACTTGTATATTGGATGTATTTGTCCTAATTATTTTTATCAGATTCCTTCTGTAAACCACTGCTGTAACAACAGATATAAAAAGTTTATTCCAAAACATAAATTAAGGGCTAAAATAGTACTGTGGTTTAGGATTTTTTTATATTCTACATAGGAATGATTGAAGTAAGGTAATGTCAGATCCTGAGAAATTTTGTTGTTTTTTTTTTACTTTCAGATTTGCTCTCATGTCAGAATTTGTCCCACATTATAGGAGTATTTTTTTCTTTCTTTCATGATGATGATCAAACTAATTGAACTTCACAGTGGCACAAAACCTTTAAGTAAAAACTTTTAAGAAAAAAACACAACAACCACACTAAAGAAAAGAAGAATAGTGTAATGTGACTGTTAAATTTATTTTTGCAATTTATTGTGAGCCATGTCTCTTTCTGTGGGTTTTGCTGGGCAGAGAGAAAAATGCCTTATTCAAATTACAATCAGAACACAATTCACAGCATTTTCACTGAAAGCTTCAGCAAATGAGGGTTGTTAGTTCAGCAGTTACAACGAAAACTTTCAGCATCAATATTGACATATTATGCCTGGACATGGGAAGCTTTTAAAATATTAATACCATGCTTGTAGAGGGAAAAAAGAAGTGGAATTGTTTTTGAAGGATATTTGGTGGTGGTACAAGTGCTGAATTGCTGGTTTTGAAATTTCCCATACCTTAGTGGTACTGCCATTTGTGTTTATTGAAGTACACACTTCAATATGCTTTTTTACACATTTTTTAGTCAGGATTTGTGGAGTTCATACAGTGCACAGTAAATAGGATGCCATCTGCTTGTAGTATGCCTATATTCTTCAAGTCAGAATCAAAGAGATAAGAGCAGCAGAAGGAATGCTTTGATGTTAAATAATAACTCTTTCACCAAAGATTTTGTCTGGACAGAAGAGATGATGCAAAATAAAGGAATAGCCTGAAAAAGATAAGAGAAGCAGACTTTGCCAGGATTATTTGGATGCAGCTGGTGTGAGGAAAGGCACCTGCTAATTTGTAGAATCTAAATAGTTTTTGAGATAATTGGTTTTGATTTTCCTCTCTTATAAATCTGGCTAGTAATAGGAAATAACACTGAGCTCCAGAAACTTCTATTGAATAGAACAATGGAAGCATTTCCATTTGGATGGCTTAAAGGAGAGAGCTCATCATTTTACATCATGGTGTAAAAGAGCAGCTAAAGAACCTGAATTCCCTCTCCCCATGTTGGTCCCTGAATTTGGGACATCTGATGACCAGGGACATGCCTGTCCTGTGACTGGCTTAAGAGATGGCCTGCTAATGACTGTGCAGGTTTATTCTTCAGTCTTGTATTAATCCATGTCCTGATTTAGCTGATAAAGACGAGGAAAAGAAGTCTCTTCTACTCTTGTGTATTTGTGTATTTGTTCAAGTGTGGAGCTCTGTCCCACATGTTTAAGATCAACGTTAACCTAAAAAATACATCTGTTTTAAGTAATAATGAAATACACTTCCCAGCTCCTGCATCTGATTTCAGTCACATTCTCGGGTGAGTTTTTTTTCCCTGTTACTTTAACCAAAGAAGGGCTGTGCTCCCGGAGGTCCACATCATTTTTTAATGTGACAGCTTCGTAGAAAAATTGAAGTTGTTTGGAAAAAAAAGAAGTTGGAATTATTCTGTCTTAAGCACCTTGTTCCCGAACATGAGGTTTTAGTAATACATCTGGGTTTTTGCACATATAAAACATGTAGATCTTAAACCCAAATTCCCTTCTCCTTTCAGTGGTCATCAAACTGAGGTTCTCTGGGTCATGTGCTTAGCTTTGAACTCTTTAGCAGGCGACTGTATTTAAACCCCACCCAGGCTGATCTCCCAGTGTGGGATTGACTTTACAGGCTGCTTTTGTTGCCTGATCACCAAGGTTGCTGTCTGCCTTAAGAAATGTACCACTTGAGTGTGACTTTTGTAAAGGCAGGGAAGTGTAAAGGTGCTGAAGGTGCAACTCACAAAGTATGTACCTGCTTTGAGGTCTGACTGACATTTCCAAAAACTGAAATCACAGATTTTCATACTTGAGGCTGTAGGTACTTTAAAAGGGATTTCAGAACATTTTAGGCAGCAGAGGCAACACTTTGGCCACAAATCTCCCCTCTCCACAGTGGCTTTTTGTGCCAGGGTGGAAGAGAGGAGCTGGTGCCTGGTCGAGTTGGGTACTCCCTGGAATGGGTTTGCCCCGACCTGGTTTGGTTTTCCAGCATGACTGCAGCTCAGGAGATGGACACGCAGGGAATGAATCCTCAAGAGCAGAGAGTGGAATAGTAGAATGTAACACAACACTCATGTTCAAAGTGAAGCTAATGGACCAGGCAGAACCAGACCCCTGAAATAATATGGAACACTCCTACCACCACATTTTTTTCACTTCCTGAAAACCTTGAAGGCTGACCTTCAAGAGACACAAGAGCACCTGTGTTTCAGAAAGGGTTCAGGCAGTCACCTGGGAAAGGGAGTCCCAGGTTAGGATCTCTGCTTTTCTGTACTTTAGGTGGATCAGTCACTAACTGAAATAAATTAATAAATCCCCTGCAGTGTCTGGAAGACCTCTGCCAGCTGTGAGACCTGGATTATAAAGGGCTGAAGCATTACGCTTTATTGCTCACTTTTAGTGATAGTGCTGTTCCTTTACACCAGTTTTAAGGTAAAATGTACAGTATTACTCTTATGGAAGTTTCTTCCTTTTAAAAGAGAGCCTTGGTGCTTGTCCGGCTGGTGTCATGAATGTGGCATGCCACCTCTTTGGGCTGTGAGAATTCCGCATTGTTTTTGCATTCTGTTCTGCTGCAGATAGCCTTAAGGGGACTTGCTGGCTCAATATCCGAGACAGCCACTGTGAAGCCAACATCAACGGTGCCACACTGAAATCTGAATGCTGTGCCACCTTAGGAGCAGCTTGGGGCAGCCCATGTGAACGGTGTGAATTAGGTAGGCTCCAACATCCTGCATCTTTTGGGGGAAGGGAAGAAGTACCACTGGTAGATTCCTATCATCTCCGCATATAAAAAAAAATAAACAAAACAAAACACAAAAAAAAAACCCACAAAAAAATCTCCACCATCAGAGATAGTTCTAGTAACTTTGAAGCATACCAGGAAATAATATGTGAATAAACTTCTTTATGGTCACACTATGTTTCATCTCCACAAGGACTATGTATTGACTGGGGTAAGGGAGGTAAGGACTACAGCAGTGAAGTGAAATACCTGGTAAAATTCTGGAGGACCTTTTATGCTGCTGCCTGTTAACACTTTTTTTCCCAGTTCTTTTTAAATGCATGGTTTATATACCATTATTGACTGCAGAATAGCATTGCTATCAGGAATGCTAAATATGCTCCAGTTTATGGCAAAAATATTGACCAGTATTCTTCCCATAAGGTTTGAATAATGCCACGGTCATCTGAACTGCTGTCAGGATGCTTCAGCCTCTTGTTTTTAATTGGAACAGTAACTGTGGTCACACTTGTCGCCCCTCACAAGCAGAGTGCAAGCAGCATTCAGCAGAGCTTTTAACTGTGCAGCAAAAGCATTTCTTTAGGCTTCAGAAAGCAGCTTGTTCAGGTTAGACTGGTATAACTGATCAAAACCTAATTGGTCTAGGCAGATAATTAGCTCAGATGGAGTGCATTTGGAAACTTTATTTCCTATTCTGTAACTAGTTAAATTTCAGCAAGCTCTCAAATTGCTATATGATGCTACATTTTACATGCATATCCAAAAATAATCTCATTTGCTACTTACATTACTACGCTTCAGTGAGGAAAAAAGTTAAAAATTGACAGCACTAAAGCTTTAAATCTTCAGGCAGCTTTAAGGAATTTTACCTTTTAGCTATATCTGAGTCAAGAGTCTGATATTATTAGATGCTGATCATTCTGGTCTCCATTTGAGAAAGGACTTGAGAAAGTAATGGTCTGAGACTAGAGCACTTCCCCCCCTAACACAGTCAAATTATTAGGGAATTCTGAAGATAAATTTATGTTAAAATTTTCTTTTCCTACCTTCCTGTGACTCTAAAGCAGTAACGTACCCTTCTGTCTTGATTCCAGACACAGCTTGCTCGAGAGGATTTGCCCGAGTGAAAGGTGTTAGCTGTGAAGGTGAAGTTTTTGCATCTTATGCACAACATCACTTTTCCACCACCCCTCCCCTTTGAAAATGGGATAAAAGGGGAATTTTTGTGTTGTTTCTTTCCTGTCACTTGAATTCTCCATTAAGCTGTGGTTTTCTCCTTGAGGTGAGCAGGTAACTGAGCTTTTTGTGTCCCCGACAGACGTCAATGAGTGCGAGGTTTTCCCCGGGGTTTGTCCCAATGGGCGGTGTATCAACAGCAGAGGCTCCTTCCACTGCGAGTGCCCCGAAGGGCTGACCCTGGATGGAACAGGCCGGATGTGCCTAGGTACAACCACACCCCACCCTCCCAGCTGTGGCCCACAGCTGTCCAAAATTATTCTTAAAAGGGCTTGAAGAAAAGCATGGTTTATTTCTGAGTTGTTCCAAATAATGTGCCTGCTTAGATAGCAAATATCTATGCCAGTTTGGGGAAGAGCTCTTAATTCCTTCAAGGAATGTGTTTGTTTTGAGGGTTATTTTGCCCTCAGTGCAGTCAGTAGGCTGTGCTAAAGTGCTGTCCTTGTTCTGACTCCTGCTCAGGAGCCGCAGTGTTCTGGGTGACAGATGGTGAGCACAAATACGCTGGTGCAAATTGGTACTTTTTCCAGTGCTCAGGCCAGTGTGTGGTTCTTTCCCTGACATTTGGGTGCACAAGAACAAGATTTTGCCTGCACACTTGGTTGATTAGTCTTTTGGTTGACCTGCTTTGCTGCAAATGGGACAGACCCTTGAGTGTAATAACCATAATTAACTTTTCAGGAAACCTTACTGTTTTCTCCTTCTAATTTGTTTTAAAGTAAGCCTAACGACAGTCAGCAGTTGTTTTGTTTGGTTTTAATTTAAATCTTTATTCACTGCAGTATTAAATTAATTTATGAACATAAATATAGAGAGGAATTTTAATTGTTTTTATATCACTATTGCTGCAAAAGGTTCATTTTGTAAGAATTACAGTATTGTAATCCAGTATTATTATTAATTATATTACACTATTATTATTATTAATAAAACAGATTACAGTCATCACAGTATTATTGATACAGTAAAGAAATACATGTGTCTGTCCCATCAAATAAAAGCATAATTTTATGAGTGAGAATATCTGGTTCAGTAAAAACGTTCATGCGTCTATCCCACCAAATAACAGGGTAATTTTATGAGTGAAAATACCTGTTGAAGTAAAGAAATATATGTGTTTGTCTTGTCAAATACACACAAACCTAAAAAGCAGAGTCATGTCAGGGTAAGGGTGTATCTTGATATTGGGTGACAACAATGTAAATTTTTGTACTTTTTCATGGCACAAGATCCAGAAATTTAACTGTAGTACTATTAGCAACTTCAGATGGCTGAACATTGTGCAGAAATACAGAGCCTTGAGCAGAAAGAGCTGAGGAAAATGAGTCAGCAGTGGGATAAAAGCACGTATTTGTTGTGTGACGAGCAGATACCCGCACGGAGCAGTGCTACCTGCGCTGGGATGAGGATGAGTGCACGCAGCCGGTGCCCGGCCGGCTCCGGAGGGATTTCTGCTGCTGCGCCGTGGGCGCTGCCTGGGGCTCCAACTGTGAGCGCTGCCCTGAGCCCGGAACCAAGGAACACCAGGCTCTGTGCCCCAGGGGTCTGGGCTTCTCCAACAGAGGCGATGCTCTGACTGGCCGGCCCTTCTACAAAGGTGAGCGTTCATCTTGTGCCTGAAAATTCACTGTAGGTGCATTCAAGAGAGTGTCCTGGGGAAATTCTGGGATTTGAGGATGTTTGTGCATTAGAGACATGACATATTTGCTTTGGTTTTTTGTTTTTTTTTTTTAAAGGATGCATTCTGAAGCATTTGTCTTGAAATATTTTGAGTATTTATTTTGATACGTATATTTTATATATATATATGTTATGTGGTTTGATAATATAATATATATTTTTAAATATTTTGAGTATATACAACGTTTTGTGAAAACCTTAACAGATTGGATCTCTGCTTCACCATAAATAAGCTCTGGTTTCCAGGAGTCATTACTTTTAGGCAAAGTTCTTGACATTCAGTGGTGATTTTCAAACAAATAAGGAAAATAATAACAATAATAATAATAACAAAAACAATTGTATTTTCATTTGTTTAATTAGAAAAAGAAATTACTTTATAGTAATGAAATCTTGTCCCTGCTGACATTTTTTCTGGGGTTTCTATTTCCTATCTCTGCTTCTGCGTTTGGACCACTATAGTGTTCCATTCGCAGAGGTATGTAGGAGATTGATATTTATTGCACTGAAGGTGATTCCCAGCCAAGGACACTCTTTCAACAAATTGTATCACAAAGTGTAGGAAAGGTCATTCAGCTTTGTCATATGCAAAACCCTGTAACAGTTTATGTTACCCAGCATTGAGGAGAGCTGAAACATTCTATTAAATATTCTACAAAAGAAAAAATACCATTTTCAGAACTGAACTCCAGTTATAACTTTGGCAATCTCAATTTAAAAACCAAACCCAGTCAACCAGGTGGTAGTTGTACATTTCACAAGTTGGCTCAGGAATACCAAGAATATTCATTGTGTCACAAAGCAAGCTTGAGCACAATGCGCATACCAGAATTTCACCTTGGACAGTGTCACTGAATTTCTGTGACTGCTGATAAACATAAACTTTTAAGGACTGGTTTGCAAGTACAGCATAAACAGTCCAAAATGTAGGGAAACTTTTCACCTCCAGTCAAGTCTTCAAGGATGTCCCCTCTAATCCAAACCCTGCCTTTGTGCTCCATGCAATTGTTAAGGAGGAACAGAAAATTCCCCTTAATTCCATAGATCCTTGCACTTAATAATGATCTTTTATTTGTTTCTATTCAAAGATATCAATGAATGTAAAGTGTTCCCTGGAATGTGCATGAATGGTAAATGCAGAAACACAATTGGAAGTTTCAGATGCAGATGTAACAGTGGGTTCGCTTTAGATATGGAGGAAAGAAACTGTACAGGTGAGTAAGTCTTGAGTTTTCCCCAGTTTTCCCTAGAATCTTATCATTGTCTTGGTTGAAAGGGACCCCTTCAGCCTTTTGTGGGGAGAGGGAGCTGATGAGATGATCTAGCAGCCTGTCCGTCTTGTAAACATCCAGTCGTGGGGACTCCACCATGTCCTGGGGCTTTTTAGAGGAATTTCCTCTTGTAGCACAGCTTGGTGATCTGAAAACTTAATGCCATTAATTTCCTTCTGTTTCTAAGAGCTTAATCTTTGTACGGAATGACCAACTGTCTCAAGTTCCCCTTTCAGAAAGTGGTTATTTATTAATTATAACATTTGTCTCTTTTTTTAATTGACGTTTAAGATGCCTAGGTCATCCTCTGCCAGTACAATCTGAAAAATCAGTAAGGATCACCAGCAAATCCAAGTTAAATGTTGTAACACAAAGATTATCTTAATTTACATTTCCTACTCCCTGATCATTGTATTATCAAATGAACTTAGGGACTCCACTGCAAGTTAATTTTCATTTAGATTTGGTGACAAAAGCACCTCTGCAATTCTGACACTAGTGCAATATTAAAGAAGATACAGATACATGCATTTAATTTAAAAGTTTAGGATTTTGTTCTTTACTGTCAGGAAAATCTGAAAATATGCTTGACAGTCCTGTGGCTGTGAAAACATTGTGGGTGGCTCAGTGCTGAAAATGAAGGTTTTGTTACAACATACAGGCGTTCATGAGTGTGTCTGAGTAATCAAAGTATGAAGTGTGGGTGGTAAGGCATGCTCACTGAGGTTGGTCTGTATGCTAATGTTGCCCTAGCTGGTGATTTCCTTGTTTTTATAGTGACTGCATTGATGAAAAATGCATGTAACAAACTTTATTTTCTGAACTAACAGGAACAGGTCAGAAAGCTCTCTGCAAAAGCTTTTTTTTTTTCCCTCTTGTTTCTGTGGGGATGAAATTATTCCACAGGGCAGCTGGAGAGAAACAGGTTTTTCTTAACTAGATGACTTCTTTTGCTTGTTTTAAATTAGTGAGAAAGCGTTTTATAAAGCTCCTATAAAAGCCCAGATACTCAGTAATGCTCCAGATCTGCCACGTGGGTCTGACACCTCCACACATCTGTGAGGATTGAGCTGTCCTCTCCCAGCAGAAACATGGCCATGAGCAGTAGCACAAAGTCCCCTCCTGTCACACTGATCCAATCATAACTACATTACAAATTCCTCTTTAGATTTCTGACTCACTGCCAGTGTGATTTAAAAAGAGATCTTCTGTTCTTTCTGCCATGGTTTTCCACAGTTAGTTTATTCAAACTTAACTACCAAGATGACAGTCTAGCTCAGATAGGAGCTAATTCCTAATGGAAAGGTTATATGGAAGCTTAATGCCAAATGCTGTTACTGGGTGAAAATCATCAGAATCAAATTGCAGT
The DNA here is from genome assembly GCA_009741485.1 of Malurus cyaneus samueli. Classification (NCBI taxonomy): domain Eukaryota; kingdom Metazoa; phylum Chordata; class Aves; order Passeriformes; family Maluridae; genus Malurus; species Malurus cyaneus. The sequence continues at coordinate 68,239,043 of CM019236.1, forward strand.
CAAGGGCACAGTGATCAATGGGTCAGTTGATACCTCTGTAACAGCGACATCTCAGAATTTCTTACACTTACTTCCTTAACAATCTAACTTTAAATTACACTTGATAATGTTTGTTACACAGTTTAATGTGACCTGAGAGCTCTGAGGACACAGCATTATGAATCTTTCCCAAACTCTTTCATGTAATCAGAAGTTTCTATAAATTGATTTTTCTGTATTGTTTTGTATACTGTGTGTGATTTCTGTGGAATTATTTTCTAGTGGCCAAGTGTTCATTTCTGTGAAAATTAGGATAACCAGCTAGATTTTTCTACTCTCCCCTGCTATAAAACAGACATTGATGAGTGTAGAATCTCCCCAGACCTGTGTGGAAGTGGTGCTTGTGTCAACACTCCGGGCAGCTTTGAGTGTGAGTGCTTTGATGGCTACGAGAGTGGATTTATGATGATGAAGAACTGCATGGGTAAGTGTTGCCAGGGTGCCCTGGGGTCTCCATTTGCTGTGCAAAGCCTGGCTGTTCTCCAACCTGGACCAGCTCTGCCACACTGGACACATCACGTGTCATTATTGTCACTTCATGAGCAAATGACTCAGATACACAGTGTGTAGGACAGGTAACTGAATTATATAGCTTTGCTTGTTCTTAATGCTAATTATTTATACCCTCAAGTTATACTTACTCTGTACAGGTATTTTGGAATGGTAGCAACTCTTCACCCCATTCATTTAAAAACTGCTAATGGAGTACCCAAATATTTGGTAAAGCTAGGAATAGAAAGCTGGAGTTTCAAAGGCAATGTCATTCCCTTTTCATGGATTCTGGTAGGACTCCAGAAATTCTTACAGCAATTTCTGAAAAAAAATATTACATCTCTTTAATCTGTTCAAAGTTGTAAGAATTGATACGGAGACACCAGAAGTTACTAGCCACCTTAAGAAATGTTGACTTAGACTCCTGCCACCGTTGCTTGTTTTCCTGCAAATTGTGATTTAGACTTTCCTAGGAGTCCAAAAGTGTGAGTGCATCCTCCACCTTGAACATCTTTTGGTTGTATTTCTCTCCACATGAGTAGTGTTAGCTGGTTTTACCACATTTGTCAGTCAGATATTCAGTTTGCCTTTATAAGCTGCAGCAAGAACATTTCACAGCCACAACATGGCATACACAGGAGCCATTTAGGAGGAGCCATTTAGGTAAAAAATTACACAAACCCCCATCAATAGAGAAGAATTTCAGTGGATACATAAATGTATGTCTGGTTGGATTAAGAAGCATTAAAAAGAAAAAATATTACTACATTTGTACATTTTTCCAAAGGATAACATCCAAACTGTTGTTGCCTTTGCTTGTGTTCTGGCTTACTGAATACCTAATTTTAAAAGATTAATTTAAAATTATTTTTCAGAGGAAAAATACCTATCTTTAGAGCTCATAATGATGTATAGTTTTTTGATTGCCCTGTTGTGCAGCACAAGGAAAGGAGTAGCACCACTTCCGTGAAACAATCCTTTTGTCTCTTTCAGGCACTGAGAATTGCTTTTCTCTTCATTAGCCCTCAGTAATGGTTTTATATTTGTACATCCTGGTTTGTTTGCAGACATAGATGAGTGTGAGCGCAACCCTCTGCTGTGCAGAGGTGGCACTTGTGTCAACACTGAGGGGAGCTTTCAGTGTGACTGTCCCCTGGGACACGAGCTGTCATCATCACAGGAGGAATGCTTTGGTGAGTTTCAACTCAGGATAATAATCTTCAGCATGAGGAATGGTCATTTCTGCTGTGAAAACTTCTAATCTCTGGCAAGGGTGGGTCCCAGGGATCTCTTACACAAATTCATGCTCTTCAATTATGTGTCTTCAATTCAAAATCTAAAATCCTGTAAAATCCTCAGGGCCATTGATGCTGTTGACTCCAAGGAGGAGTGTTTTACCAGGCCTCTTAGGGGTTTATTTAGCACCTCAGTGGACTGTGCCACTCATTGGGGCAACTTCAATCAGTCACAAAAAAAGTATTGTCCTTTGTTGAAATGCATCTCTCATTTATGCACATAATTCACCAAAATGATGGGAGGTGGGGGCAGGTAAAAATAAAAAAGCAAGTTAACTCTTTGACTTCTGATCATTATGGAAAATAGCAGATTTGGTAATTAATGCCCACAACAGACTCTGTAATTAATGCTCAGAGACCTGAATCAGGGAAGATAAATTTTGAGACATTGGTTCAAACATGCTGTTCAGAACTCCATTCCTTAAACTGGGACACACCAAGAGCAAGAAAGAAATTGATTAAAACTGAAACCCGCCAGTTTGCAGTATTACCTCTCACTCTCCCTAGAATTTGAGCTGCTAAAGCAGTTAAACATTTTCAGTTGTGACTGATGTGAATGATTCTTTCCCAGATGTGAATGAGTGCTCGTTGAGTGACACTCTCTGCAGGAATGGCAAGTGTGTGAACATGGTTGGGACGTACCAGTGCTTCTGTGACTCCGGGTATCAGCCCACTCCTGACAGGCAAGGATGCACAGGCAAGTGTTGTGCACCTGAGCATGACTCGGTGCTTCGGTTGCATTCTTCTATCTATCCTTATTTTTTATTTAATTTCCTGCCTTCCTTTTGAAACCAAGCAGGGGTGTCTCCTCATGTCTTCTGAGGCTTATCATGAACTGTTGTGGACTCAGAAATATAAAGATGGTGTAAAAAAATGGTTGCTGTACTGCACTCAGCAGAACACTCTAAGAAAGATTATTCTTATTGTACTAATCCATTGAAATCAGATACTTGAGCTAACAGCAGGAAAATACACTAGATTTCTTGATCAAGCTAGAAGAGCCCCATGTATTGATGATTTCTCTTTCACTTTTTCTCTTTATCATATTCATCTCTTAAATCCTGCACTACAGTAATACCTAATTATGTGGTTGCCAGCACATCAACCCGTTGAAAAGGAGAACAGCAGTACTAAGACCTTATTTTATTTGTTTGATATGTTTCCTTTCTTAGAAAAATGTAAATTTGCCACATTTCAAACTTTAAGTTTCTCGGGGTTTTCCTTCCGTTCCTTTCCTTATTTTTTTTCCACTTTTTTTTCCCACCCATAGCAATACACAGAAACAAAAGCAATATTTAACTTGCTCCCACAGATGAAAAAAGCAGCTGAAAGAGAGAGAAATGAATAAAACATAAATCAGAGACAGTAGAATGAGAATAAAAAAATCAGAACAAAATGACCGATAAACAGTTCCGTGTACTAAGTAAAATGTAAAGAGAATGGGGTTTTTTTTTTCCATCTAAAAGTAGGCTTACTACTACCAATGTTTCCCCCCAGATATTGATGAGTGCATGATAATGAATGGAGGTTGTGACACCCACTGCACCAACTCAGAAGGCAGCTATGAGTGCAGCTGCAGTGATGGCTACGCTCTGATGCCAGATGTCAGGACATGTGCAGGTAAGTTTTTATACCTTGAAAGCTCCAGCATCGCCTCTTCCAGCCAAAATCAATGTGGTTTTCCAGCCCATCTATGCCAGAGTGACAGAATTATTACCTGCCTTTTTTTTCCTCCCCTTAGATATTGATGAATGTGAAAACAATCCAGATATCTGTGATGGTGGGCAGTGTACCAATGTCCCAGGGGAATATCGCTGTCTCTGTTATGATGGATTTATGGTTTCTGTAGACATGAAAAATTGCATTGGTAAGTAGCTGCGTGCACCAAATTTGGTGCAAGTCTAAAAATTCTGCAGCTTGTCTTTCAAGATGTTCTTTCTACTGAGTCCTTGAAAGTGGGTATATTGAAATTATTTATATTATTTAACAAAAAACCCAAACTTGTATGCCCTTCTTGCCTTTTGCTACAAATGTCAGGAAGGGTATAAAGAATTTGGTAAGTCCTTAACAAGGAATCAGATCACATAGTTCAAAAGAAATTGGGGCCATTTTACTATAATGGAACACGAGTACTGAGAAGGCATTAGTTAAGAGGCCCAGAATGGGGCACTTAAAATAATTATTCTTTGGAAGAAAATTATTGTGATCAAGGATATGTTTTAAGAAAATGATTTAGACTGATTCTTGTAGGGAAAAAAATACTCCATAGTCCTTTAATTAGCATTAAAAAAAAATGAAAGGAAATGCTATTTGTTTTACACAAAGCAGTGGTATTTGGACTACACATTTATCCTTATTTGTTTTAGGAAATTTCAAGAATATGGAATGGAACAGCTGACATTAAATATGGTTAAGAAAAATAAAGGCTTTGAGTGGTAGATGTTTTCACGTGAAATAAAGTATTCCAAAATGACAGTTATGTTCAAGTGATAATTAATTTATATTTACTTGCAGATGTGAATGAATGTGATTTGAACTCCAACATCTGTATGTTTGGGGAGTGTGAAAACACCAAAGGCTCCTTCATTTGTCACTGCCAAGCTGGGTATTCAGTCAAGAAAGGAACCACGGGGTGCACAGGTACAGCAGATTTCCAGGGAGTGTTTCACATATCTTGGTTGGCTTCCAGGTGAATAAATACACAAGTGTTCACACACAGGAGAGAGATTGGTATCTGTACGTAATAAAATATATGAGTGTTTCACATCTGCTAGCACGTGCCAGAGTTTCAAGTGGAATGTTCCCTTACCAGTGCCGATGTTGGAGGCCCCTTAAATAACTGATTGTAAAGATTTTATCAGTACAGGTCGTGTGAGCAACCGTGTTACAGAACACTGGGGTGGCAAAACTGCACTTGTATTGGAGGAGTTTAATCACTGCTTGTTTGTCACATGGACCTGGAGGATGAACTCTTAATTCAAGCTGCAGGAAATGTCCATGTAGTGTAAGGAAAGAATAAGAGGAAAAAAGAAAAAAAGAAAAATCCTTCAACCTGTGCCAGCAGTTTTTAAAGATCTGAAGTCATGCATAGTCACTCTGCACGTCCCTGTTATATTTTAGCATTACCTTGACTTCTGCAGGGTGGGTCCCCTGCTCTCAAGAATCCATCTAAAATTAATCTTGTGGGAAAGCTGTCAGAATTTCTCCTACAATTTGATGTTTAGGGATTTGTTCTATAGCTGCTAAAACCCTGGACATATAATTGTTTTATGACTGAAAGGTGCCTTTGTGCCCAAACGCCTTGTTCCAGTTTCAGACATAACAAGATCAGCATATTTCATATTTCTGGAAAAGAGTGTTAATTTCAGCCTGAAAAGCAGTTGTAGGAAAGCAGACTGGTTGTCATGTTTACAAACAAAGGAGCAAAAATAAAATGCTATTGTCACTATTTTTTATTAATACAGAATACAAAATAACTTGCTTGAATTATGCAATGTTTTTAAACATCTGTTTGTTCAAGCACTGCAAACATTTGCAGTGGAAATATGTAAAAGGAACAAAATTTTTATATTCTGATGTAAATACTGATAGCTTGTTTTGTGCTTGTAGATGTGAATGAGTGTGAAACTGGAGCTCACAACTGTGACATGCATGCCTCGTGTGTCAATGTACCGGGAAGCTTTAAATGCAGTTGCAGAGAAGGCTGGGTCGGAAATGGTAATAAGTGTATTGGTAAGTAAATGGAAAATAAAGGTTTTTTTCTCTCTCCTTTTTTGTTTTCTGAAAGCATATAATGTGACTGTGTGATTGCTCCATTAGACACAAAGAATGATTCTTCTGTCTGCTGTACCCTATGGATAGATGGGTATGAAAGATTCCTGTGTTCCACAGATTTGGTTTTCTGAGACAAAACCCCCCATTTTTCTGTCGCAGAAACTTGATACTGTAACATCTTACTGAATTAACCACATATTTTATGTACAACTGCGATTGGAATGTACAAAAAAGGAAAAAAAAATCAGTAATAAAATGGAATTTGTTTTTTGATTTTCTGTCAGTAAGATACCTCCCGTACTTCAAGTGTTTTTTTAGTGAATGTCCTGTTGTTTATTTAGTTTGTACACCCTGATATAATCCTGAGTGGACTGGAGGGGTGGGAAATTTGATTCTGATTTTGCTGGGCTGCTGAAGTTGCATATGACCTGTTCCCTTCATGTTTTAGTTTGGTGGGTAAAGGATTGTAATGCTTTTTGCTTTCAGAACATTTGGGAACTTATGGAAGAGAAGCTTCATCTAGAAATTAGGCTTTATTGTTGTAATGTGTTAAAGAAAATGTAGCATATTATGAGATTTCTTCTTTCTTCTCTTTTCCTTCTTTTTTTGCTTTTTGCTTTTTTTTCATTTGCATTGACATCCAAGTGATTAGCTTGCATGACTCTCATGGGGTTGCACTGTGTTCACTTCCTTTTATTACTTGAGGAGACTGTCTAAATACATGGCATATTTTTACCTCATTAAATTTCTTTGATTCAGGTTTGTTTGTTTTTGTTTTTTTTAAACTAATTTTGAATTCAAGTTCTTTACCAGGACATTAATATCCAAGTAATGAGCCATCTGAATTCCATCTATTGCTCAGAAATATGTTGCCTAGTCCCACGCATTTTAATTTAAAGGAAGAAATATTAAAATGGAGTCACTATAGATTAACCCTGTGTCATCTAATAACAAATCTGTATATTTATGAAGACATAAATCAAGTTTGCTGTCGTGCTGGTTGGCCTGGCAGTTGATTGCTAGCCAGGTGTGCTAATTGCTGTGCTGCTTCCTGGCATGCAGATCTTGATGAGTGCTCCAATGGGACCCAGCACTGCAGTGCCAATGCTCAGTGTGTGAACAGCCCCGGCTCCTACCACTGTGCCTGTGCAGAGGGATTCACTGGAGATGGCTTCATCTGCTCTGGTAAGGAGTTTTGGGAAACCTGACTTGTCCCTGGTGGTTTCTCTCTTGTGTGGAACCTTTGTGAATTGGACCTAAGCCCAAAGTGCAAGACAATGAACTTGAATTGTCATTGAAAGTCAAGATTCTTCTGTCTGCATATGAAATGTCAACAAAGGCCTCTGGTTGTTCTTTTCTTTTGTATGCCAGCTGGACCCACTGGGTCCATTGGTTGGGTGAAGTTCCGGGCTGCTGCTGTTTCCTCCTCCTCATCTTCTTGCCAATTATTTTGAACGTGCATGTCCTGCTTGCAGCAGTCCCTTTAGTCAAGAGCACTAAAGGCCAGCTCTGTTGTAGTTCCTCTCTCTGGCATCATCCATTTTCCCTTCACTCTATTGGTAGAACAGGATTTCATGATTAACACAGTACTTTTAAAAAATGAAAACATAACTGCAGTTAAAAAACACTGCCCATGGTCTCTTAAGTTTAAAATTGTAGGTAAGTGCTCACTCTTAAGAATGAACATTGTTTTTCACACAGGAAGTGATTCAAACTGACATGCATTATACAAACTGTAAAGATTTTGTATTAAATATTAATGACCGTGTCTTGAGCTACTCTGGTCTTTATCACTTAACAGAATGGAGATGCAACATTATCTCTGCTCTTGACTTTTCACAGATCCTGCATTTGGTCAGCATATTGGAAGGTTTGAAGAAATGTATCGTAATGATAGTAAAACACCTAGAAACTACTCTGAATGCATTCATTATTGGCTAACTGGCTAATCATAAATAAAAAACAATTTACATCTTAGAAGGCTTTTTGATTGGTAGCAAAAGGGTTTTTTACTTGAGAATAAGGACCTTGCAAATATGACTTGTTTTTTTTATTTCAAGTTTTTGATTAATGAGCACAAAGTTTTATCCCAATATTTAACTCCTGGGTTTTTTAAAAAAAAAAATCAGATGTAATACTAAGTATGGGCTAATAAAATGAAAATAGCATGTAAAATTTTTGGGGGGCACTCATAAGCATACCTGACCAAATTATGACTCTTTATGATGACTGCAGTGGTGAATGCCCTCCTTTTCCATTCTTAATATCTCTTTTGGGGCACACTAGGAGAATTTCCAGTGTGCAAACAGTACTTGCAGTGTTCATCATCCTTGAAGAATGTTTTCTAAAATGAATGTGAAAATCATTTTCTGTGTATGATTCAGTTAGAAAAATTTGCCTTTTGAATGTTTTTTATGTCAAAATAACATTTCAGTATATACCAGGAGGCAAAGTTTTGACTTGTTAGCCAAAGTATTCAACGTACTTGTCAAGGCTAGTACTACTGAATCTTAAAAGCTTGCGTTATTGAAAAAAAATTATACCTGGTAATGAAAAACATGGAGTAAGGAATTGTAGCAACATGAAAGCAACCATTTTGGAAATTGCGTTTGCTTTTCTGCGCTCTTTTAATTTACTTCCGTGTGTAAATATTTTGTTTTATAACATCAGTGCTCAGCAGCGCTCCTATTTTAACATCAGGATATTTTTCTGCATATTTTTGCTGCTGAAATGTGCAGTTTCAGAGGTTTTTGTCCTCCCCAGATGTTGACGAGTGTGCAGAGAACATCAATCTGTGTGAAAACGGGCAATGCCTGAATGCCCCTGGCGCCTTCCGCTGCGAGTGTGAGATGGGCTTCGTTTCTGCCCCTGACAGCAGATCCTGCCAAGGTGAGCTGCTGCTGCTGCCTCAGCTCTGTGCTCTGGGTTTGGGTTGGCTGCTTTAAAGCAAGAACAGTCAGAAGGACATCAGTCTAGAAGCAGAGAAGCTACCACATGCTTCACAAAAGAAATTTCTTCGATGTGAATTATGTTGAAGCCAGCATTCATCTTTTTATGAGGTTTTCCTGGTCTTCATCCATAAATCTCCATAGGAGTAGAGGTTTGCATCAGCAGTTTTGGAATTTTTTTATTCCTTTTTTTTTTTGGTCACTATTGACTAGTGTGTGGAAAATCCTGTTTTTAATCACTGTTTTTTTTTAGTGTGCTTACATAGGAGACACAAACTGCATTAAGTGATCTTATTTTAATGTTTTCAAGCAATTTAGAGTAGACAAATCACTGCTGTGTTTGAAAAATATGTAGCAGTTCTTAAAATGCACACTGGATGTTTCTTATCCTTACCTTTGCACTCTCAGTATTGCACCAGAGCATGTAAGTGTGAAAGGAATTATTGTCTTTCCAGTCCAGTTCAGCTATTATTCCTTTATGCGTTCAATACCTTTTTCTTGTGTGTTGTTTAATATAGAGAAGACTGTATAGTAGAGTGAAAACATTTTAGCTGGTGTTCCAAAACTTTTAACTTACTTCATATTTAACCATGGAAATGGCAACATCTGAGGAAATGAAAATTCTTATTGAGATATGAAAAGTAGGTTTCACAACGTAATCTATGAGATTCAGTCCATAGCTTGGCATATTCTAACATTCAAGTGTAAATGTATGAGTGAGACTTCATATATATTCTGCAGAATAATTCAGGTGCTTCTGAACAATTACTTGTGCCACTCTGTAGTCAGATTTATTATTACCAAGTATTTTCAATAATCTTTACTGAATTTCTTGGTGCAGCTTAGTCATATTACAGTCATGCCAATGGTCTAATAAAAATTCCCTGACAGAATCCAATCTATTCCAGCCAATCAATGCTTTGAAATATAATGTAATTCTAATTTCTGGGATAGTATGTTACCAACAATTGAAGAATTTTGGAGAAATGCTCGGTATATGACTGGTGATCTAGAGATCTGAAAGCATTCCATTGATTAAATTTGGCTCTTGAAGAACTACAGTTACTGGGTGCTGAATACTTAAAAGCAATTATCTTTTATTTCTTTCATTTTTAAGTTCATATATTAATTTGTCCTATGATAATGAGGGTCCTTGTCTGATTTCTACAATCAAGGGGAAAATTCCAAAGTCTTGCTTTATGCATTAATTATAACACAAATTATTAATCCAGTTTTTTCAGAAGTCCCTTGAGAATGTTAGTACATTAGCTTCTCAGTGACCTGATTCGGAGGTCATTCCATGGCTGTAATCCAGGGTACTTGGAAAGGTTAATTTCCAGATTAAATGGCTCTGAATTTTTGGATGTTAAGCATTCATTTTCCCTTAAAAGTGTGTCTCTCAAATTGCCCTCAGAAGTTATTCTTTCTTATAGATTCCCTATGAAGAGGCAAGCCAGCCAGTTTAAAAGTAGATATTTTATTACTGCAATAATTTTAATACCCCTTTTGCACAGCTTATGCAATTTTACTTCATCAACAGAGCACTCTACTCAGAATTTCAAAATTAAGATTTGGCTGTGCCTTGTAAAAAGATATTAATGCTTTCCACTACCTGTCTGTGCTAAAAATAATACACTATTGCGTTCCAGAATTGCATTTGCCTTTTCCACAGCTGCTTTATTCTGGCAATTTAAGAAGTCTTGCTATTAGGCGGTACATGGAGGGTTTTTTCCAACTCTTATCCTACTTACCTTCAGCTCAGAAGTCTTTTATATTGTGCCTGAAACCGTAGCTTTGCAGTCTGTGCTGTCAGAATGCAGCCCTTTTCTACACTGCACATGACTAAACCATCCAATTTTCTGTCAGTGTCTTTCAGCTTGATTTAATCTTCAATTCAGATGAGCATGCAGGCAGCCCTTTAGAAGCCTTTTAGCTCATCTGTGTGCAGTTACTACATAACTATTTAAATGTGGGCTTGAGAAAGTTATAGATAATTCTTACTTCCTATATCCCTTTACCCTGTATTTTTCCTCCAAGGAGAAGTAAGCAACTGTTGATGAGTTCACCCTCTCTTTCTCTTCATTACATTTTCTTTACAAATGCCAATACACAAATACAAATTTTGTATAATTCCGTAATTGTACATGAACTCACAAATGAACACTTTTTAAGTATTTTACATGTGTCTGCTTTTGCTTTTAATAGTATGGCACAATAATAACAACAATAATAATAATAACAGTGTGCTAATGGTATGTAACTTTCTGTTCTCAACATATTCCTTTAGACACCGATGAATGTTCCTTCCAGAATATCTGTGTGTTTGGCACCTGTAATAATCTGCCAGGAATGTTTCGTTGTATCTGTGATGATGGCTATGAACTGGACCGAACTGGGGGAAACTGCACAGGTAAATCACTGCTTTTCAGAAATATATCAGCAAAAAGGGCACAAAGGGTGGCTTCTTAAATATGCGAAGTGAGCGAAGTTTACTCTTAGATGTTTGGTGAATTATTCATAAAACTTTTATTCAGTTTCAACTAAAATTCACTTGCATTTGAAATTTTTTTCTCATTTTTCTTAGAAGGTAAAATTATTATTTTTTTGTCCATTGAGCAGATGCATGAATGTAGACTTCCTATTTCAGATATCGATGAATGTGCCGATCCCATTAATTGTGTAAATGGTCTTTGTGTAAATACTCCTGGGAGATACGAGTGCAATTGTCCTCCAGACTTCCAGCTGAATCCTACTGGAGTGGGTTGTGTGGGTGAGTAAAAGCTTCCCGAATTATCACTTGAGAAATCACTTCTTTGAGGGAAATCAGGATAGAAAAAAATGAACTTCCACAGTGCTGCATATCCCGTTCTATAGTTTTTTAGTGTTTTTTCTCTCAACATCAATAACAATTAATGTACTTGAAGTGCCAGTGACTTCAAGAGCACAGTGTTGCCTGAATTCCTTTTTCTAGATTTGAAATTTCAAGTGAATGCCTGCTGTTCCTCTGCTTGGATCGTTGTGTGCAGCTGTGATCATGTTTGCTTTTTATGCAGATAACCGTGTGGGCAGCTGCTACCTGAAATATGGACCAAGAGGGGACGGGGGCCTGTCCTGCAACACTGAGGTTGGAGTTGGAGTCAGCCGTTCCTCGTGCTGCTGCTCACTGGGAAGGGCTTGGGGGAACCCCTGTGAGACCTGTCCCCCTGTAAACAGCAGTAAGGAAACATTCTCCTGTTCTCTTGGCGAGCTTTTGTTTTAGAAGAAGGGGTGGAAAATGTAATTTTTACCATGTTGCTATACATTTGTCACTGGACACAATTTCCCTGCCCCTGTCAGAGGGACAAAGGTGTGGAGCTGTGAATGACAAACATGACCTTTAGTCTCCTGTGACTTACTTGGTGCCTGTTCTCACAGTAATAAATCAGTGCTAACTTTAAAAGGCACTTCCCTCTGCACCTTTAGGTAGTTTTGAGCACTTTATTTTGCTTTTACCCTTCTTCCTTTAAAAAGAAATTAAGAAACTTGCAGATAAGAATGGAATAGATTGTGTCTATCTACTGGGCATTTTTGGTCAACAACTCCATGCTGGTAGGGAAAAAAATTAATGTTGCTTAGAACTCAAATCATGGCTTTAATTTGGAGGTGTTCAGTATTCTTCAAAGAAGGGTGTTGATAACTGTTATTTATGTCTAACTCAGTCATGAGTACTTTCAAAACTTTTGCCCAGTGATAGTTGTCAGAGTTGTAGAGCTTTGAAATTATTTAATGGATAATGCAACAGCGATGTCAAGTGTGTTGTTCTTTACAGCCTCATAACAACAGGAATTCTAAGTTTAATACTTATTTTTATCGATGATGTGACATCGATGGTGACATCTCACATTAAAGACCTAGACTAAACAGAAAATAGGTGCCTCTGTAAGGACACAGTGTGGAAAAATCAGTATTGTGCCTGCCTTAAGAGTATCTGAGGTTATGGTAATAAAGCAGAACTCCTAATCCTTACGTTGTTTTTCTGTTAATTGAACACGTTATTTACTGTGAATAGGTAAAAACTAGAAACCAGGTGATTGTAGGGAAGAACACTCATTAAAAACACAAGTGACATTTTATGATTCTGTTCTCATAATTTTATTTTTTATGAGATTGACGTGATCTCTCTTGTTACACTTTACTTTAGCTGAGTACAATACTCTCTGTCCAGGGGGAGAAGGATTCAGACCAAATCCCATCACTATTATTTTAGAAGGTGAGTTTCTCACCAAGTTTCTGACTGTGATAAGTGGTAATAATTTAAAAAAAAAATTAAAAGGGTCATCTTTGAAGAAAAACTGCATTTTTCAGAAATTGTATTTAGTGCAAAGCAAAAACCCCTGCTAATGTGAATTGTAAAATAACATGAAAAGGCACACAGTAAAAGAATATTGGAGAAGTCCAACAACATTTCAGTAGGAAAATAATCTGCTGCATACCTTTTGTGTGCTTCCTTACTATAACTGGATTTCAGAATTGAGCCCTGAAGGATAAGTCATTTATAAAAATTACAGCTTATCAGTGGAACATGTAAGTGTCAGAAACTATTCATCAGACAAAGAAGTTCTGGTTTCAATAAATGGGCAGAAGTGAGGAACTAGATGCCAAATTCCTGTAAACAGCAATGGAAAATGGGCTCAGTGAGCTGAAACTGCTCCTTAAGAGCTGTTGGGTGAAAGAGAATGAACATCTTATCATGCATTCCTGCAGTGCATTTAGAAGCAAAAAAAAAAAAAAAAAAAAAAAAAAAAACCCTGAAAATCCCACAATGACAGTTCAAAACTACTAGTTGGCAAAATTTCAGTGTGTACTTACATTCTTTATTTTCATTCTGGAACAAAAATGCAGTGAGTTGACTGATCTTTTTTTTCCCTCTTTTTTCAGACATGATGAATGTCAGGAGCTGCCAGGTCTCTGCCAAGGTGGAAATTGCATAATACCTTTGGCAGCTTCCAGTGTGAATGCCCAAAAGGCTACTACCTCAGTGAGGAGACAAGAATCTGTGAAGGTTGAGTCCCTTGAACCCTCCTTCTCTGTCACAGTGCAGTTATTATGAAAGCCCACTAATTTTTAGCCTTAAATTCATAAGTGGGTGTGGTATCCCCAACCTACCTAGAACTTCCCAAATCTTTGTCACCAGTGATACAATTAGTGCAAAGATTGAAATGCAACAATTGGATATATTAATGTTTATTTCTACATGTTGGACCTCAGTGTATTCAGTAAGTGTATATTCAGTAAACTAAGGGGGTTATTAATGATTTCTGGATTTATTAATGATTTCTGGCTTCTCACTGCAACATCTTGTATCCCCTGCAAGTCTTACTATGCTTCCTGCATTTTGGGTGTGAGAGTCACAGTTTAATTTACCAAGGTGAGGTAAAGTTAATAACTGTTAGAACCAAAATTGCAAATTGACCCAAAAACTAAAACGTTACTAATTCTGCTGTGAATAGAAAATGGGAATGTCTTTTTTGAACTTGGATTGCTCCTATTTCAGTGGCACGTTCAAGAACTTTGAGTTTATTTAGTGTGTTCTCTTGCACTTGAGAGGACTTAGGCTGGACTTAGAGGTTAAAATCAGTGCTGTATTTTCCAAGCTGGTCTTTCAGTAAACCATTTTTGTTGTCTTACCATGGTTTGTTATGGTTGTATTTCTCAGGAACATCTGCTTGTACTTGGATCTCCTCTCCTTGTTAACTGCAATATTTTTTCTTGATCTCTAGACATTGATGAGTGTGTGACACACCCTGGTGTCTGTGGTCCTGGCACCTGCTACAACACCTTGGGCAACTACACCTGCGTTTGCCCCCCTGAATATATGCAGGTGAACGGAGGACACAACTGCATGGGTATGGAAATGTCATCTTTGCTAGAACTGCACGAATATCAGAATGTTTGGGGGCCTGACCCTGTGCTTAAAATCTCCTTTCAGATGAGTTCTGAAACCTTGTGTTCATTTTCACTATTTTCAGGTCTCTTATGTCATGTTGTTAGGAAAGAGATCCAGCTGGTTGGCATGCAGCATTCAAGGGCTCTTATTCCCTAACAGGGCTCACTGTTCACTAGCTTATTTTAACTGGTCATTTCCAAATTGTAGGGGTTACCATAGAAACAGATCTCATGAATATCTACACTCATTATGATTTCTTGGGAGTTCTTTTCTGCCTTTCTGTCTTCAAACGAAAACAGAAAACATGTCACATAAAGTCTAAAACAAAGACTGTAGATTATATAAATCCTTAGATTATTCTTAAATGCCAGTGGTTATGTTACATTCAGAAAACAGAGTTATTAACAGAAAACATTTCCTGGTTTGGTATGGGGTTGATATTTACATAATAAAATTATGATAATGTTGGTTACTTCGTAAGTGGTTTTGTTCTCTCGTCCAGACATGAGGAAAAGCTTTTGCTACAGAAGTTACAATGGAACATTGTGTGAGAATGAGCTGCCGTTCAATGTGACCAAAAGGATGTGCTGCTGCACATACAACATTGGGAAAGCTTGGAACAAACCTTGTGAGCCATGTCCAACTCCAGGAACGGGTAAACCCTTCTGTGCTCACCCTATTTTGTTCCTTTCTTTGCTTACTTGCTTCTTTGACCCATGAACCAAAGTTAACACTTCATCCTAAAAAAAACCCTTTACTGGGCAGTAATACTGGTGTTGAAGATACTGGCTGAAAAGAGATGCCTCCTGTCTAGTCTGTCTTCCAGACAATTAATTTTAGGAGACTGTAATTTAGTTCTTGATATTTGTCCTGATAGAACTTGTCTATCAGAGCATCAAGACTTAAGTTTTACTACTGAGAGTAGGAAACTTTTCTAGATTTTTCAGCTGAGTCTCACATCTGAGCGTGATCTGCTTGCTGATTTTGTGGTTGCGTGAGCTGCTTGCGTGGTTGCTTTCACAGCTCCTCTATTGAAGGAGAAAATTCTCCTCTGTAAATGGAGGTGAAAATAATAAAGGACAGTTAGTTCATTTTCAGTCAATCTTCATGGAGTTAATTTCCTGGATCAAAACACCCTTGAAAGCTCCACTCAGAAAAATCATTGGCGGGGGAATCACCAACTTGGAGGGAAACCTCACATTCATTAAAAGAATCTTTACATTTGAAGAAAGAGCAAAGATGCCTAGCTAAGTCTAAAAAACTTGGGTGCCTGTTTCATACAAACACATTTTATAGTTTAATTGACTTACCCCAAGTTTACATGGTTTAGTGTCACTCAATCTATGCCTCTGGTACTGCACTGTTTCTGATTTGGTGTAAAGAATGTATTTCATTCCAAGTGGCTTATCTTGGTGAAGTGAGGGAAACAACAGATAATGTAAGAAAGATTTTCCCTCACAGTAAAGAGGAGGAAAATAGGACTGAAAGATTATAGAACAGCCTTTTCTTTTTCCTTCTTGAATAGGAGGGAGAATGAAGAAATGCTCCTAGCAGTCAGGAATGAGTGATGGAAGTAAGGCTTGAGAGAGGAAATACATATTTGCTACCACAGAGAACTCATTAAATTCTTTCCCATAGTCATTTATCTAAATATCATAAAATTGTCATCAGGGTGACAAAATGATGAGAAAAACACAGCAAACTCCTAGCAGGGATTCATGCAATTAATATTCTTGGGTAGAAGAAAGAATTCTGCGTGTAAATGGTTGAATGACATTCTGTAATGAGTTTTCTGCAGTCTGAGTGGGGGCCACACATCACAGACAGGGGCTGGGATTCACTGACCTTGTCCACTTCCCCAGACTCAGCCCAGTGGCTCATTAAGAGCATTATTCTGCTCTGATGAGGATTATGTTGTTCCTCTTAAGTGTACTTCACATGCCAATGCGTTGTATTTTTTTCCCTTGGTGAGCAGAGCCCTTTCTTCCTTTTTCTGTATTTATGCTTAGCAATCACTCTGTGATGACTTTAAGCAGTAGAGTGTTTTATTTGGTTTTACACATTATGCAGATTGTAACCATTAACTAACAGTGGGCCAGGCACTCGTGGAAGTGTCCAGATACCAAACTTCCAGAAATCCTTTGAATTTTGTCAGACTAATGTTTTTGTGAATTTTACTCACTTTTGGTAAGCATTTTTTTACCTTGGCCTGATGCCCTGAATGTGCAAATACCGGCCATGCACTTTGAAATGCTTCCTTGGCAGTAGTTTGGAAACTGAGTATTGAAAGATACTTTTTCTGGATAATTTGAATGTTGATATAATTTAAAAGGTGCTGAACAACAGCTGCATGGTTACTGTTTGCAGGCTGTTCATTCAATCTGGTTGTGTCTTCACACTGGAATTGTTTCTCAATTCAACTTCATCCACCTTGCCTAGAAAACCATGGATGAATTTATTTTACACTTCACACTAAGCATTTCCCATCCTCCAGGTGGAAAAAGAGGATGCTGAAGGAGCATATTAAAAACATGTGGGGGTTTTGGAGCATCTCTTTTTAAAGCAAAGTGTCTGTTCTGCTCAACACTTCAGTGGAGCTAATCTGAAGTAATCTCCACAGAAAAAAAAAGATATAGCATTGTCAAAGAATCCTAGGTGTACTGGTAAATTATTTCTCATATTTGAAAATACTGCTGTAGATTACATACATGCATAGAAAAGGAATAAACCTTGAGGAGTTCTATTAAAAAACCAAACAAACCAAAACCAAAATCCAGCTGAACGACTGCTTTTTCAAATCGGGCATTTATTCATGAGCCAAAGACTGCAAAGATTTGAGGAAAATATGAATTACTCCTTCAATTTGCATTGTTTTGTTGGCAGTCTGGATTTTGAGTACAAATTGTTGAAAAGGCAATTGCTCTCCTGAATAGATTTAACTTGAAACAACTCTCGAGTAGCTGAGAAGGCAGCAAGTAATTCTTGGGAGATTTATACGTTCCTTAAAATGCACTGTTTTTTCTTTTGCTCTAGCTGAATTCAAGAACTTATGTGGGAATATTCCTGGCTTCACTTTCGATATTCATACTGGAAAAGCTGTTGGTAAGTTTCACCAAACCTATTTTAACTAACATTTATTTTGCATAATGCTTTTGCACCTGCATAATGTTAACCAAAACAAACATTTCATATACTAGAATTGTTCAATTCATGTTGGAGTTATTGTGGTGACTTAAAATTGAGACATTTTCACATAAATCTTCATGTAAAGTATTTTTTTATTTCTACAATTTCTAAAGGTATTTTGCTCACCTGCCATCCTAGCTCATGATTTTGAGATTTAACCAGTAAGATAAAAGGTTTTATCCTCACAAATATTGTCGGACTTCTCTGCACATTTGTAACAGTTTTACATCATGTCCAGGATTTACACACCTCTGTTTTGAGCACTTCCTGAGCTTCATACACCATTTTCTGTCATAATGGGCATTTGTTTGGATTTATGACCTGTGTATAATTTCTGTAGATTAAAAGGGAACATTTCAGCTCAGTTTTAAACACAGAAAATGAGAATCCAAGCAGTGTGTAAAGACATGGCAAACTGTACCTAAAGTAGATTGTCTCCCTTTTAGACATCGATGAATGTAAGGAAATCCCAGGAATCTGTGCCAATGGAGTTTGTATCAATCAGATTGGCAGCTTTCGCTGTGAGTGCCCGACTGGATTCAGCTACAATGACCTGCTCTTGGTCTGTGAAGGTGACTTGAAATTACGGTATTTTCTTCTTAGCTGCCATAAGCTTATCCTATTTAATTTAATGTGATTTTTGAAATCTAAGACAGATTGTGAGCTTCAGTGGGGCTCAAGGTTATATAAATCTGTTTAAGCCCTTGTCTTTAATATGTATGCATGTGCACTTAATAAAATTTGTAGTTGTATTCTGTCAAGCTCCTAAACAGGTAGTCAATTAAATACTTTTGATATATTTTAAGGGAAAAAATTTAATTCTTATTCTTAGAACTTTGCAAAGGAAAGTTTATTGTTTATTCTCCAACTCTCCTGTAAAGTTTTAGAGGCAGAGATACTCAGAGAAGCTAACAAAGTTTTGTGTGCCCTATAGTCAGTAGTTTTGTCATTTGTTCAAGGATTTTGTCTAACGTGTGGAGCCTAAAAAGTTGCAAACTTTGCCCACTACTTTTCAGTTCAAGCAAAAGAGAATTTTTTTTTTAATACAAAACCAAATTATTTCGGCAGGTGTCCAAATTGCAAAGTGACTTGATGTGTGATAAATTGGATTAGTGGGTTCCTCATTGATCCTAGAGGTGGCACAGATAGAATTGTGTGTGATTTTGTTTTTGGGTACACTCCCAGCACACGAGGCTGGAGGTCAGGCTGTTCATGGTTTGTGGGGGAACCGAAGTTTCCTCTTGCATAGACAGACAGTGCAGTGTAAATCTGAGGCAGGAGTAGCTTCAGACTCTTGGTGTTTCAGATATTGATGAGTGCAGCAACGGGGACAACCTCTGCCAGAGAAATGCTGAATGTATCAACAGCCCGGGGAGCTACCGCTGTGAATGTGCTGCCGGCTTCAAACTGTCACCCAACGGTGCCTGCGTTGGTGAGAAATTCCCTCAATTTTCTCTCCTGTTTGTACCTAACCAGTGTGGGGGATGTGTTTCCCTCAGCATAATTTATGTTCCATTACTGTGCATCTGCTGAGCCACATTTCTCAGTAAAAGGAAAGAAAATACAGGGTAACATTCTTCAGGTATCAATCAAATCCTGACAGTAGTTTTAACCTCAAGATGCACAGGCAAGTACTTCCTGTAAAATGAAGTTCTGTTACGATTCAGATTTGCTTACAGATAATTTTGAATCTGGTTTTAATAACAATAATAACAGACTGTAAAAACACTATTGTGTAAAACGAGGAAATAATGAAAGCCAGTAACTTGCACCATCTGTTTCATGTTTTTATCATAGATCGCAATGAATGTCTGGAAATTCCTAACGTTTGCAGTCATGGTTTATGCGTGGACATGCAGGGGAGCTACCAGTGCGTGTGTCAAAATGGTTTCAAGGCATCCCAGGATCAGACCATGTGCATGGGTAAGGAAGTAAAATGCTTCTGTGTGTGTGGTTTGTTTGGCTGTGGACTCTTTGAACTGAGAGAAGATGAGTTTAATTTTTTCCCATGGTTATACTGACATTAACAGACTGATTCACACATTTCTGGATTTTTTTGTGAATAAAGTCTGAAGTTGTCTTTGGAGAGAAAAGAAACATCTTGAGGGAAAAACCCAAAACAAGTGTTCTCAGGGATGGCTCCATGGTACTGAAGAAAAACTTCCACAGAAACACATCATCGTGGCTTATTTCACAGAGTTTTGTAGGATGTATCTCAGAGTGATATGGCTTGGAGCTAAATAAACATATGTTTCAATTATTTAAATATGTTGAGTTCATGTGTCATTTAAAAAACAGAATCCTATTTTTATTGTAACTTCATACTAATTGAATGTGAAAACAATGAGATGATAGAGATGATAGAAGAAATGATGGAAAAATAAAAATGTTTTTCTTGTTCTTTTAGTTCATAATCAGTTCTGTAGAGTTTTACAAAGAAAAGGTGATGCATTTCAACTTACAACAGATCTTTAAAACCTATTCATATTGTAGTACATATTCATATGTACCTAGAGTCTTTTTGTATTTAAACTAAATCACATCTGTCAGATTATCTGAGGAAGATATTTGGGAGAGTGACCTTATTTGACAATGCAGAATTTTGAAGAACTAACAGGACAAAATACCTTCCATATGCCCTTGAAAATCCAGAAACTGGAACACAGAGCAGAGATAACTGAATTTTAGTGCCTTTTAAAAATGGATGTTTGCAAAAGTTTGTAAGCAGTCTTTGTAATTCTGGATGTAATACTGACATAATATGTTCACATGTCTAAATCGAACTGTGAATTTCATTTTCAATGGCAGTAATTGTAATTGTGCACAGACTATACATTGACCCATACCTGGGAAAATCAGTTCCCACATGCAGTTTGTCTCTCCTTGCAGATGTTGATGAATGTGAACAGTATCCGTGTGGAAATGGAACCTGCAAGAACACGGTTGGATCCTTCAACTGCCTGTGTTACCCCGGATTTGAATTAAGTCGTAATAATGATTGTATGGGTAAGAGACATAATCCAAGCTTTTATTTTTATTGCTGCTGCTTTGGAATGCCAAGGAGGATGGTGTGCAGTTAAACAGAAGAGATGTCAGGCTGTAAGGGAAGTTTATTGAATGCAATAGCTTGTACTATTACCAGTCCTGGAGGTTAATCCTTACTGTCATGCTTTAAACTATTTTTTTTTTTTTTTACCAGCCAACTTGAGATAAAATAAATCCTACATCTCTGGGCCACTGGGGTGACCTTTCAGTTCTCTGATGTTTCAATGCATCTCTTGACTCCTTTATATTTCCTTGGAAATATCTTTGACTGCACACACAGTCCACAGGCACCACTTGCAATGTGTTCTGTCCCACCACCAGTGCTGCCTCGTGAATGTAAAATCATTCCTTCATTTCACCATTTTGCTTGACACTTGCACAGGGTCTGAAAGAGGAAACAGACCAGCAGTAAAAAAGCCAGGAAATGTGATCTGTAACCTGCCAGATCTGCCCTCCTAAAATGAGCAGAGTTATGCAGAGCTGACACAGGTGTTTGCTATTTCCCATTCTCTAAAGCACAGGGCACCAGAATATCCAATGGATTTGCACTGTTTTGATTCTTGGATACTTTATTTCCTACTTTAATTCCTGGATACTTGTGATAAAGCAACCAAAACCTGCTTGGGTTGATGAGCAGACTCGTAAACCTCAAGATCTTATTGCTTGTGTAGAGAATAACCAAAAAAAAAGTGGGGAGCTTTACACTCCTTTCTGGTACAGAATGAAGACAGTAAAATCTAATGGTTCCTTTCAGCTTCAGGAGAGAACTAATACAGCTAAAACAAAACCATTTTTTTTTGTCCAGAAAAGAAAAAAATAAAATAAGAGTCTGCTGCATAGCACAAGTTCTTGCACCATCATGCAGATCCAGTCTCCTATTCATTTATTCTTCCTCATCCATATTTTTCTTTATGCAGTGCTCCTTTAAGTCTGCAATATTAAATTAACCCTATGAAATAACAAGCATTTTCAAACATCATTTTCAGAATTGTTATGAAGGAGAAAATCATTTTGTGGAAAGCAAAGTACATGGTCCAAAACTTGATGTTGGCAGGGCAGGATTTTAGGAGGAAGCTCGAGTGCATAAAAATCCAGATAAAACCCAGATTTTATCAGATGCAGTAACTGAGGTAATGCTGTAAGCCTGGCAATTTTAATACCCTGTAAAAAAGTGCGGTTTAACTAGAACATACGCCTTAACGCTTGAGTGATAATCACTTTCCAATAGCTATTCCCTTATTGCTGCAAAATTTACCTTTTCCACAGAAATATGTATTGAAACTTGAATTTAAAACATACTGTTTATAACATACTGTACATGCTGTGCTGGGACTCTAATCTCACTTCCGGGGTTTAATTCTGATCTTTTTTTAACAGATGTTGATGAATGCAGTTCCTTCTTTGGTCAGGTGTGCAGAAATGGACGGTGTTTCAATGAAATTGGCTCTTTCAAATGTTTGTGTAATGAAGGATATGAGCTTACTCTGGATGGCAAGAATTGTGTTGGTATGTATGAAACCACATGAGGATGTTCTAGTAGATATAAGCTGAAATAAACTGTAGAGGGAAGGAACACGGTCTAAATATCTAAATAAAAATATCTTAAAATAAAAATATCTAAATAAAAGAGAATGATAGTGACTTAAATGAAAACACAATAACAGGCTTTTTTGGAATAGGTGTTGGTCTTCAAGCAGGTAATTGGCTTAGAAAAAGAAAATGAGTACAGAATCCTTCAGTCTTTTTCATGTTTTTTTGATCATAAGAATTACAAGATTCTAAACCTTTCTTGGTTTCCTCTGCTCTCCAAAGATACCAATGAATGTGTGGCACTGCCTGGTTCCTGCTCTCCTGGTACCTGCCAGAATTTGGAGGGATCGTTCAGATGCATCTGTCCGCCAGGATATGAAGTAAAAAGTGAAAGTTGTATTGGTAAGGCAAGTTGTAACTGTTGTTTCTGAACAATTCAGAAATTTGTACCTGGTTCTAATTTGGTGCAAAGCAGTTGTATACCCTAATGTTTGTGAATGTTTCCTGACTTAAAATCAAGGTGACAGGGAATAGGTGTGAAAAGTCTTCAAGAAAAGGTTTAAAAAAATGATGGCAAAATCTTTTGTGCTACATTGCACTGTATTTAGGGCATTTATTTCTTCATTATGCAAACAAAAAGACTTAAAAAAAGAATAAGTATTTTATCTTTCATTCACTTAAAAAAATATAATTCATGAATTTAAGCAAACATGCTCACTGAATTTATATTACTTTTACAGAAGGTAATTACTGGCAATCCATGAATTGAGCACTTGGTTTCAAAGGGAAATGAAATTTAAAGACCTTGATAAAATTATGGCACTTATGGAAACAATCAGTTAAATTGGTTTCTTCTAATAACTCGTTTCTGATTTTACCTTTAGTATAATGTCTCTCAGGTGCTAAGATTCACAGGAGACAGAGACTACAGCAGACCTGTGATCAATTTTTATGTTCTGGTTTGTTCACAGAGGTCTCACTTAAAGCCCTGAATGTCATTCAGGAGCTAAGTGTCACTCACTGAGCTAAGATTTGCTGTGGCAGAAAAAAATCAAATAAGTCCAATAAATTACAATTCCCTGTTCCAATACAGCCAAGCACAGGACTCCTGTGAATTTATTGGGCATTTAAGATTTGACTTACTGCCATCTAATCCTTGTGTTGCAGAAACAAGAACCATTTTGAAATTTTTGTCTTGAACAATAGGATTTATTTTTCTAAGCCCCAGAGTTCTCTCAGCTACTTGTATCATGCCACCAATAATCCATTTGCCTGCCAGCTTCATGGTTTCTCTTGGCAGCAGCTGACTCCATATGATCAATCATGTTTGAGGTGAATTCAAATTACCTACAGTTCTAAAGTCATGAATATAAACGAATTCTGGGTTTCCAGGAATGTTACTTTACTTACAGAGACCACTTTAGTACCCTCTCAGAATCTCTTTATGTTTTTGAGAGCATCTGCCAGACAGATTTTTGCCCAAACTGAGTAAAAGGGGCTTGCTTCTTTTGTCATTCTGCCATGTGTCCAGAAAATTTGAAGCTGGAGTTCCTAGGAAATGCCCAGATGACCACATGTAATTGCACTAAAATGTAGATTAATATTTTGACAGTTCTTGCAGCACATGTTCTCCATTAATTTCTATTGATGTATGCAAACAGGAATTCATTGCTTCTGTCTCTAATGTGAAGTTTGGCACTGGTTAGATTACTTTTTAAGCTCAGGGTGATTATATGCAGGAGAAACCAGAACAAGTGGGGCCACATGAAAAATTCTTAGCTTTCACCTACCCATGGGATATATTCCCTTCCAATTTTTAGGAATAAAGGGGAAATGAGTTGTTTACTTCCACAGGCTGGCTACTCACTTCTCCATCATGGCCACAGAAAGAGTTTTAGCATCAAGCCATTCACTGAATTAATAATGAGCACTTCAAAAGAGCAGTTTTCTGTCTTGTGCAGCTGAATGGCTGAGCTTTGTTTATTAACAACTATCACATCAACTCCTCCAAAATAAACTGACTAGGAATGCTTCACACAGTATGAGCCTGTCCATGGGAATCTACTGCAGATTTCAGTCAAATGCCAGATTGTGCTGCAGTGATTTGTCCATGTGCTAATAGCAATTTCTGGAAATAGGACTCAAGGTAATATTTCTTAGTGTTCCCACCTGACTTCTTCCATCACTCCACTTACATTTTCCTAATAGCAAAGGCTGTATTTCCACTGTTTCCTTATCTGCTAAATACACAGTTGTTTTCTAAAACTCAGTATAGCAGAATTTCAGTTAGTATCAGTAAAAATGTTGCTGAATTTGAGACTCAGCATCCATGAACCTTGTTTTCATGAAGAGAACCTGTTCCTGCCTATACTTTGGTGTTAAGCTCAATGTGTCTTTCATTGTAGAATGCTTATAGAGCCACAGGCCTCTGTGAGACTTCTAATAATCCTTGATGAAAGATTCAAAAAGCGTTGTACTTATTATTATTATAATTTATCAGATTATAATTACCTTTAAAAATTACTTTAGCAAGAAACCTTATATGTTCTGGCAGTATTTGAAATATTAAGATATGAAAAATATGAAAAATTAAGATAGAAAAATATGAATGAAATATGAAATTTCACCAATATGAAAAATTAGGGTTTCTTAATGTATTATTTTCCTACTTTTTCTGTTGTCTGTGGAGATGGGGTATGTACACCTGTACTGTTCAAACTGCACAGTTTTACAGACACTTGATATTGTATTAGCTACTAAGATTTTGGCCTAAGCTTTTGATAATTATTTAATACATATTATTATATACATCTATTAAAAATCTTACAGAATTCAAATAGTTAATAATTATTATAGATTAATGCAATTGAACAGAAAACATTTTAAGTAAGAGTGAGAGTGGCAGTAAAAGACTGCTAAATATAAATATAATGTAATTACAATTAAAGGTATCACTCTACTAATAACTAGCTATAGTTTCACACAACCAGAATCTGACAGCCACCATAAAAAAAAAGCACACCTTATATAAAAACAACGCCCACCATATAGAGTTTAAAAAACAATCTTTGGATGTTATTCTTTAGGAAAAACTATTGCTCTTATGGGAAGTATATTCTGAAGGCATTTACTTAATGTTTATATTTTTAATATAATAAAGAACAGAGAATGGTATTTAGAAAAGAAGATGTATGCCAGTGAGAAGCTGATTTGAAAGAGTTAATGAAACTTACTGGCTGATTCTTCTCTTGAGCACTTTACTGAAGCTGCTGAAGTTAAATCAATAAATACATAAATAAACAGTCTTTCTTAATCAAGAAATTCACAGCAAATTATATTATGGTGAATCTCTTCTCCATTGCTTTACAGATATTAATGAGTGTAACGAGGACCCCAACATCTGCCTCTTTGGTTCTTGTACAAACACGCCGGGAGGTTTCCAGTGCATCTGTCCCACAGGTTTTGTGCTGTCTGATAATGGGCGGAGATGCTTTGGTAAGTTCATTAATAAGGAATGCAGTAACTCATTCTAAAAGATAACAGATACTTTACAGAAATCGCTTCCAGTTTATATCTTTATGAGGATTGCAAAGCACTTTCAGAAAAGCATGAAAAATACAGATCTTAAATTTTGTTTTGGGGCAGATGGTCATCATCTAACCAGGGAAGAGGTGCTGGCTCCACATAACTGCATTTTCTGCTTTTAGATACTCGTCAGAGCTTCTGTTTTACCAACTTTGAGAATGGGAAGTGCTCGGTGCCAAAGGCTTTCAACACCACAAAGGCCAAGTGTTGCTGCAGTAAAATGCCAGGAGAAGGATGGGGTGATCCTTGTGAGCTCTGTCCAAAGGAAGAAGAAGGTACACATCAAGATTTAAAATTTGTAGGTGGGGGAAGAGGAAGAGCCATTGGTGTTGTACCTTTTGGTCACTGGAAAGAGAGATCTTTGT
The DNA here is from genome assembly GCA_009741485.1 of Malurus cyaneus samueli. Taxonomy (NCBI): domain Eukaryota; kingdom Metazoa; phylum Chordata; class Aves; order Passeriformes; family Maluridae; genus Malurus; species Malurus cyaneus. The sequence continues at coordinate 68,265,228 of CM019236.1, forward strand.
GGCATTTGCTCATAGTGGCTTTCCATAGAATGATTTTTCAAGTCAGCAAGAGGAATAAAATTAAATTTAAGAAACCACAGACAAAGTGAACTACTGACTTACGGTTTTGCTCTGTAGAAACCTAAACTAGTAACCTTTCTGGATTGCTTTAACCATCTGTCATGGTTCTCTCTCTCACTTGTTCTATTTTTTAAAGAAAATATGTCTCTACAGTTGCCTTTCAGGACCTGTGCCCATATGGTCATGGAACTATTCCTGGAATTGATGACACACGTGAAGGTGGGTATATTCTGATAATAAAATGTAAATATTAATAGTTGAAACTATACTTAGGTGTTACAGTATGTGACAGCTTACTCCTCACAGCTCCTGTTGACCGGAGGCTGACCTGTGAAATGTGTCAAAGGAACATTTTTGAGGCTACATGGCTTGAGACAAACAGAAGAGGGTGCTTAGGCTTTTTTAAATTTTTTTTTTAAGACTTGAAATGCATCAGCTAAGTTGCTCCTAATAACTTGCTCATAAAAAGTTGCTCCTTCCTGGTTTCTAGATGTCAATGAATGCCTTGAAAGCCCAGGAATTTGCTCCAACGGTCACTGCATCAATACTGATGGATCATTCCGCTGCGAGTGCCCCATGGGATACAATTTGGATTTCACAGGAGTGCATTGCATAGGTGTGTGCAAGTTATAGGAGTTGGAACTTGAATGTGCAACACAAATTGATGTGTGCCGGTTCTCTTCACCCTGCATTTGTTCATTTTGTACAGATACTGATGAATGTTCCATTGGCAACCCCTGTGGAAATGGAACGTGCTCTAATGTGGTCGGCAGCTTTGAGTGCAGCTGTCATGAAGGATTTGAGCCAGGCCCAATGATGAATTGTGAAGGTAACCTGTCCTCTTTATTCTTTTTCATCCTTTGGTTTTTGTCCTGTCCTCAGTATTCAAATTACTTTATTAGCCATCTTTTTCATGCTGTAATAACTCAGAAGAAAATAAAGTTTCTGTACTCCGAAATTTATTATTGGAAAATAAATCTGAATTGATTTAAGCAGAACTTTTAGTTTATCACATGACTTTAGTTTATCACATGACTTCCACAATGCATTTTGGATCATTCTCACCAGTTTTGTATTTTATGAATCATAATTGTTTGCTTTCTGAAGCTGACATTTCTCATCACACAAAAGTACACTAAAAATGCACATACAACAAAAAACTGAAATAGGACTGTCCTAAATTGTCATTCTAAGCTCAGGTAGTTCTATATATACTATGCCATTATTTTAAGCAGAGTATTGCTTAATTTTCTGTAGTTACTCAAAAGATAACCATCTGAATTATTATGTGTCCGATCATTTTAGCTGATAAGAGGAGTGTAGGTGTAATAAAACCTTCTCTGTGCATGTTTTAAAACTTTAGTAGAGAATGTTTCTCTCTTCTCAGATATCAATGAGTGTGCTCAGAACCCCTTGCTGTGTGCTTTCCGTTGTATCAACACTTACGGTTTCTATGAGTGCACCTGCCCAGTGGGATATGAACTGAGGGAGGACCAAAAGATGTGCAAAGGTAACAGCTGATGTATAAACTCCTCCCCACTTCCATAATCCGAATATTTCTGTGCATCTTATATTCATCCTCTCAGTGGAATGTAGCAGACAGCCCAGCAGCTGATGATTTGCTATTTTGGAACTCACAAAATAGCAGTGTTTAGTGTTTTTGTCATCAAGTGTAACCCTTGATGGGGACTGCAAAGCCAAGAATGCCACAACGGTGAAGTTCATCTTTAATGTGACAAGATGATACAGCTCACAAAGATTAGGATAGTCATAGATTTTGGACTTTTCCTTCAGTGCTTTTACTAAGGAAAGGCTTTACGTCCTTTCTCTTGAAGTAGGCTTTAGGAACTGAAGCTCCTGAGGAAGTTCAAGCACAAAATATATGTATTCTTTTTTCCCAGATCTAGATGAGTGTGCTGAAAGTCTCCATGACTGTGAATCAAGAGGCATGATTTGCAAAAATCTGATAGGTACCTTCATGTGCATTTGTCCTCCTGGGATGACCCAGAGACCTGATGGAGATGGATGCACAGGTAAAGCTTGGGAAAGAAGAAAGCATCTCATGAAATATATGCAAGCAAACAGATTTAAAATTATTTGTATATGTATATATTAAATCAGAAAATAACAATTCATAAAGGACACTTAAGATACCTGATGATATTCAGCATCTTAATTTTTTTTTGTTTCAATGTAGCTCTAAATGACTAATGAGGATTTCAGAAGAAAAACTCCATTGCTCTACAACAATATCCAAAAGTTTTTCAGATAGTTGTTATATCTAAAAAATTAATTTCCCAAATAAATGTGGCCTGAGTTTATCGGTAGGAAGCAAGATTATCATAAATAAAAATTTATATTTCCTTTAGCATTAATACAAATAATATGTCATTTCTTTAAAGAATTAACACTCTAGGATTCTGAAACTACCTATGAATGCAATAAAGGGCAACAGATAGGGAAACTGCCATAGTTAAAACAATTGCCCACCCTAGAAGTAAACAAACACTTTTTCTCCATCATTTGCTCAGTTAGTTGAGGGGAAGACCATAGCTATGTTTTAGCAAACTGTATTTTCTTCTGGTATATAGATACAACCACAAGACTATTCCATAGTTCTATGGGGGGCAAAAAAATTAAACACCCATCTTAGTGTTCTAAATGGAAATACTTTACAGCAATGTTCCTTCAGCAGGAGAATGACTACTCCCCTTTAGAGATCATAATGATGTTTTTCAGGGAAAATAATCTCTATTAAACAAGAATTTGGTTTTTTTTTTCAAATGTATTCAGAGGTTCTTAATGACTACAAAGTGAAGATTTGTCTCTCAGATTATCCATGTATTCCAGTTTTACTCAAGTATTTCTTGCCAGGTAAATGTTGTGACTGAAACTTGCTCTCCTGCAAGCATTTTCTGCTTCTTCCTGTGGAGCATTTAAGCTTTCATCCTTGGACAAAGTACAGAAGGAATGGAATAGGACTACATTCACAGAAAAGTCTTTTCCAGGCTTAATCAGTTGTTAGTTTTTCCACGTCTTACAAATATTTTTCAAATACTATATGGAATATCTAATGTGCTCTAGAGAGGCTGGTATATTTTTTTGTTATTATTATTAATACAAATGTATTTTATTTTTATTCTTATTATTGTTGCCATTCATATGTATATATTTGTATTTATATTAATACTACATTTTTCGTAAAGATGAGAACGAGTGCCGCTCCAAGCCAGGTGTCTGTGAAAATGGTCGTTGTGTGAATGTTATCGGGAGCTACAGATGTGAATGCAACGAAGGATTCCTGTCAAGTCCATCAGGAATTGAGTGTCTTGGTAAATGTCTTTTTTGTGCGTATTTCATCTCACATTACAGTGTAAATGCAGAGAGAAAATTTGGCTTCTGAATAGGTAAGAACTCTCATATCTACAGAAATTAAATAATTTTGCTCCTTAATGAAACAATTATAAAATACTAAATTCAGGCAGTGATTATGAATATGAAATACTAAGATTTTACCAGAAAATTGCAAGATTCTTTTTTTTGAGGCAGGCCTGTATTTTCTTTTCAAAGCATTTGTATTTGTCATTTGCATTGTAAAATCCATCATGCAGTTTCTTGGAGTCAAAAAGAACTGCAGAAATTTTTTTTTTCTTGACCAATGTTCAAGTGTACATACAGCACCGAAGGGGTGTATTTATTGGTATTCTTGCATAAAAAAATAACTGAATATTTTCTTATGTCAGTGCTGTAAAACCAGCTCCCTGTAAATTGTCATCAGGAGTGAGCTGACTTCATGGCAAAGCAATAACATTGAAGTGCAGAGTATTTAATAAGGATTGGAACCAGATGGGAAGAGAATACAGACTGCAGTAGTCTGTTAGCCCAAGCCAGTTATTAATTCCAAGGAAATACCCTTTTCGGAAGTCATTACTGCTTTCCTATATTTAATATGTAATTTTCTTATTATTTTTTTGTTCTTTGCTGCTCTTCCTTTCAGATTCCCTGGGTTAGAAATTACAGTGAAAAATTAGTCTGAAACACAGGATTTCTTCAGAATTATAGCATAAACATTAAGCCACAGATTACACTGTTTTAAATACATGGTGCAAAGCTTTATACTCTCCTCACATTATAATTAATTGCACATCTCAAATTGGGGACAAAGCATTTATGTGTTCTTCATGTGATAATGTCCCTAAAAATCTGCTCAATATTCCTCTCAGAAGAGAAATCTGCAGTATTGCAAATTACTGCAGCAAATACTGTGTTTCACAGAACTACTCTTGCAATGAGGAGTTTATTTGATGTAAATAGTTAAGTTACCAGTCAGACAAATTAAGTCTTTCCTAAAGCCAAATTTTGCTTTTTGCCTAATTCTTGTAAGAAATGTAGAGATTCTTCTCTTCGTACTTGTAAAAGAGAAGGTCAGCTGAGCACTGATACATCAACACATTCTGAGGATCCAGAAGGATTTTAACTAATAAAATCTACCACTATAACAGTACTGAGTTGCAGATACACTTTTATGTTAAAATGATCTTTTTATTAAACTACATCAGGATAATAACAGATGATCAGACACGTTAATTTAGCCAGTAAAACAAACAACACAAACTTGTAACCTCACTCCAAATAAATCTTTCAAATGCAAACACAGGCAGCTGAAGTGGAAGCTCAATTTTGCTCACAACCTGTTTTACCTTGAAGGGCACAACTTTCCTACAAGCAAGACTTTTACCTAACTCATGCAGGTACTGAGCAGTAGGGACCTCTTGAATATATTTGGAATGGTAACTATTACCAGAACATGCAACAATTCTGAAAGGCTAAATCAAGGTGGACTTCATGATATCTAATAATTTTCTGGTGCTTGCATATATTGACAGAGAGACAGAATAACACACCGGATGCTTAATGGAGCGAGTGCTCATCTCCTCTGTTTCCACCTGTCTCCTTCCTCCTGACAGATAATCGCCGAGGGTTTTGCTTTGCTGAAGTTCTGCAGACCATGTGTCAGATGGCTTCAAGCAGCCAGAATCTCGTCACCAGGTCCGAGTGCTGCTGTGACGGAGGCCGGGGCTGGGGGAACCAGTGCAGGCTCTGCCCCCTTCCTGGAACCACCCAGTACAAGAAACTCTGTCCACATGGGTCAGGCTACACCACAGATGGAAGAGGTATTTGCAGGGAAGAAAAAAGGCAGAGAAGGAGAAAAGAATATGCTCACATACTTAAGAAAATGCAGAATTCTCTTTGAAGTTCCTTTGGAGAATTTCCTGTTAAACAACAGTTTGATTTTCAAATAATGCTGAGAGACCAGAAATTAAAAACACGTTTGACAGTAGGCTGCAAACAGAACAGCTGCCCACATTTTCAGGATTGGCATCTAGTTAGAGGTACCAAACAATAAATAAAAGCTGTAAATGATCCCAAAGCTTTTGTATTGCTGAAAAGTTGCACACATGACAAAGGCAACAACCATTTCATCTAACAATTTCACAATGCTTTCCAGGTATATTTTCACACAGGAATCAGAAGCTAATGTATATTTTTGAATAGTGGTGAAAATTTTTGACAGGGCAATGGTCATAAGAAAATTCATTTCTTTGCCGTTTGTATTTTGAGTAAGCAAAACTGGAATCCGAGTACCGAGTGAAACAGCAGGAAGGTGTTGATGCAGAGAACAGTAATGAAATTGGAAGAATGTTTGACTTTGGATTCAGATCCATTTTTAAAGAGGGAGAGGGGGAAAGTTCCTGTCAGAAGCAGGATGACAAGGAAATCTGCAAAAATGGAAGAGAAGAAAAAAATCAAATTTAAAACTGAGACATGTCATATTTAACATTTTCTGTGCAGATATTGATGAATGTACGGTCTTGCCAAACCTGTGCAGGAATGGGCAGTGCATTAACACGATGGGCTCCTTCCGGTGCTTTTGCAAAGCTGGCTACACCACTGACATAAGTGGCACATCTTGTAATGGTAAGATTCAGTCAATTAATCATAATTTATTTTTTTCAATTGTTACTTAGTACCAACCCTTGTAAGCCTTGTAGCAAAACCTTTTTTTTTTTCTCTTTTTCTCTTTTATGTCATGTCTTATATTTCTTTTCCTAATATGCACTTCTGTTTGTGTATTTCCTTTGGGGAGATTGAAAAGCAAGCACTGCTGACAATATTCCTGAAGTAGAATGATCACTGAAGGTTATTGAAGCTGGATAGCCAGTTTAAGGGACAAATCAGCTCATTACTTCATGATTACATTTTTCTCACTTTTTTTGGTTAACAGATATAAGCAGATCATAATATACCAAAAATAAATACTTGTTGCTTAGATGAAAACACCAATGCCATTGTCCCTCTAGTATATTTCTCTTTCAAGACAGACAGACTGTCATGGTTTTGACAACTCCATGTAAACTCCACAGCAGGACATTCATAGGAAAAGGAACCCTGAACAAATGTGAATCAGGGGCTTTTTCCTAGAAACATTTTTATCTTAAATGTGATGCTGTTTAGCAAATATCCTTTTGTCAAAGAGAGTAGGACAAAAGAGAACTTAATATTTTCTCTTGTTAGATCTTGATGAGTGCTCCCAGTCTCCCAGACCATGCAATTTTATCTGCAAGAACTCAGAAGGGAGCTATCAGTGTTCATGTCCCCGGGGCTATATCCTTCAGGAAGATGGGAAGACATGTAAAGGTAAAGAAAGTTACAGACAGTAACTTTTAATTTGGCTGAAACTTGACTTAAAAGGAATTGGTTTTGAAGTGTAGTATTTTTATCAAATTAGACTAAATGTGCCACTTTGTTGACCTTTTTAAAACAACATGTCTTGCATTCAGATCTTGATGAATGCCAAACCAAACAACACAATTGTCAGTTCCTCTGCGTCAACACCCTCGGAGGCTTCACATGCAAATGTCCACCTGGTTTTACACAACATCACACAGCTTGTATTGGTAAGAAAAACATGAGTTTTCTTTCATTAGTTTTTCCTTAAGAACAGCATTCTCAATTCTTGTGTTACCTCTTGTGCTCTTTATAAAGAGCAGTAGTGTTTAGAGGCCAGAAAACAGATTTTGAAAATTAGCAATTATAGCTAAAGAAAAACATCAATCTTTTCAATCTGTCCACTGTTTCTGTTTTCTTGGTTAGTAAAGAGTTATACATAGTTAATACATGTTATTATTTTCTAAGTGTAACCACATGGAGACAAAAGGGTGAATTATTAAAATCTCATTTGAAATGTAGTTAACCAAAACCAGACTGCATTTTCTTTTTTAATAGATACAGATGTCTTTAGATCTTAAGCATATGTATAAATCTTACCAACTGAAACTGTTTTAGTTGAGCTAACACAAAAAGACAGTGCTTTTCCAATATCAGCAATTACATGCCGACTCTTTTATACTCATAACTGAATTACAGCTTGCACTTCCAGTTTATTAAGTAGTTACACCTCCAAGTCATCTGGCATTTAAAAATAAAAAGCTACAAAAGAAAATGTTGCACCTCTGCGGATTTCATCCTCTTAAGAAATGTTATATGAACCTGTCTAAAATCATGCCAGAAGGTAAAGAGCCTTCTCTCTTCCTCTGTGTTTTGAAGATAACAATGAATGTGGTTCTCATCCATCACTTTGTGGATCAAAAGGAATTTGCCAAAACACTCCTGGAAGTTTCACCTGTGAATGTCAAAGGGGATTTTCTCTGGATTCCACTGGATTAAACTGTGAAGGTAACTAGGAATAGTCAAATTTATTTATGATGCAAATCCTTACTTCAGTTTTTTAGTGAATCATTTGTTGTCAAAGGCAGATAAAACAGATGACCAGCCACAGTAAAATTACAAAAAGAAATTGAAAGGTATTAGGATAATTTTAAACATAACTTAAGCATATGCAAAAACGCACTGCCTTGGGTAATTTTTACAGAAATTAGAACAAAAAGGTTACTGTCTAGTTGAACTCTTGAACTTGTTTTCAGGCTGCCATTTCAACTTCACATAGGTTTATGTAGCTCGAAGTCTAGTGATTTGGGGTTTTTTTTTCCATTTTTGTCTTCATGTCGGAACAGAATCTCTCTACAATTTTCATTTCAGCTAATTGCAATTGTCCGTCTGAGGGTATCTAAGATTAAAGTCAAAATTCTATACTTTATTCTCCTATGACAGAGTTATACACTGAGGAGGCCAGTTCACTACATTCAGAAAGATAATTATTACAGTTAAAATGCAGGTTATATTTATCTTTTTCTGTTGTCTCAAGAGGAAGTCTCAGTCAGGAAATCTCTGTTTGAAGGCTCCAGACTTCTCAATGGGCCTCAGCTACTGAGCAAAGAGGGAAATAAAACGCGATAGAAGGCCACCTGGCTGCTGAGAATTACAAATGCAGGGACATACATGAAGAAATCTATGACATCTCAATATATAAGCTACTCTGATACAGTGTTGAAAACAGGAATTCACATTTAGAGCCTGTTTCTAGAATAACAGTGCAGAACATATGTAGCTTGAAGTTTTACTAAGATTTATCTCCTGTCAGTTCACTTTGTTCTCGTAAAATACATACATCCTTGTGTATCTATAAGACAAAGAAATTTTTTTTTTAAATTTTTTTTATAGAATTGCACACTGTGCCTGAAAAATCAGGTTGCTTACAACTTACTTATTTCCTGTAGTGGAAATTTAAAATGTCTGAGCTTTTACATTTTGGAGGGTGGGGAGTGTTGCGATTTTCTCCTTTATTAGCACCTGTCATCAGAGATTTTCTAGGTGGCTCTTTATTTCCAGTTGCAGAGCCATCAAATGACATCAAACCTACAATAAATTTCTGTAAACTGAAACCTTAGCCCTATGTAGTTGGTTTAAAACTGAAATTTAAAAAATCATTCAAATGCTAAGAATTATACCAAAGCAACAGCATGTAGGATTACTGGGAAGAGTGTTATTCTCCAAATCTGAGTAATGTAATGGGTCAAGAGCGCAAATCAGATTATTAATTGAAAGCACTGAACATTAATTGATTTTTGGCATTCTAAAGAACAATCTGAATGATCCCTCTATTATACCACAATACTCCACTGTCATAAAATACAGAATCAAAAAATGGTTTGAAGTGGAAGGGACTTTAAAGCTCACCTCATTAGGGCAGGGACACCTTCCACTGTCCCAGGCTGCTCCAAGCCCCAATGTTCAGCCTGGCCTTGGACACTTCCAGGCACCCAGGGGCAGCCACAGCTTCTCTGGGCACCCTGTGCCAGGGCCTCCCCATCCTCCCAGGGAACAATTCCTTCCCAGTATCTGGGTTAAATCTACCCTTTTTCAATATAAAGCCATTCCCCCTTGTCCCATCATTAGATGCCCTTGTTACAAGTCCCTCTCCAGTTCTCCTGTAGCCCCTTCAGGCACTGGAAGGGTCTCTAAGGTCTCCCTGAAATCTTCAGTTCTCAAAGCTGAGCAATTCCAACTCTCTCAGCCTGTCTTTATAGAAGAGCTGCTCCATCCCTCTGACCATCCCGGAACCTCCTCTGGCCTGGCTCCAGCAGCTCCAGGTCCCTCCTGCGCTGGCCCCAGGGCTGGGGCAGCTCTGCAGGTGGGGTCTCACCTGAGTGGGACAGAGGGGCAGAATCCCCCCTCCCCCGCTGCCCACATGGAGCTCAGCCCAGGACACATTTGGTTTTTTGAGCTGCCAGAGCACATGGCTGGATGATAAAACTTCTGATGCACCAGTGTTTGGCAGTGGGTGTAATCCTGTTGTTTGTCATGTTCTGCTTCTCTCCTGAACAAATAGATGTGAATGAATGTGATGGAAACCACAGGTGCCAGCATGGATGTCAGAACATCCTGGGTGGATACAGATGTGGATGCCCACAGGGATTTATTCAGCACTACCAGTGGAATCAGTGTGTTGGTAAGGAAACAAACTGCATAAAATTCATTTAAACAGCAAAGGTGTCCAAGTGTTTACAGTGACAATGCCAGGCAAGGGCTAGAATGAACGGAACAAAGGGTATGCAAACACAAATCTTCTTTATCTCTCTGCCCCTCCTTCCATACACTTACTATTCCCAACATAAATCAATGACAGGAGGTAACAAGAAAATACACTCGACCTTTTGAAATTCTGTAACAAGTAGCTTTCCTAGTGTCGCCTAAATTCTGACCCCTTCTTGGAAAAATCCCCATCATTGAATGTTCGTTTAATTCCTGAAGGCATCAATGTGAATTGCTCTATTGGGGAAAAAAAACCCATTAAAATCATACTTTTCATTAATCAGAATTACTGTCATTAATAATTTAAGAACACTACAGAATAGTATCTGAATCAAATGGTGAGAAAAAAAAATCAACCATTAAGAGTTTCCTACTTCCAAAATACAGTCTTAAGGCCAACATTAGTTCTTTGTGCAGGGAATGGGACAAATTAAGAAACTTGGGAGTTCTGTTAAAGATTTACCTCATTCAATCACTTTGAATTTACCTTCATCACTTATTTTCTATGGTACATGAACTATGCTATACCACATACAAAATTCAATGTGGGATTGTTTTTTAAATAAAAACCAGTACACACAGAAAAAATGCCATCCTGTACTGTTTGCAAAGACCAATACAACATATTTATCTCTTAAGGTTTCTTTTCATGATTTTCTGTCAATGATACCATAATCAGAGAATGATTGTGAGCACTGCCTTGCATGTCATGTGGGCTGATTCTACTATCCTGATTCCAGCCATAATAATTAGTTTATTCTACCCATTTTAACACTGAGTTGTACACCAGGCAGTTTTTCTGAAGTCCCAACCACTATCATCACTCCTGACTTAATACTGCTCTTCAGCAAAGAATGCAAAGGACTGGGGTGAGAGTGGGAGAACACACAACAAACAACTGCCACAAAACCCCAAATCAGCTCAGTTTTTTAATTACAGTCCTCAAATGAATCCCTCTGCAAGTGACTGTAAACAAGAACAGCAAAGCATTCACTAATGGTCTTGGCGAGGAAAACACCTACAGGGAACAGTACCTTGGTTGGAGGAATAAAATAACCATCATACCAACTACGAAAACATGACTTTCCATACTACAACCTGCTCTTTTTATTGCATGAAACTAAATCAAGCCACACTGACTATTAAAGTGTCATCTTCTCTTTATCTTAATGCGCACCATTGAAGATGATACTCCTTTCCTCTGGTTTCTGAGTTTGTTTTTTTTGGGGGGAGATGATTTTTGTTTGTTGGTTAGTTTTTTGTTTTGTTTTGGTTTTTTGTGTTTTGTTTGGTTGGGGTTAGTTTTGAGTTTTTGGTGGTTTCTTGTTTCTTTTTTTTTGTTGTTCTTGGTTGGGGGTGGTTTTTTTTTTGTTTTGTTTTGTTTGGTTTGGGTGTTGGTTTGGTTTTTTTGGTTTTTTTTTTTTTGGGGGGGTTGGGTTTCTTTTTTGTTTGTTTTTGATTTTGGTTTTTTGGTTTTCGTTGTTTAGATTGGCTTTCCCTTATCAGACCCGGCAGGTTTTACTACAGATAGTGCAAACTTCTCACCATGGATGGGTTCCCAGGAACACTCCCGTGGTTAGAGTAAGCCTAGAATTACAGTTTATTTCTCCTGCGTATGGTCGGGTGGTACATTCCCATCTATACCACCAGGTGGTAGAAAATCCCTAAGCAAAACTGGAAACAGGCATTGAAGGAAGGATAAAAACTGAGTGTACATAAGATTAACAGTAACAGTATCATAAAATATATTCTTAGCCCAGCTGCATGAGTTTAGGACCTTGACCAGTGCACTGTTTCTTCAGAAACCAAACCTGTGGGATGATGAGGTCAAGGATGTAGCAGAGTCCTAGGGACTTGGCAGATGTTCTGATTTGTTAGCTGCATCATGCTGACCTGTTTTCTCTCACACTAGAAAACAGCAATATTTGTTTGCTTACCAGATGAAAATGAATGCTCCAATCCTCACACATGTGGCTCCGCTTCTTGCTACAACACCCTGGGAAGTTACAGGTGTGTCTGCCCATCCGGGTTTTCCTATGACCAGTTCTCCAGTGCCTGCCACGATGTCAATGAGTGCTCTTCTGCCAAGAATCCCTGCAATTATGGTTGTTCCAACACTGAAGGTGGTTATCTCTGTGGCTGCCCTCCTGGCTATTACAGAGTTGGACAAGGGTGAGTTTCTCCATGCAGTCATTCACCAAAGACAGGTTCAGAAAAGCTGGGCTGGGGAGCCATGGTGCAAATGAAGGACAAGTTGCTTCTAGTTTTCCACACAATATCCAGAAACTAGATAAAAATAAACGCCTGTATATCCAACGTGACATTAATTTTAAATGTAGCACTTAAACAACATTAAACAAGTTCTACTTTCTCCCCCAGTATCAGCACACAAACTCCTTCCCCTGTCCAGTGAGGACTGATGATGCATAGGGATAGGTACCATCTGTACTGAGATAATTAAGGGTCTGAAGTATCACTGATCAATCCAGGACATGAAACACAAATTAACTTTATTCTGGTACAAAATAGTGTATAAATTCTGTAGTTCCCAAAGTTCAGGACTGGCTGGCTTTATTGAGTGTCTTTGTAGAACTTGTGAAAGAAAATTAGATGAGGCTGCTAGACTTCAGGCAGTGTTTGTATTTCCCTCAATAACCCACTCTAGTGTGAAGGAAATCAATGCACAGCCTTCCTGCTGAGCAAAGGGCAAGAAAGTGGATAGAGACGGTGTGTACAGATGACACACACTCCGCTTACCAGGACAGTTCATAAAACCGCAGGGAGTAACTAAAACACGTGTTTTCATTAAACAGACACTGTGTCTCAGGGTTGGGATTTAACAAGGGCCAGTACCTGCCACTGGATGGAGATGCTGATGAGGAGAACGCTTTGTCCCCTGAAGCATGTTACGAGTGCAAAATCAATGGCTACTCCAAGAAAGACAGCAGGAAGAAGAGAAGTGCTAACACTGTAGGTACTGGGGTAAAAAAATACTATAATGTTCTTCGAGGTATTTTCAGAGATATGATACCATGAATAAATGGAGGGAATCTTTAAATAGGCCACATTCAATGGTGAAAACCTTTTTTTTTTTACCTTGCCTCACTTAGGTGCTGATGGCAGTAATAATTGACAATAAGAAACACATCAACAGGTGTGAAAGGATCAAGTTTTTAAAGCTTGCAAAGATTCCTTTGTAGTATGAGATACTGTCCACTTCCTGAGAGTACAGTCAGGGAAATAATTCTCCTATAATTGCAGAGATCTAGGAAACTACTGATGTCTTCAGTATGTTCTGCTGCCAAGAGGAGGTTGGACAGCATTTATGGTCTGAGACAGCTAAACAGATCCTGCAGAAAATAATTTTAGTCTTGGTGTCTGTTCCATGGTTGCTCACAATGGTGGGGGATTGCTGGTGGCTGATAGACTGGTGGCTGACAGAAGTCCAGTATTTGCAGGATTGCTGAAGGTGTTAGAGAATTACACTTCAGAATTATTTATTTTCTTAATGCATTTTGTGGGTTTACAAGGGTAAGTTACAGGAACTAGTATCTAGTTTGCAATTGTTACATCTTGTTATTACACTATTTTAATAGCATCAACCTTGTCAATTTCTAGTGCTTTCTAGGCAGTAACATCCATGAACTATATGGAAAAATAAATGTTTTATATCACTATTGTTATCTGTGGGGTTCAAGAATTTAAAACACAGCATTACTTGCTTGTGTCAAAAAATTTTTATTTTCACTATACTATTTTAATTGTATTACATACTGCTGGTACACATCTGTATGGATGTAGTTGGAATTTTCAGAAGTTTCAGGGATTCCCATAGTGTTGTGAAATGTGTTTCTGTATTGGGAGGATGGTCATAAGAATGTAAGAGCTGTGCCTCTTGTATGGTCTTTACTGCAGTAGTAAACACGGGTCTCTCCCTGCGGTGGTGCTTTCCTCCCTCCTCCTTTCCAGGCTGCAGTGCTACCTGAGAAATGCTCAATAGGCCTTGGCCTTGAAAATTAAATCTGGCTTTTTGCTGATACCCTCGCTAATGGTATTTTAAGCTATCTCCAACACTTGTTTGTAACACTCCTCATCATGGCCTCTTTGGAAGCATGAAGTTAAAGTGGTTCTCAAAATAATCTGAAGTCAGAGCCTCCTGCTCATCAGCCCTTTCAGGCCTGTGTAAGAAGCCTTTAGGATTTACAGGGTGTGTTGCATGGAATCAAGGCAGAAACTGTTCATTATCCCCGTTGTTCCCCTGTCCCGCTCTAAACGCTGTTTCCTCCTGCAGATGGAGCGGCTGAGCTGGGGCAGCGTGGGCACGGAGAGCCCCCTGACGGTGAGGGTGAACATGTCCCGTCTGGAGAGCGGGGAGCCCATCCTGCAGCTGCTGCCGGCGCTCGAGGCGCTGCGGCGGCGCGAGCGCTACGTCATCTCCCGGGCAACGGGGCGGGCCTTCGAGCTGCGCGCGCGGGGCGCGCGAGCGCGCTGCGGGCTGTGAGGGGCCGGCGGCCGGGCGCGGGGCCCACGGGCTGGAGATCCGCAGCGTTCCGCGCCATGGGCACAACTACCTCCGAGGGGAGCTGGGCCAGGCCCTCCGGGTAAGGCTCTGGGTGCACCTCTATTAATGGGCGTGTTCCAGAGGGAATAGGCGCATTCCGGCCCTTCAAGCCGCTTGTGTTGTATCTACACGCCCGGGAGTATCTGCTTTTTTCAAAGTGCGTCTCCTTTGGAAAAGTGTGTTTTGGGGGAGGAAGGCAGAGGGGCAAGAGCCCTTCCTTTCCGTCCTGCCAAGACTGCAGAATCACCCTTTTTAGGGGGGGGTGACTTAAACCCTGCCACTGCCAAAACTTCTGCTACAAGGGCAAATCATGGTTACTGTATCTTTCATATAGCCTCGATTTAAAGTATATTAAAAAACTAAAGGTCCAGAAGTCATCATATGGCACTAAATGGCACAAAAATGTGAGCTATTTTTTTTTCCTATTAGCAGTCTAACACTTCGGGTATTTTGCTATAGTTCCTAATGAAAAAAATTATAGAAGTTTATTTATTTTTAATGCAGTAATATATGGAGAAAATAACAAATTATGTAAACAAAAAGGGAAACTTAATTGTTTTTCTTTACTTTATAAATTTGAGCTATAACATTTTAGAGGTACTTAATTAAGAAACAAAGAAGTAGATTTGAAAGATACTTTCTTTTCTACTTGCACCAGTCATCTAAATACTATATAAGTAATTCCGAAATATATCAGAGCTGAAAGATCACTGTAGTAGGATATTCTAAAGTGCTCTTATGTATGAGTTTTAAAAAAGAAGGGAAAAAAGAGTCATAGAGGACAAGTATCACAATATCAGTCTCTGCAGAGATCATATTTCACAGCAGTTCACTGGGATTGTGCTCTGAATCAACCACAGTAAAGTGGAGGAGACAACCCCTGTAGCAAAATACCTTAATTGTTTTTTGATCCCATTAGAATTACAGAACTAAACCATGCTCTCCTTCCCTCAGTGACCTCCAAGGTTTTGCCACTCAGGCAACCCCACCTCGTGCTCAGAAAAGGTGCTACACAAACTGGCATTAATTCCTGCAGGCAGCTGAGGGAAATGTCTTTCTGAAGGGAATGTTTCACTCTCCTAGGTGCTGGCTCAAAACCAGGGTGTGCTTACTAAGCCCTGAGAGCTGTGTCAGGACTGCCATACCTGCAAACTTAATTATTGCAGCACTGGCGAGGAAAATCATGTATTTGAAGTTCATTTGTTAGAAATCTCATTAATGCTGTAGTTATACACACATTATTCTGTAAGGAAGATGATTGTACAATGACTTGAGTTTTAGTGTAGTGAATTTTTGTTTTTCTTTTTAAATTTTGTACTGTCATGTGTTAAGTGTATGTCTCAGTGGTGCTTTCTGTGACAGCTGGTGCCTGTAACTGGCCATGCAACAGAATCTCACATGTGAAAATGGCCAGAGCTCATCCAGGATTGTTCCAGTTGCATGTACGTGCTGACCAAAGACTATACCACGTTAAACTCAGTGATTTTTCTTCTCTCTTGTTGAGTTTGGGGATTTTGAAAAAAATGTTGTAGGAAAAAATGTTTTCTCTTGAACATTTGTATCAGTAAGACAACACTTCTTGCAATAAAGCTTATTTTGGGTTAGTTTTTGTCCTTTTATTCTATTTAGAATTAAACTGGTGATTGATTTTAAGTAATAGCCAACACTGGCTGTGGTCTGGAACCGCATTTATTTTGACATTACTTTCAGATCTGGTGGTGCAAGTTTCTTTAGGATTCAAAGCTGCTTCTGGGAAAAACTACTGATATCTACAGAAATAAAAAGATCTTTAGGAGTCTGATAAATACATACAGGACAGCACGGCGTTTAAAGCTTTTCAGGTGTCACCAGTGACTTAGAAGAAGGCTAGTTTTTGTAGCCTTTAAGAAACTATCACCAGGTAACACTTGCATTAACTAATCACACAGCATGTACAAAGTACAAGAAATGCCTTGTCCTTCTCTAGAAAGGCAGCATTTCACCCATATTAAGTTGTTAAAGACAGTTATGCACAATCCCAGATAGAAGTTAAGCCCAGCTTCAAATCCATATGAAAAAATGTCTTGAATTAAAAGAAATCCAAGATAGAACCACATCCTTGCAATCCAGTGTGTCACAGTATGTATTTGTACACCCATTTATCCAAACTCTACATTTTAACAGTCCCTAGTCTTCTAATGAAAAATATTTAATGAGAAAGCTGACTACACATGCACAGGTAAGACTAGTGTTTCAGGAAGCTGCAAAACCCCCAAGCCTGCTGCTTACAGTAAAATGAAAATTGTCTTGCTGCGTAAGAGTTGACAGTATCAATCTCTGGGCAGCCTGAAGCAAGGTTTTAGTGACTTACGGTAACACTTAAGGTAGGCCTGGACAGCAGAGACTTCATCATATGATGCTATCAAAGTCCAGTCCCACTTTTTAATTCTCGTTAACACACAACGGAAGGTTGTGTATGGTGGTTTCTCCCACGAGTCGGGGAATGTCCCTCAGGGTCACTTCTCGAGGCTGAGTGAGAGATTTGCCCATGGTTTTTGGTGCAGGCGAATATCGTCAATCTCTACTTAACAGTTTAATATCTAGTTTTAATATTATGGCTTCGGACTCTTACCAAAAAATAAAAATGCCCCTATATAATAGTTGTGTTGTCCCTGAGAAGTGGGATCTTCCACCTAATGTGCAAAGCCAGTAGACACAGAAAGTCTAGGTATTTGATTTATTTGCAGTTGTGGACAGAAAGGGGTGCTGGGTGCTAAATGTACAAAGCTAGAACTCCAAAGGCGAAAACCCCAGGTACATTTATAGCCTATTTAGCCAGTATTATATTTGTTTCTTACCTACGTCACTTAACGTGTTATGCTGCGTACAGGCAGAATTTTGATTAAGGTGTTTTTGTCTAATCATAATTTTAAAAAATAATTTATGTAATTCATATAAATATGCCTGGCTTGCCATCTTTAATCCCAAAGGACAAAGTAGTATAAAAGGCTCAGTGAGGCCCATACAATCCTTTAGACATAAACTGTTGGCATGACTAGCCAGAGGCAGTCAGTTTCTAGAAAGGATTATGGGATTATTATATGGGATTTTATTGTACTGACTCGGAATCACCCATTAAACCTTGGATGAGGTCTGCAGGTGACAGCTGAAGGGTGTTTGTGTAAACCCACACAAGAATTTAGGAGTGGCAATGCACTGCAAAACTAAACACAGCAAAAATTCCACTGCCTTAGGTGTATTTCTTAGTTTTTCCCATGTTTAATCAGTGAAGCTTAAGCACATAAACGAAACAAATATTTTTAACAAATTAATGTTTGTTGGTTGTAAATGATGTAATTCTCTTAATTAGCATTCTCTGTGGTTATGATTTCTCACTCTTCATGCTAATTTGGCCCACATTCTTTAGTGCTTCTATCTCTTTTTGTTTTTTTTCAGGAAATCTCCTAATTTTCCAGGCCTTCATTTCCTCTGTATCTTCTGGTTACTCCAACATTTTTGAAGAGTCATAAATTTGAGATCTCAGATTTCCAATCTTCAGCTCCCAGCTTCCTTAAACTTCGTTTATTGAAGATTGTCAGGGTTAGTGTTAGCAAAAGTAAGTTTTCAGCAATTCAGTGATCAAAGTAAGAGCTGGTGAAGAAACCTAGTGCTGGTTAAAATTGGGGTCTGCTTCAATTAATTAAAACAACTAATTAAAACTTTGGAAAGTGATTTCCATTTCTACTCCTGGCCAAAACCAGATCTCCAGACACAAAAAATGCCACTGGGAGCAGATCTTTGGTGTGTCATCCCTTTGATGCCTCAAAAAGTGCGTGGGGTTTTTTTGGTACCTTTTAAAATCATGTGACTACAGATGTTTTTACATAAAGTAAATATGCAATACTTTTCTGCAGTTTTGTCCTGTGCTGGTATTTCTGTACTGCTCATATACTTACAGAAATACCTGGTATTTCTGTGATTCACCCTATAGCATTTCTTCTCCAATGTGTACTCAACAAACCACTGTCAGTTGCCACTAAGATTTGCCCCTGGGCAAGATTACTGAGAAGCTGGGAAAAACTCCAAAACATTTGAAAATAAAGAGCAAAAATACACATAGATCTAAGAAGACACTCCCTCTTCCCTGCAGCAATGAGAATTAATGAATTACTGTCACCACTACACCTGAATTCTGTAAATACTTTGGATTTTAGGCCAAATGGTGGAATTTACACCCAAAAACCTAATGTGTTCTCAAAGCCTGGCACTTGCAGTTTTGAAGTCAAAGAATAAATACTCATTCAAGAAAACTGGACCTGACCCAGTTTACTTATTTAGCAAAAATAGTGCATTATATACATAAGTGATGCGACTACAAGGCTCTCTGAGTTGTGTGAAATAATTTTCATATCTTTAGACCTTGTTGCTCTTCATGGGGAGAGTGCCCCACACAGGATGGGGAGGGGGAATATCAAATACCATCTGACCATAACATTCAAAGGCACATCTAATTCTTTTGAAAAACATTAGCTTTGAGGTAAAAGTGAGCACACAGAGCAACCATAATACCCAAGGCATACATTTCACTGTTTTTCTGTTTGATCTGGAAAAATCATCCAGCAGAAGGCTGAAAGGAACTGACTAAAAACTTACCAATTCAGTAGAAATCTTGGTGAGCAGTTTACCCCCAAGGTTAAGAGGTAATTGAAGTGTTCTCCCCAAATCATATCACATTTCTGAAAGTCATAAATCCTTAGAAATAAAGGAAGTTTTGAGCATGTGAGGTAAGCGTTTGAGAACTGCTCCGACATAACACTGACAGGCAGAAATGGCCTGAGTCAGGTGTAAACATCTAACATTAACGAGGAAAAGTTACGTGGTATGAATACAACACATCTGGTGTGCTTTAATTGGACAAGAAGCTTAGATCATAATTTTGTGCATGTTTCTGCCTGATTTTATACTCAGCTAACACATCAGGAAGCAATCAGATCTGGGAATTTAGAGGCAAACTAGCAAAACCCAATAATTCCTCCCTCTTCCAAATGGCCTTTTGAACCTGTATAACCTTCACATTTTGTGCTTCATTTCTTAAGACTGAAATGCCAGCACCAGTCTCCTGCTATTGAATCCTTCACATCCAAGCTGATCTCCTTTCCTGTTTTAAGGATAAAAACAACCTTCAGGTCTGGAGTGAAGTCTGCAATCCCACACCACCTGACAGCCACAGAGTTCCTTTTTTTACCCCCATCTAAATTACTCATAAATTATGCAAACACTAGCTTAACAAATTCTGTGTCACAATTTTACAATTTTTTTAAATACTGTAAAATGACAGCTGGTGTTTGGCTGGATTCCTTCGTTTCAACTGTTTCAAACACAGCTGAGAGTCTGAAAACCCATAGTTAAGAATCAAGACTCCGCTTGAAATTACTACCATGAGATAAGATAAAACCAAAAAAAACAAATACAGTATTTTTTTAAGGCCAAACTCACTACTGAGATACCTCAGGTCTCTGTCCCTCAATCTCGATCAGTAAGATTAATCACCAAGACAGTTCTGCCAAAAGCACCCACGCCTTTGGAAAGTGCAGCGTGTTTCTCCACAGGCCTCTGAACTTTTTAGGAAAGGCCCTTTTCTGAATCATTCACTGAATTCTTGGACACACAGTATTTTAGGTTTTTTTTAATTTTAGTATGCCTAAAACTCAATGAATTCCTCACGTGTGTCCTATTTTTACACAGACCAAGCACAGAGTGATGGTCTCAAATAGCTGCTCTTGAATTAGAGCTGAGCTTTGCTGGTACAGCTCATCTATTAATATCTCTCCATGGAAAATACCAAGGATACCAGACGTGCTATTAAGTAGATGGATTTAATTCCTCTTCTTTCTTACCACATGATGCAAAGAAATGCTGTTTCTAACTGTTACACAGGATAATGAGATTTGTCCAGTCCCAAAACAGTTGTTTTTTTGGCTAAACAGCAGCTGTCAGGGAATCCAGCTTCTAAGCCAAGATGAAAGTAGAGGATGACAGTTTGAAAATAAATTTTATTGTTATAAGTGATTTTTCAGCTGCTGAGAACACAGATGAATTTTAAATTTTGTAAACACACCCACTTCAAAATATGAGAGTTTGTGGAATATGGACGTAATCACAGATGAGTCTTTTCCTTCTGGATGAACTGAGTTACACCTGCAATTCCTCAGCCTAAACCTCCTTTCCTGTGAAAAGGAGCCACATTTGCTTCAGGCAGCACCGAGCAGAAGGGGATTAAATGGCCTGACCTGGCTTCTGTGTTTGTGTCTGATGTCCTGGCTACTCCCATGCATTTCCCAGTTTCTACCAGTGAGAGGAAACCTGAGCTGCCCTTCCTCAGGACACGTGTTCCTAAGGAAAGTGCAGCCTGGAGGACCTGCCCAAGAAAAACAAACCGCAGCCACCAGACCTTGAATGCAGCACCAGCAAAGCAAATGCTTGAAAAGCTCATGTTCCTTTGAAGGGACATTTAACACCCATGAAGACATTGCTGCTGAAAAGAACAAAAAAAAAAAAAAAAATACAGCAAGAGACAACATGAGAAGGGCATCAAATATGGACCTAACTTGGCATGGCTAATAAAAACAAACAAACAAACTCAACAGACCCATCCTTTGTGGAAAGCAGTGTTTATTTTTAAAGTTTCATGTTTTTAAAGATTAACACAGACAGAAAACATGTTCAGTATCAATTTATCCACAGAACATGCAGAAATGTTGCACTCACCATGACAGATCTGCCTTTTCTGTTGTTCAGAGTACCTTCCAAAATGAATAAAATAGGAATTTCTTCTATACATGATAAGAAACCACTCTTAATTCTTACAGTTCTTTGTCTCTCTTCAGACTAACAACATCAGTTAATAGAAATACCTTTCTTTGTGAAATAACCATCATTTTCCTAGAAAAGCTTAGATTTGCTTTTGTTTAGTGTTGCTACCTAATTAACCACTCTTTTTTTCTTAGTTTTTCACTTTCAGCTGTGTAGTAGCATACAAAGAACTGTGCATCGGGATGTATAATGCAGTGTGCACCAAACAAACTGGTCATGGGAGCAATCAAGAGCAAATATTCTTAAGTGACCCAAAGAAGAAACAGGATTCATTAAAAATCAAGAGGGAGCAGAATCCAAAATAAGTCCATGCAAGCTGTCAAACCACCAAAACTTTCAATGATGCAAGTAATATTAAGCATTCTGTAACTAAATGGTTTCTGCTGAAAAAAAAAGACCACACAAAAAAAAAAGAGAAAAAGAAGAAGCCAAACACTTCAAGCCTTTCCATAGTACAAAATGCTTTAAAAAAAAGAATATGCACAGGAGATGATACACCCTCCTTGTCTTGTGAATTTTCTTCCAACACTTTTGATGTACTCTCCAAAGCAGAACTCAGAACCACAAGATCTCATTCACAGGGATTCGTCTTCTGCCAGTTCACTCCAACAGATCGTTTCACAGCTACTCTTATGGCAGACACATAAATTTTCATGACTCTTAGCTCCTAAGCTGAGACGCCTGCAGCATTTTTGCAGGTGACCTTATATTCCTTTTTGTTCTGACAGGAGCGTTTAAGTACCTCAGAACACACTTGAAATGTGTGTATTCCCACCAGCCAGAAGACCAGGTGAGAGAGTGAAAAAAATTCTCCAAAACCTGTTAAGTTTAGGAAACACAAATATTTCTGTTTCTTAAAACAAAAAGCCTCCTAGAAAACTAGCCTATCCCCCAAAAACTGCTTACAAATAGCTCACCTGGAGGACAAACTGCACAAACTCCCAAAATCTGCCAGACTATGTGACCTGATCAGCTCCACTTTTATTACAACCACCACAAAAATGTGAAATCTTACGAGGAATCCTGCTATTCCTTCAAGCTTCATGTACCACAGGCCAGTTTCAAAGATTTGTAGACATACTGAAGTGAAGCCAGTGAAACTACACATCTTTTTCGACTTTTGTTTAGATTTGGAAAGTATCTTTCTTTATGCTTAGGGAGTAAAGGAACAAGTTGTTTTATGTATTTTTTTTTCTTCAGGAACTATTAATTATTCCACAACACAGGAATTAGATGTTTTATAGTAGATGACAAAGACTAATTTGAATTAAAAGATGTTAAAGCAATTACAAAAAATCAAATGGTTCCCATTAAAAGGAGGATAAAATATTACTCATATTCACAGCAAAACCCAAAAAAAAAGGATTTGATCTGAATTCCAAATCTACCACTAAGTTTTTTCCTGGCATAAAAGCTGCCATAGAATATGGTTAATTACTATCAGAACAAGGACAAATCTACCAAATCAGAATTTACTGCCCTTTATTTAGAGACTGACAATAATAGCCAAAGTTACAGCAAGAGAAGATGGTTTTTATTACTAACCTTGTCTAATCCTGGGAAAGTGAGAATTTGACTGTGATGCATTTGGATGGTACATGGATATATTTGCAAACCACAAATTAATACTGGAATGTTTTGTGTATGGGGCAGAATGAGTTTTCTAGAATGACTGACGTGTTTGAGGGTTGGCCAACAGGATGGAAAAAGTGAAATCTCTGTCCTGGCTGGAGAGGAAATCGTAACCTTGCACTTCCAAGCCTCAGCTGGGAACCAAGCCTCATTTTATGGATCCTTACAAACATGGCAAAAACATGAAAGCTACCCCCAAGCCCTGCAATACAATGAAAATAAAAATATCATGAATAAGGAGTGCTCAGTAAGGTTTGTCATGTATTTGCCAAAGGCTGAACTTTCCTCATAAATCCTGCCATGCCTGAATTAGTACTATTACTACTTGAAGGGTACAGAAAGATTTTAATGAGAACAAAAACTTTTAGTAATGCTCCATAAAATGAAATCTAGATAAAGTTAGCCAAAATCCCACGTGAAAGCTCACACTAGTGTGTGGTTAGCCTTGATTCCACCTGTCAGTTCTGCAAATTGCTGTCCTTGGTTGACTCTGTACAGTGCTGTTTGCTCCTCTTGGCAGGCATTGTGCTTTGACCTGCCATGATTTCCAGGTGCTTAAAGTACAATATTAACTTTTGTTAATGAATATTTACTGATATTTTTTCACCTTACATCTGTTTTGATTTCATTTTTCTTCAGTCCTGCTGCTCAACAGAGAGGAGTTGCATTAAATTTCCCTTGGGGTTTATAAAACACGCAGGCTGACACTGGATTTTCTGGCACACTTTCTCTTGTATAGGTGTCCCATCCCCAGCTTGACGTGTAACTTTATTTAATACTACTCTAAAGATCACTGTATGTAATTTGTAACAGTAGTACGATGTAATTTTCAAGAGTCCATGTAATTTACAACACTCTGGTTAAACCATCCAACCAGGTAGCTTAGTCTGAAAAAATGAGTGACCTCAGAGGGCTGGAAGTGAGGATATTTCAAGGCTAATCCTAGCTTTCTAATTTTCAGCCAGAGCCTGTGGAAATCCTTTACTTGTGGCTGACTCCATGTTACCATCTGTTTCGCAGAGACAAATTTAATTACAGAGAGATGTTCCAAGATTTACTAGCTATAAAACTGTTCAACAGAGTGATGAAGTTACTTTCAAGCTAAACTTGAAAATCTCAATGTATTCAATCTCCTTCAGTACTTTAAATAGTACTTTAGTATTTCAGGATGACACAAAGCTTTTTTTTGTCCAGCTCCCACCTAGTGTAGTGGCAGACATTTGTCTTGTTACTTATGAAGCAAAAATGCCTTATTAGACCATTATAGATAATTTTTAAACTGGATAGGACATGCCAGCATATTCTGTTTTCTAACATCTCTTCCCTCTCTGCCCGCAGTATTTCTCCTGCTCTCTAAGGCTGGTAGAACTGGAAAATGCCACTGATGAAAGCAAGCATCATCCAATGTGTTATGCAATGATTCCTTGGTGGTAAAAAAGGCTGAACTCATCAGGCAGCATCTGCTTGGACATTCCTGCATCCCTTTGGAGCAAAATCAGACTTCTTATTTTTTTTCCCCACAGGGCCTGACAAAATTCCAATTCTCAAATCCAGTCAAAATTACGAAAACAATTGTGGAAAATACTATTACTGTGCTGATATCTGTTGTTTAGTCTAAGTACTAAGTGGTTTAATTAAAAAAAAATCAAAAAACAACGGATAGTGCAGGAAGAGTGCATTTGACAGAGCAGCTTCAGGCACCACATGAACTGCAGAAAGGCAGTGGTGTCACCTGGTGATACTATTTTAGCTGGAACTCCTAGGAAGCTGTACAGGATTTCTAGGAATAAGGATTTCCCTCGTAAAAAATAATACTCTGTTAGCAGGAGTTTTGTTATTGCTATGGATGGGACTGAGGGACTACAAAGGGGAGACACCTGGACACACAATCTCATGCTGGAATTTTGGCTGCAACTCAGTGGGGGCAGTTTTCCCCCAAGGCAGCTGGACTGTGATCTGTCACATCCCGGGGCGTAGATGAATCCCCATTGGATTTCTGTGAACAGGGGTACGAGGGCTGTGAAGAGCACAGGACAGGATGCTTTGTTTTTATTTTTGTATCAGTATTAACAAGGTAGAGCAGACTGACATCTCCCTGCAGGCCTTTGCTCTGGCTCACTACTTAGAGGTCTTTAGAGGAGGATGGGCTAGAAAGTTTAATTTAGTATGTCCTGACAGCTTAAATCCTGAGAGATTCCCTTTTCCTGCTCCCTACAACATTGTGAGGTGCAGTTAAACCTGGCATTGCAGGGTTGCAGGGTATAGGAGGGTGGCTGAGGGCGGGGCACAGAGCAGGGTCCTGCAGATACAAAATCAACATTTTCTGGAAGAGACAGAAGGCAGATTAAGGGGAGGGCAACAAAGGAACTCATCTGAGGCTCCTTTTCCTGCTCTCGGTTCAGTAAGAGCAGGATGTCACAAGTGAGCATAGGCTTGATTTGGTCACACAGGTGACTTCTGGTTGTGCAGCTGTCAGCATCCAGAAGATGAACCTAAAAGATGGAGTGCAGTCCATCCATGGAGTGCAGTCTGTCAGCACCTCTGGGCACAGGAACATTGTCATTTCAAGAAAAAAACCTTCCCTGCTGCTGCTTCAACATCTATTCATTCCATGTTTACACTCAAAGCTTTGCACCTCCCTGTCCCAAATGCAGTGGCCTCCATCAGCCTAACCCAGAGTCTGAACTCTGGAAACCTCTTTGCACCATGATGCTGAAGGGCAGAACAGCAGGAAGGATCTCATGATGCATCAGTTGCTGCCCCTGTGGTCTCTCTGACCTAAAGCCCGGCTCCCACTCCAGCTGAACAACAAACCAGGTTTTGGGATTTATAGGATCCCACATAGGGTATGTGAGAAGCGTCAACCAGACTGGTGAGGAACAACACCAAAGTGATGGGTGACCTGCTTCCCTGTTTTAAACCTATCACAGCATCATTCTGTGCAGTGGGGGCTATCCCTCTCCATAAAGTGATGAGATACTGACCTTGACCAAATCCTCTTTCTTTAGCGTCAAGAACATACTTGGAAGTCAATTAACTATGAATCCAGCACAAAGTAATGTCAGTGTTCAGATCCACTTATTCACCCTGCTCCAGCAAACAGGATCTAGAAAATGCTGCTACAAAGCTCCTGTGCCTCTACACAACAAACCAGGGTAGAGCTGAGGCGACAGGAGCTGGCTTTCAAACCTCTCTCAAGGCCTTGGTTTAAACATACAATGACTATGCAGAACAGCTCGTGAGTGTCACAGATTAAGCATCCAAACTGATGAGGTTAAAAAGCTTTTCAGTTGTTCTAAGTAGATACCTTTAAACTTGAGCTTTTCAGCTGTTTTGCAGTTGAGCATACATTAGTGAAGGCCAAAGATGTCTTGCATAGAAGCAACTTAGCAAGTCTGAAAAGCTATTTTCCCAAAATATTTCACATCCCAGTAGAGTACTATTTTAAGGGAGACAGAGGAGTTGAGACAGTCCTTGTCTGTGTTCACAGGCAAGATGAATGGGAACACATTTTCAGACACCACCATTCCAACTGGAACACACCACAGGCTGAGGATGGGTCTGTGCTGTCTGGCAAGCCATGACAAATTCTACAAGGTTGATTTGTTAAGAACCATTGCTGTTTCTAACCCAGTAGAAGCAAACCGTTCTCCCCAAAAAACAAAATGTTTTTTTCTCTTATCTCAGACACATGATTTGCTTTAAGTTCCACTTACAAATTCCACTACAGAGGCAGTAACCAGATGTATGCAATATTCACATTTCAGGAACTCTATTCAGCATTAACCTGTTGAATTATGAATTATTCCCATCCCACCATAAAAAAAAATAGGCTTTGTTGGACAAGGCAGTTGTATTGAATTCATGTCTTTTATTGCAGTGACATCCCCCTGGTACAAAGTATTAACTGCAATAATTACGTTAAAACATTAGAAAAGCATTTGTGTGGGACAGTTACAGTACAGTGTCAAATCTTACATCTTCAAACCAAGTGGGCCACGACCCACTAACGCTCAAATCTTTAAATTATTTTTAGTTTTTTTAAATATGTAATGTCAGAAAAAAAGCATATAAAAAGAATGTATGTAAAAGGAAACCTAAATACAAGTGAACAAATAAATAATTGATTTTCACCACCTATTACTGTCTTTCTAAACCCATACAAAGGAACCTAATCTATAAGAAGGTATGAATTGCCATGTGTAAGTGATTTAATTTCTCATGTAATTAATGATGATTGGAACGTAAGTAAATTTGGCGTCAAAATCAAAGCAGGAGTTGGAGTGACTGCCACTAACAGACATCTGTTGCAGAAAATTACCATTAACTGTTCAATTTTAAGTGAGCAAATAATTTTGGAACTTGCCCTCATGCCTAGCATTAGTGGACTCCTGAGAGTGCATGTGAAAAGCATCCTACGGTATTTCACAGACATGACCTTAACTATCCCCATATGCATATTTAGATATACTTTATATAATTTTATACACATATATGCATGTATACACACACTTCATTTGGTTTCTGTGTTGTGTTACAGATCACAAGCAATGGTTTCCTGAATGGGCAAATAAACCTTTTAAATAAGTGTACCTGTGCACGTTTTTTGTTTAGTTTTTTGGTTTTTTTTAAGATAGCAGCACTAAGTCCATGCCATACTGTCCATCTGCTCAAAAGAATGTTACCCACAAAACAAGGAGAAATGTGGCAATGATTCCATATGCACAATGTGACAACCTTATCCCCTACAAAACACTTTAAAACCTGTGATATTTTATGTTGGTATGTTTGATCCACATCCCCTCACCTGGAAGGAAACAGCATTTTGACCTCACACTGTGTCTTCTCTCACAATGTTTTATCATAACAAGCTGGGTTCATGCTGACATCAGTTATCTCACACTTAGCAGCAAGACATGCATGTTTGTTTTTCTTAGAAGTTTTTCAGAAGTGAAATGATTCCATAGTCTCAAATCCAATTGACAGAAACAGCAAAAAAAGAAAAAAATTTTTCGCAGTTTACCAAGAACTTGACAACAGTGTACACTGCACAGTGTATTTTTATCTTTAATCACAAGAAACTGAAGCTCTACCTTGCCACACAATGATTATACTTTGTCCTTCAAAAGGAAGTTACATTTCAATTTGATCCTGTATTTAGCGAAGAACAAACAAAAAAACAAAACAAAACCCCAAACCAACCAAAAAACAACCACCCCAGAAATAAAGGAAAAAAAATCCCAAAAAACCTTTTCTGTGCATCCTTAAATGAAAGTCACTCACCCACTGGTAAACTGATCCAATAGCATGTCCGATGCTAATATCAAAAGCTTGTGAAATGTTTTTAGGCAATCCTTTCTATCCAAAAGATATTAGGAATTTAAAAAAGAGTTCACATTACTAACCTTTATACAAAGGCTCAAGTGAAATTTCTTTTGCAGGTGTTTGTAGTAGACTAAAGTATGAAGTTTCCAAAATATACAATGAAAGGGCACACAAGACTGGCAGTTTCTTTATTGAACATAGAAAATGTATAAAGTAGGATGTATGGAATAGATCAAAATTGCTAGACGATCAAACCTGAGTATTATTTAATAAGACTAAATGCATTTTCTGACAAGTGAATGAATTGACCTAAAAACATCTCCCCTAAGAACTTAGTGGTCCATTTAACCATTTGTTGAAAAATGCAAGAGAACTGCAGCTTTTACATTTCATACTGGATAGCACAATTCCACATAGTGTTTACTGTTTTCTGTTAGATAGCATCACATTGCTTATATTATCCCCATTCAAGCCTTAAGTCGAGTATTGTTTCAAAAATAACTTGAAAGTGACACTAAAATGTAAGAGGCCGGGAACTAGGACAGGTCTTTTTCTTTGTATTAAGATGCCTCAGCCGGCAAGATGAGCTTGATTTCACAGCAGAGATTAGACTAAGAGGGCACCACCCTCTCTGCCAAAGCCAGTAATGTCAGCTGTCTTCCTGGGACTACTAAAGTAGCACACATTGTCAAAGAACCCTCTCTCTACAAGCACAGTTAGTTTTATTTTTACTGTTACAAAACTTAGTAACATCAATTTAGTTCAACTGACCTGCCCGAATTCTCACCTTTAAATCTAACAGATATAATAATAATAAAAAAAAAAAAAACCCAAAACATTTTCTGACGATAGAAAACATACAGTACTAAGAACTAATAGCTCAATGGAAGACTGAAAAGCAGCATTCATTTTTATTGTAATATGGAGTAGACTAAAAACTAAAGGAAGTCTGATCTAAACTCTTAGTTGAAGGCAGATTTTGACATTCTATATAAATTTACAAAATAGGATGTATGGGTGAGATTTGGTTAATTTCAGAAGGCACCTCAAGGCTAAAAGGCTTTTATAAATCTATAATCCTTTCATTGATCAAAAATACAACATTTTATTGCTGCTATTCAAATAGCAAACAAAAAGCTCATCTTGTTCTTCAGTCTAACAAGGAATCCTCCCCCATTAAGCAAGATTAAATTACAGAAAATATAGAAGAAAACTGAAGATGTCACAACTTTAGAAATACAGTGACTTTCCTTGTGTGCTTTCAAGTCAGTGAAACAGTGAAAGAAGAGTCACTTTTTGCCTTTGTGATGTTAATGAACTATAGACCACGTCAGTCCCTCTCCCCTGGGCATTGAAGTACCATTTCATCACAGCTGTGCCATGTGCAGTACTCTTAGGAATAGAAGGTGAGAACACTCTGATGATTCCCTCGAACGAGGAGAATTGGTGGCAGATCTTTAGAGAGAACTTCTAGCCAGGCCATGTACAGCGCGCTGGAAACCGCCCCCTTCCGTGCCACCGGCAAACTCCTGCAACCCAAGGGGAAAACAATGTTCACTGATCATAAAAACCCGGCCAGGTGCTACTCAGACCGTGCAATATGACTGATGATTTTACACAGATCTAAATATTAAGTAACTTCCTACCTGTTTAAATTTATTTTCTCCCCCTTGGAATTCATGAGTCGAGAGTTTGTATCTAAAATATCACAGGCCTTTACATCTCTCTCCCCCTCACTTTTGCCCTGTTACCATCATTTAATACTGAGGCAGCTTCATGTACAATTCTCCTCAGCTGAGGAGAGTCTCTTGAAAGACTCTTCAACATTTTAAAAGACAGCAGTAAGAAACCTCCAATCTGCCTCCTGCTTGTTTACACCTAAAACAATTTAAAAAAAAGTGTGCAAGATGAACTAACTTTACCTAGAGAGATGTTCTAGAAAAGGGAATGAAGGACTTGAGGGGAGTAACTGCATGAAGGAGTGGAAAGAATGTGAAAATCCTGAGCTGCACTACAAATGTGGAGGTGATCAACTAAAGGATCATAATCAAAAGCACAACACCAAAGGGACATTTTTTGTTCAGCAGAATAGTGGCTCCACACTTCTAATAAAGAAATAAATACAGTCAGCACTGAAATCTTGAGTATTTCTATACATCAATGCCCAGTCAAAGCCTTGTTCCTGATCTGTTTTTACATTTATATTTCAAATTACAGCTTCATATCAATTTGGGTAACACCACAAATTAAATTATTTACTTACATGACAATTATGTTAGCTGTACTTGAATGCTCTTTCAGCAACTCATTTAGCCTAATCT
>CM019236.1:68309180-68388002 GCA_009741485.1 Malurus cyaneus samueli
GGAAACCCTAAATACAAGTGACAAATTAATAATTGATTTTCACCCACCTATTACTGTCTTTCTAACCATAAAAGAACCTAATCTATAAGAAGGTATGTATTGCCATGTTGTAGTGATTTATCTCATGTAATTAATGATGATGAACGTAATAAATTTGGCTCAAAATCAAAGCAGGAGTTGGAGTGACTGCCACTAACGACATCTTGCAGAATTACCTTAACTGTTCATATTTTAAGTGAGCAAATAATTTGAACTTGCCCTTCATGCTAGCATTATGGACTCCTGAGAGTGCATGTGAAAAGCATCCTACGGTATTCACAGACATGACCTACTATTCCCCATATGCATATTTAGATATTATTATATAATTTTATACACTATATGCATGTATACACACACTTCATTTTGTTTGTGTTACAGATACACAGCAATGGTTTCCTGAATGGGCAAATAAACCTTTAATAAGTTACCTGTGCACGTTTTTTGTTTTTTGGTTTTTTTTAAGCAGCACTAAGTCCATGCCATACTGTCCATCTGCTCAAAGAAGTTACCCACAAAACAAGGAGAAATGTGCAATGATTCCATATGCACAATGTGACAACCTTATCCCCTACAAAACACTTTAAAACCTGTGATATTTTATGTTGTATGTTTGATCCACATTCCCCTCACCCTGAAGGAAACAGCATTTTGACCTCACACTGTGTCTTCTCCTCACAATGTTTTATCATAAAACAGCTGGGTTCATGCTGACATCAGTTATCTCACACTTAGCAGCAAGACATGCATGTTTGTTTTCTTAGAAGTTTTTCAGAAGTGAAATGATTCCATAGTCTCAAATCCAATTGACATAAAACAGCAAAAAAGAAAAAAATTTTTCGCAGTTTACCAAGAACTGACAACAGTGTACACTGCACAGTGTATTTTATCTTTAATCACCAAGAAACTGAAGCTCTACCTTGCCACACACATGATGTATACTTTGTCCTTCAAAAGGAAGTTACATTTCAATTTGATCCTGTATTAGCGAAGAACAAACAAAAAAAACAAAACAAAAACCCCAAACCAACCAAAAACAGACCACCCCAGAAATAAAGGAAAAAAAATCCCAAAAACCTTTTCTTGGCATCCTTAAATGAAAGTCACTCACCACTGGAAACTGAATCCAATAGCATGTCCGATGCTAATATCAAAAAGCTGAAATGTTTTTAGCAATCCTTTCTATCCAAAAGATAGTTAGGAATTAAAAAAGAATTCACATTACTAACCTTATATACAAAGGCTCAAGTGAAATTTCTTTTGCAGTTTGTAGTAGACTAAAGTATGAAGTTTCCAAAATATACAATGAAAGGCACACAAGACTGGCAGTTTCTTTATTGAACATAGAAAATGTATAAAAGTAATGTATGGATAGATCAAAATTGCTAGACGTATCAAACCTGAGTATTATTTAATAAACTAAATGCATTTTCTGACAAGTGAATGAATTGACCTAAACATCTCCCTAAGAACTTAGTGGTCCATTTAACCAATTTGTTGAAAAATCAAGAGAACTGCGCTTTTACATTTCATACTGGATAGCACAATTCCACATAGTGTTTACTGTTTTCTGTTAGATAGCATCACATTGCATATTTCCCCATTCAACCTTAAGTCGAGTATTGTTTCAAAAATAACTTGAAAGTGACACAAAATGTAAGAGGCCGGGAACTAGACAGGTCTTTTTTCTTTGTATTAAGATGCCTCAGCGGCAAGATGAGCTTGATTTCACAGCAGAGATTTGACTAAAGGGGCACCCACCCTCTCTGCCAAAGCCAGTAGTCCGCTGTCTTCCTGGGACTACTAAAGTAGCACACATTGTCAAAGAACCCTCTCTCTACAAGCACATTAGTTTTATTTTACTGTTACAAAACTTAGTAACATCAATTTAGTTCAACTGACCTGCCCGATTCTCACCTTTAAATCTAACAGAATAATAATAATAAAAAAAAAAAAACCAAAACATTTCTGACGATAGAAAACATACAGTACTAAGACACTAATAAGCTCAATGGAAACTTGAAAACAGCATTCATTTTTATTGTAATATGGAGTTAGACTAAAAACTAAGGAAGTTGATCTAAACTCTAGTTGAAGGCAGATTTGACATTCTATATAAATTTACAAAATAGATGTATGGGTGAGATTTGGTTAATTTCAGAAGCACCTCAGGCTAAAAGCTTTTATAAATCTATAATCCTTTCATGATCAAAAATACAGAATTTTTGCTGCTATTCAAATAGCAAACAAAAAGCTCAATCTTGTTCTCAGTCTAACAAGGAATCCTCCCCCATTAAGCAAGATTAAATTACAAAAAGATAGAAGAAAACTGAGAGTGTCACAACTTTAAATACAGTGACTTTCCTTGTGTGCTTCAAGTCAGTGAAACAGTGAAAGAAGAGTCACTTTTTGCCTTTGTGATGTTAATGAACTATAGACCACGTCAGTCCCTCTCCCCTGGGATGAAGTACCATTTATCACAGCTGTGCCATGTGCAGTACTCTTAGGAATAGAAGGTGAGAACACTCTGATGATTCCCCGAACGAGGAGAATTGGCAGATCTTTAGAGAGAACTTCTAGCCAGGCAGTACAGCGCGCTGGAAACCGCCCCCTTCCGTGCCACCGGCCAAACTCCTGCAACCCAAGGGGAAAACAATGTTTCACTGATCATAAAACCCGCCAGTGCTACTCAGACCGTGCAATATGACTGATGATTTTTACACAGATCTAAATATTAAGTAACTTCCTACCTGTTAAATTTATTTTCTCCCCCTTGGAATTCATGAGTCGAGTTTGTATCTAAAATATCAAAGCCTTACATCTCTCTCCCCCTCACTTTTTTCCCTGTACCATCATTTAATACTGAGGCAGCTTCATGCTACAATTCTCCTCAGCTGAGGAGATTCTCTTGAAAGACTCTTCAACATTTTAAAAGACGCAGTAGAAACCTCCAATCTCCTCCTGCTTGTTTACACCTAAACAATTTAAAAAAAGTGTGCAAGATGAACTTAACTTACCTAGAGAATGTTCTAGAAAAGGAATGAAGGACTTGAGGGGAGTAACTGCATTAAGAGTGGAAAGAATGTGAAAATCCTGAGCTGCACTACAAATGTGAGGTGATCAACTAAAGGATCATATCAAAAGCACAACCAAAGGGACATTTTTGTTCAGCAGAATAGTGGCTCCACACTTCTAATTAAAGAAATAAATACAGTCAGCACTGAAATCTTGATATTCTATACATCAATGCCAGTCAAAGCCTTGTCCTGATCTGTTTTTACATTTTATATTTCAAATTACAGCTTCATATCAATTTGGTAACACCACAAATTAAATTATTTACTTACATGACAATTATTGTTACTGTACTTGAATCTCTTGAATGCTCTTCAGCACTCATTTAGCCTAATCTGACGGTAAGTCTGTAAATTTAAAATGAAACTTGTTAGGAACAGCTTTTATTCAAAACTTACAAAAAGGTTCATTTATTGAACAAACAAACAGAACAAAATCAACAACAAAAAAAAAAAAAACCCCAAAAAAATCCAGTTATGACCAATTAGAATGAGTAATTAATAAAAAGCAGGTACTTCCACCTTAATACGGGGAAACTTTTCTCATTTACCAAAAAAACCTTATGATTGTAAGATGGGAAAAGAGAAAGCAGCAAACTTAAAACATGCAAGTGAGCCAAATACTACCCTATTACGGGATGCCATCTATTTTCTCCTTCAAAGAAACACCTGGATATTTTCTGATGTTGCAGACGTGACAACAGCTCAGGAAGAGGGTCTCAAATCTTTAACTGCCCTGCACCACAAATGCTGTTTGGTTTTGGTGTATTTTTTAAAAAATTCATCAAGCAAAACATTTAGCTTGGTTTTAAAAAAAAAAAAAAAATGCACCAAATTCCTGGATATAAATGATTTTAAACTAACTGCTGAAATACTGTAGGAAAGCAGTCTGGCCCCTACCCATTATTCAAGCATGCATATATCTTTTAGCTTTTGTGAACCATCTAAATGGTTTTAGATGCTGCTTTTTATCTGATATTCTCAAAAATTGCTATGGAAGAGAGAGAATAAGAATGAACTCATTGGTACCACAACCAAAAATGCAGTAGGAGAAAAAAAAGTTTTAACTGACATTCTAAAGAACACAGAACCTTTGTTTTGTAAAGCTCAAGCTCATTATCTGTTATCCTCCATGGTTCATCCTCCTTCATTTTATCTGCAACTTCTTGTTCTTTATCATCCTCGTGAAGTCGGAAGGGCTCTATCATTTCCTCAAAAGGTGCAATACTGGAAGGATTAAATAAACAGACATTAGAACAGAAATGGAGTCTTTATGTCAAAAATTACTTTTACGGTATCAGAAAGTTTTACTCTATTATGCAAAAATAAACTGAAGTTTTTTTTGCCCTGCCTGTTGCAGTTAAAACATCAAATCAGCTCTTTACATATGCATTGTGATTCAGCAACAATTCACGATACAATTTAATATTTTTACTCAGTTCCAAAATCATTTTTCTAGATTAAAACGTCGAACAGTTACGGATCCTTAAAAAATGGACATACTAGCGCCGCTTTTCACGACCTAACTTGAAAAAGGGGAAGTTACATATTACACCAAAAAACAGCTATTAAGTCTCATACTACTAGGATTCTGGCTTTAATTTTTTTTTTTCCTTTTCTTCTTTTTATTCCTTTACATACATCCAGGAGCCACATGTAAATGCAAAAAACTCAGACATCTTTACTCAGTCTTTCTCTTGTACTTGTTAGATATACGAATAACTTAGAATTTACCTAGAACTTTTACAGCCAACTCAGTCAAGTAAAATCTTCTGAGATTAAGACCTGAATTCTGCTACAATGGACACGCTCATATTACGTCTATTTTTCTACCTACATTTTGCCAGAATGCCACGTTACTAAACAAACACGTTTGTATCTTCCCCTGTGGTTTGTACCTACTGATCATAGTCCGGAATAAATGTGATGCTGCTTTTTTGGATGAGCAAAAGGAGACTCTACTTACTAATATTATTACACAGCTACTACAAATGTTCAAAAACAGATCTTCCTCCACTGTTTATGGTCTGTTAATACCTAAATGGGTGATTTAGAAGTTTCAGAGTATATCTGTGGGCGTCCACACATAGATAACATGGTCTCAGAAGTAAATAACTATAGGTCAGCCCTATGAATAAAGAGTAATTCCATGTCGATATCTATAATTCTCAACGGATGGGTTGCTACCTTCAGAGTTTACACCTGTTCCAAGGGGACCAAGTGCATCTGGGACTCCACAGTGCCACCAGTACTTGTTTCACTTCGGTTTTTAGTGCTACTAAGTTTCCTAACATTGAAAATTTTAAAGGTAAAAAGTCATATTAACATATAGTACTATAGTGAGTTCTAAAATAAACAATTTCAATTTTCTGTGGCATGCATGGATCTTCTAATCGCTTGGCCCATATAAAAGAATCTTTTACAATCAGCCATACTCAAGAGGCCAAGCAGGAATGTGAAGGACATGGGACGATCATTTTATAGATCTTCACTCCTGTTACAATTCTGTGGCTAAAAAGCCCAAATTAATGCTTTTTTGACCTTGAAAGTAGAAATAACACACTTGGATTTTGCTTCTCGTTCTGATTCAATTGTAAGAAACACAAATTTATAGAAAAAATAAGATTTCTATTTCTCGAACATGAGTAGTTTAACATCAATTCCTGCATTTTGTGTGATACGCTGCTGGTGTCACAGAAGTTGAAACGCTACGTAGGAAAGAATAGGTGTCCTAATATGACGGACATCACTTAAATCTTCTGGTGAACAAACAAAAGGTGTTTGGGACCTTGACTTTTCTTTCTTTGGCTGGCTTAGTATTAATGTCCCCAAGAACATAGTTCCTGAGAAGTCTATCCAGAATTGCTTGCAAAGAGCCATCCTGACAGAAAGAACCAAGCCTGTCTCACATGATCACAGTTATTTTTCCACAGGTAAACAGGTAAGAATATTGGTTAATAAAACTGGTTTAAACAGAAGAAAGGCATCCTCAAGTAACAAAGGAAATACCTTATGGGCATGTAACTTACAAAAGGCAATAACATGCTTTTGTAAAATAAACCCAAGGAACAATTTTATGTCTAAGAGCAGAGCTCTCCCTTAAAGACAATTCTCTGAAATATCTAAAACTTGTTCAGATAGTATGCAGAAAAAATTAAAGCTTATTCATTCAAAAAACACATTGGGAATGAAAGCTTTTTGAGAAGGCAATAGATACTATAAACCCTCAATGAAAGAACAAAAAATAAAGGCAAAACAGGAGAAGAAAATAAATCCAATGTGTATAATGTGCTCCTATGTATTTGAAGGAATTTTAAGGGCAAACTTCCGCTACTTCTGTCTATGATCCAATCCTATTGTTATTTTCCACCAATGAAACCCTGATTTGGCAGTCTCCCTTCTTCTTGGTTGGTAATAAGTGTAAGAAGATCACAGAGTCAAACCTGTGTTTACAACAGATGAGAGATTAAAGTAACTGTAAGTTTGTTTAAACAGCAATTACAGGAATGCTGACAGGTCTATTAAGAAGTTAATCAAAATGACTTCATAAATTCTGTTAACAACAGTTTAAAGCTTTGTAAACTATAAAATATTTACCACTCCATCATCAAAGAGCCACAGACATCAATATTGCTCGTTGCCTGTTTTCTTCTGGAATGAGAACTTAGCATCAAGAAAGGTCTTCGTCAGCCAAGGGTTTACAACGGATGAACTCTTTGAATCTGGGAAATAGAATAGTGAAACTTTGGTTGTTGAATTGTTTGCTTAATTCACTTTTGAAAATCATTAAATGCGAAACTCTTAGTTTTTTGTGATAGTACCTACTTCTTAAAAAATTTTCCTTTACAACTTACTGGCCCACTCCAAATTTTGACTTGACTGCTATCAAATCTGAACTGAGCTGTATTGTCAGGAGTCTAAGACAGACTTCATAATTTCAGCAGCTGACAAGGTCATTTTAGCAGGCCGATGCGTGAGAGAATTAAAGTATGTGGAGTCGCTGTTACTACTAGGGATTTCCCCTGGAGCACACTTTAATTAACTGTACTCCCAAGCTTTAGGCCATGCCACTGTTGTTACCTCTTGCAAATGAAATATTTTCCCTAAAAAATACGTAGGATAAACTATTCTACAATAATACCATGTCCCTTAAGCATTTCATTCCACTTAAACCCAGTTTTCTTTAGCATGTGTGTGAAAAGAAAAGCTACTTTATAATCGCATTTTGAGTCCTGTCTTCTGCCAAGAACTAGTGTTTGTGTTAACAAAGTTTTACCTGATTTGTTGAGACAAGACAATAGCAGTTATTTTTAATTTATGACACTACAGGCAGGTTTTTTTGAACCGCAGTGAAAAAATCCCTAACTCTTCTCTCTTAATTAAAACCTCGGTTCTGAACAAGAGCCAGGAGTTGACATTTGTTCTCTGTCCCTTATTTTATTAGGATTTTATTAATTTAGAGCACATCTAAATTAATGTTTAGTGACTGATTACGATTACTACACTACTGTATTGCATATTTGGACTTTTTCCAAACTGCATCTTGTGCCCTCAAGTATAAGTCTTCACTTCATTTAGTAAACCACCAAAAGCTTCTAGCTTTTCTGAAATTGTGAAGAAATGTCAAAATCAGTTTCAGAGTTAATTGCCAGTTAAGCAAAAAGTATTGGATTAACCAGAACGAGTGTGAAATAAACAAAGTTGAAAACGCTCAGTTTCATTCTCAAAATGGTAATTGAAACAAGCTACTTTGCATTATTTCACGTGTGAGTAGCTTTAGTGTGAGTGAGTGTTAATTCGCATTATGGTTGAACAGTTCCCACGAGTAACAAAGCAAAAACTATGGGCCTTTAGAAGATTTACACTGAACAAACTGATACCATCAGATGGTATTTACCTGAACCCAAGCAAGGAACCAAACAGAGAAAGAAAGCAGAAAGCTCCTGAACGCATTTCAAATGTTACTTTAAGAGAAAAGGTTTTTTTAATTTTTTTTCAATTCAAGGTATATGCACATCCCTTTTCAGTAGCCAACTTCTTTCTGGAATTTCCATAATGTTTTTTTTCACAGCCTATCCCT
This sequence comes from Malurus cyaneus samueli, assembly GCA_009741485.1. Taxonomy (NCBI): domain Eukaryota; kingdom Metazoa; phylum Chordata; class Aves; order Passeriformes; family Maluridae; genus Malurus; species Malurus cyaneus. The sequence goes on from CM019236.1 coordinate 68,317,374, forward strand.
TAAGGAGAAGCACGTTTCTAAGCAGATAATGAGAAATAAATAAACATTGCATGGTTGGTAATGTGTCCTCTCGGTACTATAGGGTGTTTAGAAGAATTATAAAAGGAAAACTGAAATCAACAAGATGAAAAAATGATTTTACACAAAAAGGGGAAAATTGCCTGCCTTTATTCAACAGTGGTTGTGTTGGAGTTCTTTCTATCCTCGTCCTCCTCTGGAAAGTTTTAAAGATACAAAATAAAAAGGTTTAATTTCCTTTGTACATTAATGAAAACAATACAAATGTAAATTAAAAGGAAGATTAGAATTAAAAGATGTGAAATTGAAGCGGATTTTGGAACATAGCAAAAGCAACCACCAAATGCAGTCTACCAAACCATAAGATTCATTCTTGTACTTGAAAAAAAATTTTACACCTTCATTTCCACCTTCAACAGATTTAGCGCTTTTGCTTTACTAGGAAAGAATTAATTGTTTATTGACAGGTCAGAAGCCTCTGCTGAATAGTTGTGGTCTGTTAACATGCATAAATATCCCTAGTTTGAGAAAAAACCTTCCAACTAACTTAGCAGCCATCTCAACATTACTTCGTAATATACCAAATCGTTGGCGTATTACCCTCAAGCATTTTTAGTATCTCTCAAACTCCAAGTAAACAAAGAAGTTCCGATTATAAATTCATTTGACCCTCACTTGTTTGTATTTAGGGGGACTATAAACAAATTTTATTTTGCATTACTTGAATAGCTCCAGGACCATAAGTACTGAAGTGATTAGAACATCAACATCTTATGAAAGCACGAGCACTTCCAAATCCACAGGACACAAAAGTTTCCCTAAATAATCACTGGGCAGAGAGAGAGGGAGGAGCTGAGTGAGCGGAGATGAGAGAGAAAGGAGGGGGAAAAAACTTTGCCCGGCATCCGCGTTTTTTCCCACTTGTGCCCCCTAAGCGGTTAGCTCCTTTGTGTGAAGTGGGAGTCCTTTTCACTGGTATGATGGAGCTATATAGTGTCTGTCTCAGACTCTTGCCAATAATTCCACTTTTACCTATGTGACATCCTATTGGTGCACGGAGACTTCTCTTGGGATGACAGCAATCTTTGTGAAAGCAAAAAACCCATTAGAAACCACTGAACCGTATAATTGTTTCAACAGAGGTATGTGAACTACTTGTGACTTAGTCATTATTAAACTTAATTCACATTTTAACCCTCCTGAAACTGGTTACACCAACAGGCAAGGAGGGGAACCAACACTTAAAGTCCTCTATGGAATTGCTTCCACACCACAAGAGGCTCCTCTCTGATGCAGGGCTTAATTTGTTCTGTTTCTTTCCCAGGTTTTGGTTTGCTGATTGCATTATCCAGAGGTCTAAAAATAGAGTTTAAATAACACCATGGAGAGTACAACTACAATAGAGAAAAAAAAAATCACTTGGTGAAATGTTTTCCCATTTCTACTTTTAAGCCAAGAGGAAGATAAGGCTCGGGACATGGCACAGACCAAGTGTTGCCTGGTCTCATTGCCACGTTCTTTTTTCAGGTTGTGCTTCTGTGAAGCAGCTGTCTGAGTCTGATAGCAAACTCCACAGCCCCGTGGGGTACCATTGATTCTTATGTGACACTTGCTTGTGACTTTCCCAGTTTCCTCAAGCAGCAGCGTTTCTACACTGCAGGTTCATCCTTTGTCATATTCTCATACTCTCAGCCCTCCTGACTCCTCTTCAAAATATGCAAAACGTTTACCTTTTCCAAGCGAAGAGAACAAATACCCTCCTCCTCTCAGGAGATGCCCTCCTTGTATCATCCCTTCCTCATGGTACGCATTATATGGAGCAAGCACAAATTTTCACATTATCAGATCAGTGGGCAGCTGCACCAAAGCTCACAGGCTTGGAATTTAACTAAATCACCACTCATCCACCTTAAGAAACTACTGACAGGCATGGCCAAGTCTAAACCTTTCCACATTTGGGCCAGACTACTGAGAGTCTCCAAACTAGCCATGTACGGGTTGCCACACCCCACCCAGCAAATTCAATGGCATTCTGCACTGTGCAGTATATTGCCTGTGATTTTCACAATTCCCAGGCTGAGCCTCACATACATGATGCCAATTGGCAGCATCACTAATTAGTTTTCGCAAGTAGCAGATCTTCTGAAGCAGCTCTGCACAATTGCAAATATAGAGAGGTGAAAACACCGAAAACCCAAGTTGTGCTGCTGACCATGGGTTAGACCTTACAGTGCAGACTTAATTTCAGTCAATTTTAATGCAACCAGAACGGTGGGGTTTTGTTGATTCTTTTGCTAAGTTTTCATTTAACATTTTTAAGAATGCAGCTGTAAAAGGGAATTGACAGCAATCACCCAGATGGACAAAATCAGTCATACCTTGGCCTGAGGTGAGAATGTCCAGGCCCTTCTTGAGCGGAATGACCACTACACCGTACTGAACATCAAAGGCATCACTAAACAAAAAGGGACAAAAATGCAGTATTTTACAGCTTTCTCTTTCCAAAGGAAAAATGCACCCTCCTGAATGAATTCCAGCAATTAAGACTGCCATTGGAAGTCCAATTATAATCTGCATTAGAATTTCAGTTTCATTTCCAAAATATTAAACTGCATCTCTAAAGTGACCATCATATTTGGAAAAAATAATGTTCTAGAACAGATACTTTTTCCTTCTCCTCCCTCTCCGTTATATAACAGTCATTAGAAAAAAAACAACATGATCAAGTCATCAAGTTCTTGCACAGATATAAGATACACCAAAAATACAGTTTTTTATCTCCCTCCATCAAAAAGGGGATTGAGTAGATCTTTTTGATCTGAGAACTAAAGACTTCTGACATCTTTCCAAATTTTGATCTTTTTCATATTACTTTTGGGTGTTTTTTGGTAATACCTTTGGGTATTAAACATACCTAAAATGATGTAATTTAGTATCAGCTGGCTGTAAGTTAGCTGTAATGTACCCAGTTGCATTACAACTGATAAAGTGGAACTCACTCTACTCAAAATAAAGAGAAAAACTTCATTACTGCAGAAAGAGTAAAAACCTGAATAAATTGCTGAGTAGAAGTGGAATAAAATCAGTAACAACCTGCCCCCAAGATACCAAACAAGAAAAAACATGAACTTAAACCATATCATCAGTTTGCATTAGTCATTAATTCATATTTACAATAAATACCTCTTCATTACAAACAAGCATAAATCAGAGAACTTCCTCCCATAATTTCAGATAGAAATTTCTCAAGATTTTACTAATTAAACACTTCCCTTTAGAAATAGTAAGACTTGATTAGAATGTTTCAAGTATCAATGTACTCTGTATAAAGTGCAAGAAAAATTGAGGTTGATTTAAGATTTGCTTTGTCTATTAGTGAATATTTTAATTTCATTATTTAATGTGTTAGATTTGTAGAGATTAGATGTGTTTCTATTGTGTGCTTCAGAAACTTTTAGTTTTCCAGAAATACATTTGACTGCAATTATTACCTCCTGAGGTTTCTTTAGGGATGTGGAGAACCACATGAGTTGCTGACCTTGACAGATCGTCCTGCAAAAGCCATCCCAAAATAAAATAGGAAAAAAAAAACCCCAAAAAAACTAACAAACGTATTTCCTTATTTTTCCACTGTATTTGGTGCCCCTGCTTTTCTTTTGAAGACCTGGGTGAGATGACTATTTTGTCCTTTTCTAGTATCTGCCTGTAAACCTCTACCCTCTTTTAAAAGCACAGAAAATGAGAAATATAAAACACTTCTGCTGAATACAAAAACCTCTGTGTAAGTAAAATAAGCCTGATTTTTTCCTAAGTGTTTGGGTAGCAGCACAAGTTACTGCTAAATTTTTCAGTACTGTCAAGTTACTCTGGGAATTCCTCTCTCTTCTCCTTTCTGTATTACCCTGGGTGTCAGTGCTGTGTATCTTGCGAATAAAGTATTTCTTCTCCTTTTCAGACAGCAGCTCTCAAATCTCAGACCTGTACTACGATTTCTTTCTAGATACAGAAAGTGATTATTGAGATTCTGAATCTCTGAATCCGCTTGAACTATTAAGCCTTTGCTTATTAATTTCCATATCAGGAAAAAACCAGAAGTACTGAAGACTGTTGAATGGAAAATCTAGGTCTATATGAAAAAGACTTCATGTAACTCAGATCTTTCTTTGCTTACTGCCCAACATACTGAAATGGAACATAGTAACTAAACCTCAGTATTTTCTACTTACTGGAATAAATTGATATAGGTTTCAACATCTCTCATATCACCTTCTCTCCAGTTTTTCTTAAATCCAACAACAAGGGTGTTAGGTCTCATTCTACCCAAACCAGCAGCCTAAGAAGAACAGAAAAGTATTTTTAAATTAAGATGTTACTGACACACCAGAGGTTCTACTTTCTTGATCAAGTTTTAATTATTTAATTAGATTATTAATTCTTGTCATCAAAGGCTGCAAGATAATTTCGCAAAAGAAAAAATATTGTAAGGTATAAAACCACTCCAATTTTAATATGCATCATGGCCACATTTATTTTTTTTTTTTAATACCTGCATTAAGTATTGTCCTCCATCCCTCAAGTCCTCTGCATGCACTGGTGCATAGAAAGCTTTCATCTTGTTTTTAATTAGCCAGCGCTGATACTTGGCCAAATCAGTTGACAAGTCCTTCATGGCTTGCCTCCGAGGACCCTTTAAAAAAAAAAATTACATAATAAGAGGGGAGGGAACAAATGATTCCTGATGATTTTTGCTCCTTTCTGTCCTTTTTATACTTTTATATGCTTTTTCTCCGTACCCTTATGTCCCTGTACCCTCAGCCACATGCTTGAATTCCTGAAGCTTGATATTCCAGCTTAGTTTAGAGTTTTGCTGGGCAGAGAGACCAAATCCTAGGAAGGAGTCAGTGTGCCCTGTGCTATCTTAAACCCGAGCTCCAGCCTTGGGTGAAGCCTTCTGTCCAGAACATCTTGTGTAAACTGGGCTCTGGCCTCATCCGGGGGGGATTCATTAGAATAGGGGACATTACTGCATTTTTAAGTTTCTTATTGGGGAATCCTAGATAGTATGCTAATTCCTGAAACCTATAAAACTTGTATCCGTGCTGTACACGGGGTGCATTCTGCATCAAGTTGTGCCCTGGGATCCCAAATAGAGGTAAAACCCTTTTTATCCCCTTAACCGTGTCTGTGTCATTATTAAAAACTGGCCTTTCAAGGCAACGTTTTTCTGGCACCCCAGAGGGACAGAAGGAGACCGAGTCCTAGCTCTGGGATCGAGAGCAACATCCTGCCTGCTGCACCTCTCCTTTGCCGGCACTTTGGGAGGGGGAGCAGCAGTCCAGAGCTGAACCGGGAACTTCAAAGAAATCCAACACAGGCACGGGGAGGAGGTAAGATAAAAGGGGTACGTATTTTTGCTAGCAAAGGGCTGGTGAGGGTGGGTTTGTTACCAGGGGCCCTGAAAAGGGGGGTTTTCTGTATAGGAAATTTCCTTTCCCACGGGGGTGTGGAAAGAAGAGGACGCTCTTCGCTGTATCCACACAGAGCCTGAGAGCTGCTCAGGCTCAGTGCAGCACGCAGCTGAAAGGCTCAGGGCTGGGTCTCTCTGCTGGGTGGCAGGTGAGACCAGCAAGGGCAGGTTTCTTGCATGATGCGCTTCTGCTTTCTCTCTGCTCTGCTTTTGCACTATAGGTTAGGCTGCAACTTGTAGTGGGGGTGAGGTCGCAGGTTCGATTCTTGCTTCCAACTCTAACTGCTTTTTCATTTCTAAACAGAACATGGGTGTGTATCATCCTCTCAAAGTATTCAGATACCCCTGAACCCCATTAAGTGTAATATTGAAACATTGGCGGTTCTAACTGGAAGAGACAACTCTGAACACGGGGAGTTAGTAAGACTCTGCACATGTGTTTGGCCAGTTTTAGGTCTTAGAACTGAGGGAGATGGCCACAGTTTGGGATCTGGATAAATTGATTACTGAGTTTGGTAGAACTCAGAGTCCAGGGCAGGTATGAGAGTTGAAGTATAGCAGAGTTGTTTGCAATATTTTTGAGAGAGAACAAGCTTACAGTCACCAAAGAAAGGATGGTTTGAGATGGTTTTACTAAAGAGGAAAAAAGGAGGGGAGACGATGGCCATTGACTTGTATGACTGATAAAGCAGCTGGAACCAAGGAAACAGATATGACAGACTTGGACTTAGTACCCGCCCTTTGTGAGGGCGAACCTCTCCTCGCTGTTCAGACATGCGCACCACCAGCACCCATCGGGGTGGGGGGAGGCGGATCTATGGGCGGGAGAGGTGCCACAGATGAGTCCTGCTGCCACTCCCATCCATCTGGGTCCGGGCTTGGCTGATTGGCCGGACAACTGGTGTCAGAACAAAGGGAAAAATAACTTCAATTAAAATTGAGCCAGGACACTCTTACAGAGATTACTGCTCTGAAGAGGAGACAGACACTCAGGGTGCAGCAGTCACAGGAGCAGGAAGGAGGAGGGGGAAAACTGCTCGAGAGGCAATAGAAGCACCTAGTCCTGTTGCCAAATGCACCCAGTCCAAAAGAGATTGGTTTATATAAAAACACCTTTCTCCCTTGGGGAATTACATCAGTGGAAGAAATTGGTTGGACGGTACAGGGACAATCCAGAAAAAGTGGTTATGTGTTTTGAAACAGCTATAAAGGCACAAAATCCAGACTGGAGTGATCTGAATGTAATGCTAGATGAATTACTGGATAGCACAGAAAAGGAAATGGTCACCAAGGCTGCAATAGAGACCCAAATTACAACTGGAACCCTCCAAGGACCTGTAAATGACATTTTCCCTTTATCAGATCCAAGGTGGGATCCCAACATGACAGACCAGATGGCCAAATCAAAATGATATCAAAAATGGGTGATCCTTGGGTTGAAATGTGCTATTTCTAAAACAGTGACGTGGTCAAAATTGTATTAAATTAGGCAAGATGTAAAAGAATGCCCTACAGTCTTCCTGAATAGGCTCAAGGAAGCCGCGTGGAAATACACAAATCTGGATCTTGAATCCCCTGCGCAGCAGTCCCACTTGGCCTTTCTGTTTATAGGCCAATCTGCAAAGGACATAAGAAGAAAGTTGCAAAAAAATGGATAGGACATATGACATGAGTGCATTGTTGAATGCAGCCTGGAAAGTGTATCAAAATAGGGATTCAACAGATACACGAGATAAAAACCACCACAAGAAAAAACAGGGTAACGGAAAGTCATCTAACACATCCAAAAACGGTTCTCTGGCTGATGATCAGTGTGCTGTCTGCAAGCAAAGCAGACACTGGAAGAAAGAGTGACCAACATGGATGAAACAAACACCCCCTGAATTGGCTGTGGGTGGGGACTGATGGGGACTGAAGGCATTGTCCACCCCAGCTGAGCCTTCGGTTACAGTTAAGCTGGGGAAAGAGGATGTTGAATTCCTGGTGGATACAGGGGCAACATACTTTGTGTTAAATACCTTCAAAGGGAAACTAAGTCATGATACTGTGAATGTGATTGGTGCCACAGGGGCGAGTGAAACAAGGCCTTTCTTTCAACCCTTGAAATTCAGATTGGGAAAACATTGGGTGACTCGCCAATCTTTATACATGCCAAATTCCCCAAAGACATTATTGGGCAGGGATTTATTGGAGAAATTGGAAGCAGAAATTAAATTTTCCAAAGAAGTAGGGGTGAAAGTTACAATTCCTGAATCTAAATTTGTAGAAGCAGCTTCTATTCTCATACAGGAGTGTTGTGGAGAAATTCCCAAAGTTGAAAATGCTGTCATTCCAATAGTGTGGGCCAATGGTTTTCCCGGGAGATCCAAAAGAGCTGAACCTGTGAGTATTACACTCAAAGCAGGGGCAACACCGGTAAGGCAGAAACAATACCCTCTGAAACTAGAAAGCTGTAAGGGACTAGCACCCATCATGGAGAAGTTCTTTGAATTTTGAGTTGTTAGTGGAATGTGAATCCAAATACAACACACCCATCCTGCTAGTAAAGAAGTTGATGGTAAGAGTTATCGATTAGTGCAAGATTTGAGGGAAATTAACAAAGTCACAGAGGACATCCATTCAGCTGTAACAAACCCCTACACCTTTCTGACCACACTGACAAGTGAGTTAGGATGGTTTTTCTCTATCCCGGTGCATAAAAATAGTCAAGAACTTTTTGCCTTTGAATGGGAAAATCCTGTTACAGGGAGAAAGACTCAGCTCACGTGGACTGTCCTGCCTCAAGGATTTAAAAACAGCCCAATCATATTCAGAAACCAGCTGGCCAAGGAACTGGAGGAATGGCAGAAACAAGAATCAGGAGGAACAGTTCTTCAATATGTTGATGACGGCCTAATAGCAGCCAAAACGTGAGATGAACGCATCCAGCTCACTGTAAGTCTTTTGAACTTTCTGGGTTTGGGTGGCTATCGGGTCTCAAAAGAGAAGACACAGACTGCCAAGGAAACAGTGGTGTATTTGGGGTTGGAAATTTTCCGTGGACATCGGCAACTCAGCAAAGAGTGGAAAGATGCCATCTGCCGTCTTCCAGAACCCCACACTGTGAGAGAAATGCAAGCCTTCCTGGGAATGGTAGGTTGGTGTTGCTTATGGATATCAAACTATGGACAGCTGGTAAAACCGCTGTATGGGATCCTTAAAGCAGCCGAAAAAGGGACCATTATATGGATAGAAAGTGCAAGGGCTGCCTTTAAACAGCTAAAACACGCCTTGATTTCAGCCCCAGCTTTGGGGCTGCCAGATTTGAGTAAACCTTTTGAACTCTTTACATATGAGCGACTCAGTGCCGCCCTGCGGGTACTGGCACAGCACCTTGGAGACCAATGGAGACCTGTGGCCTATTTTTCAAAACAGTTGGACAGAGTTAGCCAAGGGTGGCAGGGATGTTTGAGGGCTGTGGCAGAAACTGTCATCCTGATACAGGAGGCCCATAAATTCACCCTTAGGCAGCACATTGTGGTGTATGTACCCCACGCAGTGGTACCCATGCTGGAGCGAAAGGGAGGACACTGGCTATCCCCAAGCAGAATGCTTAACTACCAATCTGTGTTGTTGGAACAGGATGATGTTACCCTGAAAACAACATCTGTAACCCTGAACAACAGGATGTTACCCCTGAAAACAACAGCTGTAAACCCTGAAATGTTTCTGTCATCCACATTGCTTGATAATGAGCCCTAGCATGACTTTGCAGTCAACAGAGGAGACTTATCCCAGCAGACCACACCAGAAGGACGAGACTCTGGAGAATCCAGATTGGGAACCTTTTACAGATGGGAGCAGCTTCATGAAACATGGTAAACAGATGACAGGCTATGCAGTAACCACCATAGATAAGGTAACTGAGGCAAAAGCTTTGCCTTCAGATATGTCATCACTGAACTGATTGCACTGACGAGAGCTCTAGAACTGAGCGAGGGAAAGAGAGTAAACATTCAAAATATGCCTTCAGTGTTATTCATGCCCACGGAGCTATTTGGAAGGAATGTGACCTACTGACTGCTCAAGGTAATGAAATTAAACATGCACAACAGATCCTTGCACTCCTGCAGAGTATCCAGAAGACTACAGAGGTAACTGTCATGCACTGCAGAGGTCATAAAAAAGGGAAAACAACTATTGAATTGGTAAATTACCTTTTTGGTAAAGCAACAGAAAGTGGTACAGGAAAAGACAAACTTGCAGTAGTACCAGAGAAGGAGACAGATTTGACAGGGTTTACTCCAAAATGCAATCAGGGGGATCAAAAATTGATTAAGGCTCTTAAAGCTGAAATCAAGGAAGGTGGGTAGGCTGTTACCCCAACAGGTCAGGTTGTAGCCCACCTTCCGCTCCTTCGAGAAACAGACCAGAGGGAGCATGAGAGTACCCACTGGGGAGCAGAAAATCTTTTAAAACATCTGAAGAAGGTGGTGGTTGGGAGAGGGATGACTGATATTGTACAATCTATAACAAGCAAGTGTGAGACCTGTTGTAGAAACAATCCTGACACAAGCAAGAGAGTTGTGTTAGGGGTGATGAAGGCAGGAGATCTCCCAGGAGACTATTGGCAAATAGGTTTTGCTGAAATGCCATGAAAGGAAGGATACAAATATGTACCGGTATTGGCTGACATCTTCAGTGGATGGCCTGAGGCTTACCCCTGTCGCACCAACACAGCAAAGGGAGTAGTAAAAGCTTTGCTCAACCACATAATTCCAATGTTTGGGGTTCCTTTGGGAATGTCATTGGATAGAGGACCACATTTCATTGCAACAGTGGTTGCAATGAAGTTAGCAGGTTTCTGGGACTTACTTGGGACCGTGATATTACACACAGGCCCCAAGCAAGTGGCAAGGTTGAGCGTATGAATGGAACCCTCAAAACCCAGATCAGTAAGATCTGTCAAGAAACTTCAATGACTTGGGTTCAAGCCTTGCCTCTAGCCTTGCCAAGAGTTCACATACAACCAAGGTGCACAGACGATGTAAGTCCCTATGAAATCCTATATGGCAGACCATACCAGATTCCACACGTCCCGGGGGAAATTCATATGAGGGGTAAAATTGATTTTCAGGAATATTTAATAGCTTTGAGTTGCACTTTGCAGAAGCTACAGAGATTCACCATGTTGTCCAAGCCCATAGGACTGGACACACCTGCTCATCCGTTCCAGCCTGGAGACTGGGTCTACATCAAGTGGTGGGACAGCGACCCTCTGCAGGCTAAGTGGAAGGGACCGTTTCAGGTTTTGCCGCCCACCCTCACTGCAGTCAAAGTTGCTGGGAGAGGACCGTGGATCCACTAGTCCAGAGTCAAGAAGGCTTCTGCCCCTAAAACCTTCAAAAACCAGAGACTGAGGCAAATCAAGCTGATGTGGTTTAAACCGTTTTTCACATGTCTACTGTTTGCCCAGCTGGTAACCATGACTCAGGGTTCAGCCCGTGAGTTGCATAATACAGTGGTCCAAAATATATCCAGAGCTCAATAGGAGCAACTGCTGGTTCTGTACTCAGTTACCACCACTGGATTGGGTTGGTGACTGACCAATGATTGGCATCTTACTGGAAGAGAACCGTACAGAAAGGTGGGAACGAACTGATGGTACCCTCTACTACATCCTATACCCCTGAGCAGCCAGGTGGAATGTGCGAACTCAACAGTTCGCTGCGTGCTCATGATGCCACTGGAAAGGCCATTCCTCCTCCATATTGCCATAAGACCAATTTCAGGGAAAAAATAAACCCAAGAGCTGTGACAAAGATAAGATTGATGGGATGGAGATTCACTCTACCACTTGAGAGAGGGGTGTATTCAATATGTGGTGATAAGATGTGGAAAATCCTGCCTGTTGATAAGGATCAGGTTTGTGCTCTTGGGGATGTAGTGCCCAATATCACAATACATGACCATATTGAAAAACCAAAGGGGAGAAGGAAAAGATCTCTCAATCTCCTCACTGAACGTCCCACAGTTTTTCGTAGTATAGTGAGAGCTCTCCTTCCCTCTTATGGAATAGGTGAACGGGAGAGAGCAATTATAAACATCTCAGCTGTTACTGAACGCATTGAGCAACATACTGCAGATGCAATTTCAGCCTTATAGGAAGAAGTCCATGGGGTGTCTAGTGTGATTACACAGCACAGAATAGCTCTCAATTTCCTACTCAGTGCACACAGAGAGGTATGTGCTATTATCAATACCACCTGTTGCTCTTATGTCGACCGAAGTGGAAGGATTATGAAGGATTTGGATGAAATTTGGAAAGGGACCCAAATGCTACAGGAGGTGGTTCACAACATAACTTAAATGTATCATTATTTTTCGCAACTAACGTTTAGATGACTTTCATGGTTACCAAACTGGGCCTGGATAAGGGAGGTGTTTTATAATGGTTGTAATGATAATTCATGTGTATAATCTGGTGCTGTAAGCACCTGTGTGAACCGGTGCTGTGGTTAGTGAGTGTAGAGACTAGAAGTGAGTCTTGTTAGTCTCTAAAAGGGGGGAATGATGCTTGATGATTTTGCTTTTCTTTACTTTTTCTTAGCTTATCCGTCCTAGTACTTGACCCACATGCTTGTAATTCCTGAAGCTTGATATTCCAGCTTAGTTTGGGTTTGCTGGGCAGAGAGACCAAATCCAGGAAGGAGTCAGTGTGCCTGTGCTATCTTAACCCGAGCTCCAGCCTTGGGTGGCTTCTGTCCAGAACATCTTGTGTAAACTGGGCTCTGGCCTCATCTGGGGGGGATTCATTAGAATAGGGGACATTATGCATTTGTTAATTTTCTTATTGGGGATCCTAGATAGATATGCTAATTCCTGAAACCTATAAAACTTGTATTGCTGTACACGGGTGTGCTTCTGCCATCAAGTTGTGCCCTGGGATCCCAAATAGAGGTAAAACCTTTTTATCCTCCTTAACATGTGTCTTGTCATTTATTAAAAACTGGCCTTTCAAGGCAACAACAAGAATTAGGAACAGAAGCAGTAGCAGTAGAAAGTCCCTCCTGGTATTTTAATGTCCCTGCTAGAAACTAAGTCAAACTTGGAGAGCCTCAAAACATGCTTGCACACTATTAAGAAAACCCCAAACCAGTAAATATCAGGCATTATCAGCAGTAAAGACTAAAAAACTTTTACCATTTTTAGGAAGAGGGTTCCTCAAACTTTAGCAATCTTGTTCCTGCAGAGCACAACCCTCTTCCCAGGGGGTGACACAAACTTGTCCTCCAAAGAGTAACAGTTTAAAAGAACAGGGCTTTGTAAAGAAATATACAGAGATGTAGGATGACTTAATATTACAATTTGTGGGAGTATTTGTATCCTACAGTCAAAGTCACCTCCTCTTTAAATACTTCCTTTATATTATTTCTGTTGGGGTGAACCTTTTGTGTTCCTTCTAGACATCAAAATGCAGAATACAGGACAAGGGATCATCAAGAACATAGCAGCCCAGATTTTGTAACAGGACACAGACTCTGACTAAGTGGTCAAAGCTATTGAAGAATGAGGTAGTGTGACCCTTCTTGCAAGAAAGTAATTTTAAATAATTTAATTCTTTTCTGTATAGCCCTATCTTTCAAAGGCAATAGTAACACCTGTGATATTTTATCTCCCTAGCATTACTCAGTTTCTGTCCTTTCACTGAAACACTAAGTTTATATGAACAGCAATTAAAAGTTTCTTATGACAAAATATGTGGACTACATTAGCTTGATTTGCTCTGATCTATTCATTAGATCAGAAGCAAGTCATGTTTAGCAAGTGCAGTAAATTTACATACATTTAAGAGTAATCAGTGTTTTTATTCAAAGTCCTCCAGTGGTGTCACTGCACCCTCAGCTTGGTGTCACCTGCAGACCTGCTGAGGTGGTCCTGATCTCCCAGTCTGTGTCACTGATGAAGGCACTGAAGAGCCCCAGTCCCAGGATAACAGCCCCGAGAGTCAGCACTTGTCACCACCCTCCAGCTGGACAAGGAGCCATTGACCACACTCTCTGACTGTGTCCATCCAGCCAGCTCCTCACCCACTGAATCACACACTCTTTAAATCCATGTCTCTCCAGTCTGGAGGTATGGATGTCACGTGGGACTTTGCTGCAGGCCTTGCACAGATCTGTGTAGGTGACGTGTCAGTCTTAAATGACATCTCTCAGTCACACACTTGCTTAAATGTTCTTAGTGATATGACAAAAGTTTGGACTGAAGACATGAAGCAAAACTGCACAACCCAATGTGTTACAATGCATTTACCAATGTTATCAGAGAAGCCACAGCCTCTCTGCAGCTAAACCAAGTTTTGGTACAGATCACAGTATGAAAGCCACCCTACATCTCATTTAACACCACTGATGACAAGCTGATTCTGAACAAAAATTATTTGGAACTTGTTTCCTTCCCACCACGAAAAAACCACTCTTTGGGTCTGCCACAGAAGACATCAAGTAGCAAAACTGTAAAAATCATGTCCTTGCAGAACCACCCCCACACAGCCCCCTCTGCAAAAACATCCTCATTTGATATTCTGACAAAAATATGCAGGGACACTTAGTGAAATATCAGGGGAAAAGGAAGAGGAAACACCTGAGAACTAAACGAATCTGGTAACTGAATGGATAAAAAAACGACTTGGAAGGTTAAAAGCAATTTTTAGCCTTTGGCTAAACTAATATTGACTCCCCTGTTCAAAGTTTCTTTTCCCCAGGCTCTGTAACAATTCTACATGAGAATCAATCTCCCCGTGTTCCTTTTAATTAGAAGTAAAAGGTTTTCACGAATTTAGCATCGAATGACTGTAGACCACTGAATTGTTTACAAATTTTCCCCTGCAGAGCATCTACTAGAATAGTGATAGACGTCCATTACATTGGGAAACTTAACAAGTTAATTCTTTCTTGCATGTTTATATGCTAATGATGTTTTTTATAAAAAAAAAAAGAAAAACACGCCAAACAAATAAGACACAAATTAACATGTACCAGAAACAAAAACAAGTCAAATCCAAATCAAACGAAATCCTGAACCAGACAGAAGAAAAACACCACCAAGGTAAAATCTATGAAGACATGACAGAATACACTTACCATATGTACATGGCCACAGATCATCAAGCCCACATTTTTGGTGAAAGCATGGACAAGGTGAAGCAAAGCTGGACGTGCATTTGGAGCACCTGTCATAATTAAGCACTGAGGTCTAGAATTAGGACAAAAAAAAATAAGATTCGAATTAGAATTCATCTGGAGTTTTAAGGCTTTTATCTTAATGGAGAAGTTTCCTCCAAATATCAGCCATCATAACGATCACTGCAAATGTAATAAACTCAACCACTTTTTTATAAGACTATGTTAAATTAAGAAAAGATAAACTATTACCCAACTGTCAGCAGATCTATGACTAATTGCATAAAAATTCAGTAATCCCATTAAATCTGAAAATTTACACTTTTAGAAAGTTCAGTAAAAGAATTTAGACAAGGCTAGGTCACAGGGATTAAGTTTTTCTCCCCCACTAAATCACATTCCCTGCATTTTGCAGCTTAAGATTCTCCTATATCCAACAGAAATACTGGAATCATATACTCATTTTCACACTACTTTATTTCAGAAGGCAGGGCCAATTTAGTGCAAATAAATTAAAGGCAACTTTTTAACCACTTTTGAAAGAGGAAGTGTCCAAACTTCAGAACCCATTTCAGGACTAAGTTTTCGTATCATACGAATCACCTAAAGTCATCTGTCTCAATCTCTTTAGCTGCTCCACTTCATTTTCAATATTGGAATAATTTAGGCTGGAAAAGACACTGAAAGTCACAGAGTCTAACCATACACTAAACAGTACTAATTCTACCACCAAACCATGTCCCTAAGTGCCTTGTCTACACATCTTTTAAATACCTGTGGGATGGTGACTCAACCACCTTCCCAGACAGCCCTTTCCAATGCCTGACATTCCCTTGGGTGAAGAAATTTCTCGTGATATCAAATTTAAAGCTCCCCTGGCCCAGCCTGAGGCCATTCCCTCTCCTCCTGTCCCTGTTCCCTGGACCAGAGCCCGACCCCCCCGGCTCCCCTCCTGTCAGGGATTTGCAGAGCCAAAGTCCCCTTGAGCCTCCTTGCTCCAACTGACCCTTCCAGCTCTCAGCTGCTCCTGGGCTCCAACCTTCCCCAGCTCATCCCTGCCCTGTACACCGCCACCCTTAATTTTTTTTCTGTGACAATGCAGCCTGATGTAGATAGGCAGTATTACACTTGTGAATAAAACAGGGATTTTAATAGCACCTGCAGAAAAAAAAGCAGCTTCCTCATTAAACTTCCAATTTTTCATCTTATGTAGGTTTGCACCTGCAACAGCCAGTTTGTTTTTTTTCCAGTCTGGAAGTGGAAAGTCCATTAATACTCATATTACTAAATTCATAATTTAGTTTCATGTGATATTCCTTGATGCTCTGCTGCAACTATTGACACATCCTATTTCAACTGCCTGTACATACACAGTACAGATGTTGTATTCTGTACTTCTGCAAGGAAATTTAATCATTCCCAAGAGGGCCCATGGGTAAGAACTGGACTATTTTCCCAACTGACAGGAAATGCCATGGATGCATTCTTTGAAAACAGTGTTGCTGCCAGGCTCTTCCTAACTTCAGAAGACGGCACCTTTATTAAGAATCCCAATATGTAATTCTACTTATTTGGATGAATCACAGAAGGGAAACCTTGATAGCAGTCCTTGTGACATCAGCCTAGTGAACACAGAATTTCCTGTCTTTAAGTGTTACCTGAAGTTTTTCACATGATCTTCCACTCCTGAGAGCCGAATGGAATGCTGCAGTGCATTCAAGTAAGTCAAGGCTTGAGTTGAGGAGCCCCAGTTCACATCTGTTGAAAGATTTGAGGTTACAGTGTGTTATTTGCAGTTGTCCATTGTAAAACTGCATGATCACAAAATGAACGCTGGATAACAACTTAAACCACAGATTTAAGCTACCCCTTGATAAACTTTATACAATACTAGTCAGCAAATCCTACAGCTCAATTGGCAATTATATTTGAAGATTTCTGCAGAAGTTTTAGCAAAAAAGAGAGAGATTACTTTTTACATCTCTGCATTTCAAAGTCCACAACAACTTCAGAATGAAAAGAATACTGTTTCAGAAAAAATGCTGAGTTATTTTATATCACTGCAAAGAAAAAAGTAAATCTCAAAACACTGACTAAATGCAGAGCCTTTTGGTGAAAAATTGCTAGATTAAGCAGATCCTTTCAGATTATAAATTTTATGAGGAAAAGGAAGACCCCACTATCAGCTCTTTTTGCTCCCATACGCAACTCCTCATAGCTACAAGGAATTTACCATTTTCCATATGCATCTTTTCCTCCAATTTTCATCCAGACATCGTGCTTAAGTGCATCTTCCTAATTTGCACTTTTTGAAGTGAGGAGGAGGGGGAATAGCAGTGACTATGCAGCCAAAATTCCATTTAATTACAACTAAACAGCCTGAAATGGAAGTTTAAACTAGCTGTCCAAACAGAAAGAAGTTTTTCCCCACCAAGGCCATTATTCTTCCCTTCTACTACCCTCTTTCCCCTCTCCAAATCCAAAAGAAGCTCCTGTACAAACCTGGTTTCTTGTAGGTTACAT
The DNA here is from genome assembly GCA_009741485.1 of Malurus cyaneus samueli. Taxonomy (NCBI): domain Eukaryota; kingdom Metazoa; phylum Chordata; class Aves; order Passeriformes; family Maluridae; genus Malurus; species Malurus cyaneus. Next base: position 68,334,546 of record CM019236.1, read on the forward strand.
AGATGTAAAGCCCAAGGACGATGACATAGGTTAGAAGTGCTGCCCACCAGTTGATGACAAACATCACAATGCAGCACAAGATAGCTCCAACAAGAGAAATCCACATATTGTAGTACTTGAAGGCGGGGCGCCAACCTAGTCAAAATATAATTTTGAGGACAGAAAAGAGAGGGGAAAATTAATTTGAACACCACTACAAGAGAAGGAAGGCACTGTTTCTTGTTCCCTTCCTAGCATTCTGCACCCATCTCATGTGAATGGGTGAGCTTCAGTGATTACTTCACAGTATTTCAGTACAAAATACAGACTGGCACGCTTATGCTTTCAATTTTCCAATGTATTTCAAAATGAATTTGCATCTTTCTCAGATGGATATGTAAATGCTCCTAATTTTTCCCTCTAAAAGCACAACTCAAAAGGAAAGGTAGAGGATTCCTGTGCCCAGTGTATCTATTCAATCCGGCGATGGAAACTTTTGGCAATAGCTTGGTTGACATTTGATTTTTGCCTTCCAAGGCAGTATAACATTAATCATCATCTCATACCTCAGATTCTTATATCCTGCTGCTTTTAGTTGTGCATTTTTACTGTTTTCACATAGAAATTTCACCACATGAAAAGGAAAAGGACTGGTATATCCATGAATTTGGGTATGTGGAAGTACTGGACTGCCACTGCTTTACAGCCTTATTTGCCACAGGTTTACCCAAAATCAGGTAAATACACATGCACGCCCCCACTAACACATCCAAGATTAACAAGTCCGTATTTAATAGCTCGATATTTAAAAAAGTTAGAACTGTTTGCAAACTGTTATGTCTATCCTTTGACAAGAAAAAAGATTTTATCTACCAGTTCAGTAACTTCAGAAGCTTTGAAGGGAGTTATTTCAGTACAACTGCACGTGGAACGGGTATGATGTACATCTGTTCTGCAAGCACCACGTTTTGGCTTATTCCTGTATTTTAACCAACCTCCCACTAAAGACTAGATAAATGTGGCAATACCACCAACAATTCCTCTTTCTTCTGAACTGGAAGATGAAACACATTGACAGAAACTGAAGATAACAAAAGGGCGGTTTGCCAACACCAGATACTGAATTAGCAAGAAAGCTTTCTTCTGGAGTTTCTGAATAAACTCTGAATTACCTTGTGTTCCCTCAGCAATAATGATAAAATCAGTAGCTCTCAAGCCCTACTGAATCACCCAGTTCTCCAAATTTCAGGAGATTCAAGTGCACAACGTATTAAGCTTTTAAAGCCATTAGAATGAACTATATATTAAATCATTAAACTAAACCTTAATTTGTATTAACATAATTTAAATTGCATTTATGCATAAAGGAATTGCAAGGCTAAATTCCCACCCCTAAAATGTAGTTCCTACCTGGAGATTTTGCAAGAGAAGCATGGAATACAGAGAAGTTAATCAAGGCATATGAGGCCAAGAAGAAGTTAGAAATAATTGGAGCAATGACATTCAGTTCAGCTGTAAAATGACAAAAAAAGCAGGCTGTTATCAAAGGTATCATCCAGTGGTTTTGCAGATTACAGAGTAAAAAAAATCTTATTTTCTGATATACTCTACATAGATGCAGTTTACCCCTTCTCTTAATGGACAGAGCTTTATACCAACAATCTCTTATTTACCAACTTATTTTCTAACAATCAGGAAGTGTAGCTTTTTTAGTTTCAGGAAAATAAACATGACCAAGTGTTCTAGGAGCACTCTAGAAGCACTACATACTTTCCTCAAAATAAGTGAAAAAATTTAATTGCCAGCAGGGTTTGGATCAAGCAGCGCACCAATACACTGGGTTCTAAGAACGCCAGAAGAATTATTTCAGACCAACACCATCACAACAGTGATGTTTACATCCTCTTTAGTGAAAGGTAAGAACCTGATGCTCTCCTTTCCTTGAGGCAGCATGGTACAAAACATTTGTGTATCTGTATGTGTACTCTCAGCATCCAAAAAAAAACCCAAAACAAAAACAAACAAAACAAAAAAAACCCACAACAAAACCCTAGAACTAAACAAAAACAAAACCAGGGAAAAAACCAAACCAAAACAAAACAAAAACAAAGCAGAACGTGCCATCAAGCTTTGAGTCAGCATGGTTCAGCGTGGACCCCATGAGTGTTTCTTTGCCTCAAGCAGAAGTGGAAGAAGAAGAGTGCAAAACTGGGTAAAGAAGTTTAAAGCACTGGCACAGGATTCACAGATAGACACAGCACAATTAGTTTGCCACCTACACAGAATGCATGTAATTAATTATACCTAGCCTGTCTTTACCTTCAGCAACAGCAGTGTCAGCATTCATCTCTGCTGTTTGTAACTTAACAGGAAAACACTCCTTAAATAATGTTGTTCATGCAATTTTACTGCAGCTGTTTGTCATGATTAAAAATCTGAGATACACTTTCATATTCACAAGATATTAACATTTCTCTGCCTCAAGGAAAAGGATGTATTTTTATTGACTGATAGTACCTAAAGACAGATACCTGTGGTTAAAAAGAGAAGTGGAGTTAAAATTTTCTGCTGTTCTTGGTTGATTTATATCTAGAAGACAGGAGAAAGTAAGCCTCCAAATAACCAGATTTAGAATGCTGTCTTAGAATTAGGCTATCCTTTCGATCTTTAGGACCCTGTCATCAAGCCCAGAACATGCCTTGGCATGTTCTCTAGAGCACAAAAGGAGATTGAGATTTACTAAAATTTCAAACTTACCAATTAGTATGAATCCAAGGGCAATTAAAAACGTTAGAATATATCCTCTCAGTGGTTCATTGTTCTTCCCATAGCCTTTAGCAAACATCTGAAATCCTGGATAAATGCTGTCCTTGCACAAAGCCTAAGGAAAAGAAAAATCAGGAGTCAGCATGCATTTTGTTCATGCCATCTTCCATTGCATACTATCTTTCTGAACACTTCCTCATGGTTTAATAACCATCATGGACTAAGCATGAACTAACTGTATTTTCAAATGTCTTTTCATCTTGACATTTTGCATTTCCACAATTCTATCCCTCAGTAATGTCTAGTTTCAAGAAGCAGTTTTGCTTTTCCGCAGTAACTGACTGTTTTACTTGATTAGCGTCTTACAATCAGTCTTTCTTTAGAGACTCTGTTTTCTTTGGAAGTGGAAGCTTTTATCCAAAACACACACTAGCTCCCTACATCAATGCAACTGACTCCCCATTAAACCTTTTTTAACCAAACTAAAAACAAAGAAGGAGAGCAAAATACATGTAACAACTGTTCCCCCATTTTAAACAAGAGGTAAATATTACAATAATCTACTGATGGCAACTGATATGGATCCTAATGGCAGTTGGACAGAGTCCCCTTCCAGAAATGAGTCAAAATTAATTCTTCTTCAAAATATTAAAGTTTTCTTCCTTCTTACCTGGAAGATCTAGGGCACTCACAAGAGATGCTAATGCGATGAAAGGTGGCTGAAAAAATACCTGCAGAATCAGTGGCAAATCCCGATACCATGCTCATCACCCTGAAAGCAAAACAATTATTTTTAAGTGTATGAAAAGTAGACTATGCAAACAGAATGGCACATTAACTACATCAACAGGAATTTTAAAACATCCTATGCACTCTTCACTTAAACCTTTTTAATATCAAGCACTCATAAATATGAACGAACTAGAGACAAATCAGGGGATTAAATGCATGCTGATTTCAGGACAAGAGATGGTGGCTTTTCACACAAGACATTATCCACCCTCGTAATTCCAAGTTCAAATAATTAAGGGTAAAAGTATTCATGGGCTCATAACAGGATCAAAAATAGTACACTGGAATTTGTTATACATTTCAACTAGCCTATGATGACTAACATGGTCAGAAAGCCCAAATGATAAACAAATTGAAACTGGGGAACATTTTGGGAAACCTGCCTTTCCCAAAATCTTCATCATTTCAAGTTAGATTTTTTCCCCATTCAAAAGCACACGGTCAAGAAAAGTTTGCTTCCTCTCTACCTAAGATCACATCCCAGCACATCTTTGTAACCTTGGTGGCAGAAATCAAATATGCAATCCTTGACCAACTGGATGTGAAGCAAACTTGTACCTTCCAGTACCAGAAGGGGCCTTACAAAAAGGAGGGAGCTTATAAAATGTGAGTGGCACCCCTGTCTATGATATGTGGATTGGAACAAGATAATCCTTAAGATCCCTTTCAACCGAAACCATTCCATGATTCCACTATTCTACTGATTATTTCTGTACCATAGCTGCATCCAGCTTTGCAAGTCATATGAATTAAGATACACAACTGTGTATTTTACAAACATTCGTAGTTTAATGTGAAGCAAAAGCCAAAGTTGCTTTAAGACAGCCAGTGCTGAAGAATTTCATACCATCTTGAAAAATTTTATGCTTTTAGTCAACAGACCAAACTCAGCACGGTGCTTCTTAAGCACAATGAGGGTCTGCATTTGCACTGTTTACTTCCTTTTTTCACTCTGGCAATCTCATTTAAATCTCCAGAAGAGTGACTGAAGGAAGGCAAGAAAAAAAATGCAGAATTCTCTGTTCTCTTTTAAAGTTAATGTCACCTGAAATTGTAAAATCTTGCTGTCTAAATAAATCTCACTAGGGCAGACGTGTACTCAGAAACAATCTATAGGTGACTGATGAAGTTCTGTTCACATTCCTAGGCTGTAATTTAAGATTTCTCCAGACCAGACTGAGAAAGACTGCTGGGCCTCTCAGTCAGCTGAATCTATGCACTACACCAGGTTTCACTGGTTAGTTCAAGGAATGCCCTGAAATGCCTTCTCTTAAAAAGAGAAATTTAATAGATGGAGATGGCAAACTGGGAGAGTACAGTAGCTGACAGAGTAGTGTAATGAATGAAGGAGAGAATTTCCTGAAGCTACTTGTAGTAGGTAACAAAAAACGTCATGCTAGGCCTACAATCCCAAATAAATAAAACCAACACCACATCTATTAATCTATCCCTCCTATGCCCCGGTTTAATTTAATATTACAAGCAACAAAGAAAGTTACAGTTTTAAATGGCAACTTCTAATAGCCCTACATTATGTTATAACTAAGAAATTAAGAGTGTAAATGCTTTACTAAGTATATACTTTATTGTATTTAGCAACATAATAAACAAGAACAGAATAATTTTTATTGAAGCGATATGCATATTTTCTTCCCTACAAGGACAGCCTAATCACTCTTCCCTGGTCATAGACAGAATCTGTGCACAAGTCTCCATCATTTTGCTTCCTATCCAATGTAAAACACTTTTATTTTGATGCTTTCACTTTACTACACTTGCCTCAACTTACTTTTTGCATCTTGCAATCTACTAACATTTTGTATTTCCTTTTTAAGTTCTGTCCAATGCCTCTAATTATTTACACTCCCTATTTGTGAGTATTGCACTGCTCTATAAATTGAGGAGATACTCCAGGAAGGTATATGCAGTTAATATTTGGCATTTTTAAAACTAGCAATTATGCTTTAAGAGACTTCAGGAAGCTCCTCTAAGCTAGGAGAATATGGGGGAACCAGAACCAGCAGAATCAGTGTGTCATGGTGGTAAATATGCTCCTCCCATCCCCAACACAATAGAAACCTCCTGAACATGAATCAAGGAGCCCACATAGTCAGCATTGAAATTTTCACCCCTGAAAGGTCATGCAGAATGGTAAGGGCAGAGCAGCCCTGTAACCACTGGTGTGGTTACACAGACATACAGCTCCTGCTGATATGGGCCTCATGTTTGCCTAACATTTACAGTTAAGGCTGCTGCTTGAATTCCAAATATTTGGGATCATGAACTACTGTATTTTGACTCTTTAGTTCCTTGGTCCAGCACTGTAGAACAGACAAAAATACTGCATTAAAACAACTGAGTTTCGTGCTATTTTCAACTTTCATGCAAAGCTGAAAAAAATTCTGCATTTTAATTCCCATTTTCCTGGGAAGTTCTAGGCTGAGGCTATGGAGCCCGGAACACATTTCTGAAGTTACTCTTCTACCAGGTGACAGCTTGGGCACAGAATATCCACTAACACTGAACAGAAATATCTGAATCCTGTGAAGATCTGTGAAGATCTGCAATTTACTTCCACTGACTGTAATAGAAACTAAAGATAGTCTTTCTAGCCAAGTTTCACCAGCTGTCCTCATTTTATCACCTAAGACTTTTACACAGGTAAATTCTACTACAAGTTACACATTTGCTGTCCAAGCACACCCAAACCATGAGCTGCCCCAGCAGGAACTTCAGACCAATACTTTGCCAGAAGAACTGAGTGCAGCACAAAGTGTCTTAAAGCAATAAAGTCATTAAGCTGTGCACACAAACTGGCCCTTGCTGGCCCAGAATCTAACTGTGCACAAGCTTAAGAAATGTACAACAAACTTCCCTCACCTTAATGATTAATTTTAGCTCATGGAGTATTTATCCTCGGTTATTTACCATACAGAAAACAGATGTATATGTATGTTTGAGCTTGACAGGTGCACGGGCTTGGAGCCCCCGTCCCCACACCATGCCCTGAATATTAAAAAACCGCATCTCTCCTTACATCTAACATTCAAACATACAAAGTTCAGAGCAGTTCAGTTACAAATTGCACAAGTTTCTTGTTAGATAAGCAACCTGTCACATGGTTTCCTTTTGACATCCTGTTAGAAGACACAATCAGACTTTTCTCAGACATACACAGCAAAAGCTGTGAAGGCAAGAAAAAAAAAATCAGCAAAGGAGAGTCCCGCTGTGCACCAGGAAAATTAAATTTCACAGAGGTTTTCAAAACCCCAACAAAGCAGGAGGATGTGAGAGGCATTGTACTCTCTGTGCTGCCTCTGGCCTTGAAAGCAACTTTTCCTAATTGCCACTAACTCATTTTTCCAGAGAGGAACAAGAATAACTTGGGAGACGTGAGTATCTACAAGAAGTGCAAGTAGCATCTATGGTAAGCAACTTTACAAAAGTTATGACTTGAAGACACAGAGGAAACCAGTTCCAGGCCATTCACAGATGTACATCTCAAGATATGTTGGTTCTTTTGAGTTTCAAACAAATGAGGAAAGTTATCAGATCTTGCAAATTTATCAATCACATAAGACCAATTCTGATGTCCTTTAAAAAAACTTTAAAACTTGGCAACATATTACAGACAGAGGCTACCTATGGTTACTCTGCATCACTGCTGAAAAATGAGTGCATCTATCCCCACCAGGGAATAATGACATTCAGATACCTAAAGAAAGCTGCAGCAGCACCACTACCTAAACTAAGCAGTTTACTTAGAAAAAGAGTAAGGATTTATATATACTACCTGCGTATAAAAATCTATGAGTTTTCAACATGCATAATTCTTTTGCATACCTCATTGCTAGAGAATACCACAAACCTATTGCAGACAAAACTTGTATTTATGGAGATAAGGATATTTAGTCTATGACTTTTCCTAGCAAATAATTAAAAAATCCCAAACCAACAAATCCAAGGAAAAAACCAGACCAACAGATCTCCCAAAAACAAACAAACAAAACAAACACTCCAAAACACCAAACCAACCCAAAAAACGAATACAAGACCCAATATTCAGACTAAGGAGAAAGTTTTATACCTGGAAATTGTTCATCAGCCCATAGTGACACCCTGCCGGAGTCTCACAGGATGAGAAATCATAGTTTAGCTTGCAGGCTGCAGAGGTGCAATTTGCCAGCTCGTTGACAATGGTGTCATTAACATTCCCAGTGGCATCTCGAACTACACAGGAACCTACAATGGACATAACAATAAAAATAAAGCATTAACAAACTGAACCAGAACTTAAGGACATTTTCTAATTTCTTTTTATGCAAGCATAAGCCCAGAGCAACATTAAAACACAGCATTTAATTTTTCTACCACAGTACTAAGCCTATCTTCATATGAAGAACAAGTAAAAAACAAACCAACTGCCCCCCTGACTGACAGTCTTTAGTTTATTTAACAAATTCGAGTATAGTAAGAAATAGAAAATTTTAGCACGGGGCTTGGAGCAACCTGGGATAGTGGAAGGTGTCCCAGGGGAAGAGTGGGAATTGGATTATCTTCAAGGTCCCTTCCAAGCCAGACTATTTTATGGTTTTATGACATTTTCCTAGTCAAGTGCAGATTTGTCTTGTATGTCAAGATGTTTGCAGACAGGTATACATTCTGTTGGAATTGTTTCTTTTTCAGTCAATATTTAAAAAAAAAATTAAACTGTTTGTCATGAAAGTTTGTTGCAAGCCATTTCCCAATATTTAAATAGGCCATTTCCTACATGACCATGCAATTTTTAAGTTGATTTCTTGATGAAAAACAGACACACAATACCATTTCTTCCACACTTTTAAAAAATTACCACCTTAATTACTTTCAGGTCATCTACAATTACTTGTAATTTTGCTGGTAAAGGAAATGCTGGAAAAACAGCATTTCAGTCTATAAGTCCAAGAAAAACTAAGGCCATTAAGTCTTCTATTTCAAGGGTTTTTGGTCTCATATATGACGAAAAGTAGATCAGACTAAGTATTATTTAACATTCTGTGGTCTAAAAGCAGAGGTAATCCAGCTGTTTAACACCAGGAAATACTTCCAGGAACAGGAATTAAACAAGGATTGGGGAAGAGAAAAGTCTACAGTCAATAAAATTCCCTTAATCTTCTAGCAACTTGAATGACAGGAAGTGCCTTGCAACAGAGCCCCATGACAGCTATGGACCTAAATTAATTACTTCCAAAGTAAGGAAGAAGACAGAGATCTGCTGCAAGTTTAAGTTTATACAGCATTATTCCTAGACATCTATGTAAGTTGTCTCTCTTCCACTGGGAAAATGAACTCCTAATTACCCATGCTGTATTTAGATTTTTCTGAACCATCAGAACTTAATAGTCCACAGCAACACCAGATCCCAGTAGGTGGACATTATTTAATTCTTCCACTCCTCATTTCTTTTTTTAGTTACTTATTAGGCCCAACTGGTTTAATTACAGTAAGGTTTCCTATATACATAACCAGTCTTACGTTTTTCTTGTGGGTATGTGTAGGGGCTGGGGTTTTTTGCTGTGTTCTGATTAAATAAGTTTTATATTATTATTTGTAAAGTATTTACATTTATTACTTTCGTAAGGGAATAAAATTTCGGTAAGAGGAAAATATTTTTCCTTTTCCACTACCTAAATATTTGACCCAATCACTCAAGCAGTATATAATGGATCTGACAACACATTTCTCAGCTGAACTATTTGTAAATAACATTTTGATGGTGAAAGACTGCAGCCGCAGGTCCATTGTATTGAACAACTCATTAAACACCTACAGCACACTATCACAGCCATTCTCCTCATTTTTGTCAAAGTTCAGATCCAACTGGTTGGCAGGACTTTCACACACAGAGTTAAGTATGACAGAAAGCCTGACTATGAGAAGCCAGCTGGGCAGGCTCAGTTCTCAGCACACACTTATATAGATATAACTAACAGTCTGGACACTTTCTGTAACACTCATTCACAGAAGTTTCATTCATTTACATGATTCTGGCAGCATTTTCCCTAAAAACCTCTAAATCTTCCTTCCAGTATAAACAAGATTTCACCTTTCACAAGCATTTATAAGCATGTTCTTGCCAAAGTCAAACAGAGTTTTGCCATGCTTTAAGCCTGAGAAGGCCAACAGCCATCCCTAACAAGTCATGTCCGTAACTACATGAATTCCAGAGATACTACAGCCTTTCAGGCTGCAGTTCAGAGTGTTTGCACCTACAGTCAGGCTCTTGTTAGTTAGTTTCACTTTCATAAGTACAGGAAGCAAATCTTAACGCTACTCAGAACTTTGACTTCTTTTTATTAGTTTCCCTTGTCTTTAATGCAATACATGTTGTTCTTTGAAATCTATCAGATTTTTGATGCAGATTTGCTTGTGAAATCTGCCTCCTCATGACACCTACATGTCTGCATTAGTCCTTTGCTAAAATATGAAACTGCATATCTTCTTCTCAGTTATCTTTTGGAAACAGCTCCCTAGCTCTAGCAGTAGAATGAGCAGCTTTCCTTTTTTAAGCCTCTTTTACTCAGTTTAGCCGTCTGACTTACTACAGACCATACATATAGTGAGTCAAGTACCATCTTCCTCTTCAGATATGAACATTCTGCAACATCTACCCCCTTCAAATCTTTAACGACTTGCTTACCACTACATTGGAAAAGGAATAAAAGTAGTTGTATTTGTCCAATGCTCCTAATCCAATGCCTCAAAAGGAGCTAAATTTCACCCAGTCTCTGACTCCTGCTGCTTTTCTCTAACTAGCAGAATTAAGAGTGCAAGTCAGTACAAAGCAGAACATTTCTGATGAATCAAACAATTTCACATCCGGTTGGTTTTGCAAACTGCTTCTTTTGTCAATTTTTATATTGCATTTTTCATGTCTGGAAGCTGATCAAAGTATTCCATTAACAAGTGAGTATTAACAGTAATTTTAGTCTTGTGTGGGTTGAGGTTCCAAAGGATTCAAATGTGGTAGTAAGAGGTCTGTGCAGTCAACCTAATTAGGAAATGAGTGTAGCTCATTATACTGCATGAGGAACAATCACTGCAAAGCAACTATTTGGCAGAGTTACACTCCTACGTTAGCCAACAGAGGCAGACTAGCAAGATTTGTATCTTTAGAAAGGAAGTATCACTAGTGGTAAGATCAATGGTACTCTTATAAATGAGAATTTCATTCAAATGGCACCACTGCTATTACTAAAACAAGGTTTTCCATATAAGAAAAACTACTATTCTGTCATTAAGTGACATGAGTAAAAAAGTATTTCAGATCACAGGCAAGAAATATGAAAGGTACAAATAGAATTCTGTAATCTTAAAGTTACTAGAATTATTTTATGGGTGGGAAAAATATGGTTAACCACTGACGCTCTAGAGGAAAACTGGTACTAACCCCAGGGTACCTTCTACATAGGATTTCAAACGACTGTGGGGCAAGAAAAGACTGGGAAGATTCAGATCAGTCTGTGATCGTTTCTCCTCTCTTACACAACAACAGGACACTTCCAAAAGTAGGCTAGCCAGACTCAAACCCATTCCTGGTCTTGTCCCTCAACTGGGGAATTACTGCTCAAACATCCTCACCACCACAGTGCTGCCTGAACATCCCACAGTTCACTTTAGCTAAGTGGCTGGTTACCATAATCCTCAAAACAATACAGGTCCTTGTTGAGTGAGTATTTCCTGAAAACTTGCTTTTCTAATCAGGATTATCCCACTGCTAAACTGTAAATCCTTCAACATAAATAGCTGCAACAAACAAAGAAACACCCTTAAGAAGTTTTTTGTCATCTTTAGTCTGAAGCAGTAAAATTTCTTAGAAAAGCATCAGTCATTTCAGGAAATTATAAAACCAGCTGCAAACCGAATCTCCCAACAGTAAAAAAACAGAAAGCTTTGGTTATTACCTTCCCATGAAGGAAAGACAATTACATAATGATTTTACATAACATATTACAGAAAACTGTATCAAAATAGCTCCTCAGAGTGAACATGAAAGGATAAAATAAAAAACATTCTCTATTTACCTACAGATACTGCAATTCCTGCGTAAACCAATGTAGTGATTAAGATGGCCAACAGCGTTCCTTTAGGTATGGCTGACTGAGGATCCTGAAAGAAAAATGTCAGTGGACAGTGATGACAGAGGTCAATGCACCCGAGTGGTCATGATGAATGTTTTTAATTCACTACTTACCGCAAGGTCTCCCGAGATATTTGCACCAGCAAGTATACCAGTTGCAGCGGGGAAGAAAATAGCAAACACAGAAAAGAAAGTTTCGCCTTGGCGGAAATCCGGTCCAAAATTCTCCATGAATATTTCAGCTGCAGGAGAAGATTTAAGGCCATCAATGTTCAAGCAGAAGCTGAAGTATTAACCCATTCCAGCCACTACCATATCAATAAAAAGCTGGCAGACACAGCACCTCGCGCTGTGAATTAAGTGTAAAACATTTAAGCCCTAATTCATCACTTCAACTCAAAGTAAAAGTCAACACAGTCAAGCTTAAACAGATTTAGAAGTAGTACAAATACATACAGTACCATCCAGCTTTTAAAAATTTTATATATTCATTATTAAGCAGGTAATGATCAACTTTTGGCCCAAGAGCTTTAAGGGACAAAAATGCAGAATTTTGAAAAAATCAAGAAGAAAAATTTCTCTATAGTTAAACAGAACTATAAGATGTCTAATTTAATTATAACAGCATATTTTACAAGAAAAAAAGATTTTGTTTACCATATTGTAAACTATTCCAACATACCTTTATAACCAAAGAACCCTTTGGGCTTCTTGCTATCCAGAGGAATAAATGTTCCTATGACAAAGTCACCAATAGCAAGTATGAGGATGACCAGCAGGACTATCTGCGCCTGAAACACAACCACTGCTGTCAGACAGGAGAACTTGCTCTTTTCACAGAATCAAGTGTTGTGTTATAAAATGTAAATGTTTGCTTTATTCCAAATTCAGCTTAGCATTCTCAGCCTATTCTCCACAAATATATGAGGAAAGCTGGAGTAAACTCCTACTAAGATTTTTAATAAAGAAATAGGAATGATTTCCCAGTTTAAAGCCTAAATTTTAATTATTTATTATTACCAAATGCCTCAAAGTTATACTTCTAAAGCCAAAATGCTTAAAAGAACTATTTTCTCTACATATAAGCCTTCCAGAAGGCTTATAGGTGCAAGAAATTCACAACAAAATAGCCAGAAATGCAACACAAAGGCTACTAGTGCCTTACTAGTCATGGTCATAATACTTTATGCTGGTCCGTAAATACGTCCAGTATGGAATATTTACATTACTGAAAATTTTATTACATCCAGAATCAAACAGCTTTTGGTTTCTATTTTACGGAATGAACTGGATTATTTTGCTACATTCTCATGTACTCAACCCTTACTTATGAAACTGAATTGCTAATTACAACAACTACTTGTAATTCTTAGTTTTGAGACTTTTTATTACAACCTAGATTTTTAGTCACTTTTTCACAGAACTATTACAAGCCCCACAACTGGAACAAGAAGTATTTTAAACCATCCAAAGCCTCCAAAGTGTCAGTAAAGACACATCTAGGCATTGTAGAGATGGATCAGGTCCTCCATTAAAACAAGCAATCACACTGCTACTATCTTCTGGATTATCTGATTCCTTAGAAAGGAATACCAGTATCTTGGGGTAAACTATTCACATCTTTTTCAGGCCGAGGAAGAGGAGTTAACATGCAATAGCATCGTGGCATTGTTGATACCTTCAAAACAAAGTTTTCTGACCACAGAGCCTCCCATGAAAACAGGGTGGAAAAGTGACAGAGCATCAACAGCCTGGAGCAGATTTAAAAGTCCACCTGAAGAAAACAGTTTGTGCCTTATATTTAAATCTTTATAAAGCTTTGAGAATGGGTGGAAGGTGTAAGGATACAGCTGAGTGCTTACAGAAATCTTCAGGAAGACTAGAGAATTCAACATGAAGTTATCACACAGCAGTTGCCACAAGTGGATTTTTCCAGTAACTAAGCCAGGCATAAACATCCTGAGGCCCAGGATGTTTGGTGAATATCTTACTTAAATTCCAAAGTCTGAAAGAATGGGCTTCTAAGACCTCAACACAAGCAGTTGAGCTGTAAAAACCACAAACTCTGAAAACCTATTTTTAAAAGCAAACTTCTCTGGAATCAAACCCAGTGTCTCTTCACTTTGAGATCTGTTTCAAAGGTATTTTTATAAATCCCCCTGCTCCAATTTCCATGGCATTCTCTAAGACATGGCTAAGGAACAGGAGAACACCACAGCTCAAGATGGAAACGTCAGTGTTTTGCTACACTGAGTTCTATGTTAGCCCACATGAAATGCTTGTTTGACAGGTTCTGTTCCCCATCATTGCTCTCACTCACCTCCTTCCATGACAGAGAAACCAATCCAAGTCTTGACTTTTGCACTGAGCACAGAATTTTTGAAAGCTATCCCTAACAAGGATGACACTGCAGTGGTACCATATTTCAGGTTTGATATAGAAGCACTTAACAGGGGTATTTCCATGCCAGCTGTTGTGATATAATTGCTCACGCCACACAGCAAAACCAAGATTTTTCTTGTCACTTTAAGTGGCAGTGGCCAGAAGATCAATAACAAGTAATTCTTTCAATGGAAAAAATGACCAGTTAAGGAGGTCAGTAGTGTTTGAAACTGGGTGTAAAAATACCATCACAAATTCAAGTTACAAGTGAAGGGCTACTTGAGAAAGGTAAACAGTTTTTACAGAATTCATTGTAAAGTATATGCCAAAGTCAAATTCTGCAAGTTTCCTTTCTCCAGTTAGTAGATCAAAGTAATGCACTCGATCTTCACTCACTTCTAGGATTTCCATTTCTTGGACACAACAATGATAAAAAACCCTCTGTCATTTTGATTACAAATACTATCATCTTCTTGACACAGGAGCGCAAGAAATGTACAGTACTTCATGAAGAGGTTCCTTCAGGTGCCTCCCAGTGCAGAAAATAGGAGCTTTGGTGAAATAAACATCAGTTGGGAAGGAAGACCCAATAAGACACTCAACTTTTCTCTTTGGAGCACATTATGGATAGATACTCAGAAAAAGCCTCCCAAGCAGAAAACTGGTAAGGCAGCCTCTCTATCAAGGTACTCTGAGATCTCTTCAGTCAGAGATGACCCTAAGAGCCACAACAAGACAAGGGAAGCATGTTTTCCCTCCTACACGCTTATCACCACCAACATTCAAAACCCTTCTCCATGCAGCGTCTATTGAATGGATCACACTGTTAGGGGCTGTTTCCAAGATAAACCAAACCAGAGGAGAATGGAAGAGAAGGGAAGGATACTGGGTTTGAGCCGGCAGAAACTACACAGCTCTAGATTGGCACCAGCCCTGTATTTTTCATCCACAGAACCTGCCTGAAGTTCAGAGTAAGGGAAAACTCCCATGCTAAAATTTTTCCCTTCTCTTGTCCTGCAGTTGCCCAGAAGAGACAAATACCATTAATCTATTTGATAATTAAGACTAGATTATGCAGGAGTTTATGTTCTCATAGATGCTTAAGCTTCCAGTGAAGAGAAGTGGTTTAAGACCTGAAATGCTGTTCAGACCTGCAAAAGCTAGTGCCAGACAAGGAGATATTTGTTGCATAAATATCAATTGACTTCTAACATATCATCGTGATGTACTGAATACACTAAATATACTAAAAATACATCAAACAGAATCAAAATTATGAAGCAAAGAATAAAAGAAAAGATGGGAGTTCCTTACTTTTGCTTCCCACTCCATTCCTGCAATGGAAATACCCAGCAGTATAACAACTGTGATAGCCCCTATGATTCTGATATCATTCATTTCATCGATCATCAATGTTCCATTTTCCTAATAAAACAAACAAAAAAATACAGTTATGGATTTCACTGGCTAAATACCAAACAACAGCATT
The DNA here is from genome assembly GCA_009741485.1 of Malurus cyaneus samueli. Classification (NCBI taxonomy): domain Eukaryota; kingdom Metazoa; phylum Chordata; class Aves; order Passeriformes; family Maluridae; genus Malurus; species Malurus cyaneus. Next base: position 68,350,073 of record CM019236.1, read on the forward strand.
CTATTTACTGCAATTTATTAGTAGTGAACCTGCACACAACAGATTTATTAACTGCAAATTCCCTTTAAGGATACAAGTAATTTGTGTTTTGCCTTGCTTTTAAACCAATGAGTCTTCTAAATGGGAATGATCAGGGTTGATCAGCCTGGAGAAAAGAGAGCTCCTGGGAGACCTTACTGTGACCATTTAATATTTATAGGGGGCTTAGAAGAAAGACAAAGACAGACTTTTGGATAGGACTTGTGGTTACTGGACAAAGAATAATGGTTTGAACTTTAAGAGGGCAGATTGAGACTAGATGTAAGGAAGAAACATTCCACAGTGAGGGTGGGGAGCCCTGGCACAGGGGTGCCCAGAGAAGCTGTGGCTGCTTCCGGATCCCTGGAAGTATCCAAAGCCAGGCCGCACAGGGCTTGGAAGAACCTGGGATAGTCGAAGGTGTCCCTACCCATGGCAAGGGGTGGGACTGCATGGGCTTTAGTATCCCTTTCAACCCAAACCATTCTGTGATTCTACTCAGATGGGAGTAGGGCTAGGTGACCTTTAAATGTCTCTTCCAAACCACATAATTTTATGATTAGGTGATAGCTCAAACTATATTATAAAGTATCTAATTAGTATAAGCAAGATCATGAAAGTACCTTGAGTAGCTCGACAACCGTCTCTGCAAAGCCAACAACGTACATTGCTACTGCCACAGCATTGGCAAATGCAAAGATCAGACCTATAGCACCACCAAACTCTGGCCCCAGACTTCTAGAAATTAGGTAATATGCTCCTCCTGAAAGAAAAAACACCACAAAAGACAAAAAAGTTCTCTACGTGATAGAGCCTAAAACAGACAGTCATCAGCAATTTAACATTTACACAAGTCAGAATCTACTCACCCTTTATTCCCTGAGGTATTACAAAATAACCCTAAACTCAGTATTTCAGGGACAGATATGCTGAAATTTATAGAATAAATTTAAAATTCTTAGCAAAAGAGACAAGTTGGAAATAACCATGACTCATGCACCGCATCATATTATTCAGGTATGTGACCAGTTCTATGGCTAGAAAAACAAACTGTGAAACACAAGCAGCAATATTACTGGACTTTTTACTTCAAACTGTTTAAAGCACTTGTGCAGTCAAGATCAAGAACTGTCAAAGCAGACTGCAGTAAACCCACTGAAGTTCCAAACCTCCAAGACGTATTTCTAAAAGCTCTGTTGTTAAAGCAATTTTCTGCCTTCCAACAGGACTCTCAAGGGCCAATTCTTTGTACTTTCAAGCTTGACAAAACATCTCAAATCCCACATGACAAATGCAATAGGAGTATCTGTGGTACTACAGAAAAGTAAAGTTTAGAAAATGTAGCAAAGGCATATTCCTCAAATTTAAGGCTAAGCTTTCTGGAAGCAACAATATCCTCCAGCTCCAGTTTGAGGTAAATGAGTGCATGTTCAAAATCTGCAACAGAAAATCCTTAATGTCACTGCATTACATTTCTTGTGCAAGTCATATGTATGTATCTACTTGGCCATACTCTCTATGTCTTATGTAACATTAAAAAAAAATTTACTGTAATACATTTTCATACTAACAATTGTGATCTTATTCTATAGTTCTTCCCATTTAGCACTTCAACTTTTCTAATTAAGTACTTTTTTTCAAGAGTGACTCAAAAAAAAAGGCTCCCATATAAACAGGTAAACCTGATACACATAACAATTAAAAAAACTGAAAAGGCATTTAGAAACTAAGACTGACATAATGCTAACACTTGTAGCTGATCTTTCCCATTAGGTCTGTGTACTTGGTGATAGTGAGGCTTTTCTCTTCATTCTTAATCTAAATGAAGATAGTTTTTTAAAGTTGCTACTGTAATTCCACCATACTCTTCACTAGTAGCTGTAATATTAAGTAATTTGATTATGTCAGAGGCACCAACCACTTCCAAAAATAGCTGACAACAGCACATAAACCTCAGAAGAGATTAAAAACCTCAGGAAAGCTGGAGCTAACTGAGAGTTTGGAGAGTTACTTGTGTGAACGTTTATTTCAGGACATGAACATACCCAAGTACACCCTTAACCACCAGTGCAATGTAGGAGACTATCAAGACCCTATTCATTCCTGGATATGTATCACTGAAAATGTATGTATTTCGAAAATTTAAGATTTTTGAATCTTAAAGTTTTTTCACAACAGAAAAGCAAGGAATCAGCTCAAATCAAATTAGTAGGCTACCTACTGACTTTTTGGTGATTACATGACTGTGTGATCCCATACAGAAACAAGGAAGGCTTTGCTCTTCAGCAGTATTAAAAGTGTGCACTCCAAATTGAGGAAAGCTTTAAAAATTCCATGAAAATAGCATTACCTCCTCTTACAAACCCATTTGTGGCTATTGCTGAAGTAGATAGTCCTGTAATAGTTGTGACAACAGTGGCCATTCCAATCACCAAGACAGACAGACCTTTTGGAAAAAGAGGTGAAAAACAGTGTAAGCTCGGTGTGCAAACCAAGAGTACAAACCTTCAACTTAACCTCATTTAAATACTCAGTCTTGCAAATGCAACAAAAATTTACTGTGTGTGGTCCCACACATTCAAGCCGAAAGGCTTCTTCTTTCACCTTCTGTACAGAGGAATTTCCAGGATAAAAGTAAAACTGGGTAAGGGTTCTCTTAAATCAGCAAGGTAAGAGATGTGTTCTAGGGATTCAAGGAAACACAGGCCTTTTGCAGATCAGAGATTTTCGGCAGTCCAGTGCTAAGTTAAGCCTTTGAAAATAACTGCTTATATACCACACAGCATACATGCAGATTTTAATAATCAGAGGTCAAAAGTTTATCTCTACAACTGACTGAAGACTTACAAATGTCATTCTAAAATACTGCCCTAATACCAAAATGAAAAAGTCTAAGTAACTGCTTTAACTTTTTGATAAGGGTAATTTACCATAAAAATTGGCAATATAAAGGTAATTTCCTACTCCTGTTTGAAATGTAAATTCAGGATTAACATCTCTTGTGGATGACATTTGAAAATCACTTAAAATTATAGTATTAGTACCATACCTATCCCAGCTTGTCCTACAATCCATGACAGTCTGATGAAGAGCATCACACCCCAAATATTTAACATACATCGTACCTAGGATAAATCAGAAATTTTACATAGATTAGTTCTTGCATCTGCAGTCATTTTCACAAATTCTTCATTTCTGTTTTTGATGTTCTTGAAATTACCTTGATGTCTTTCCTCACAACTTTTGAAATAATTTCACAAGAACAGGTTGTTACTAAAAGGAACATAAATATGATTTATAACGTACTACCTTAAATTTATCTTTGTTTAAGAACACCTAATCTGACACTCGCAGCATGTCTTGACCAAACAATAATTATAATTTAGACCCTAACTTTTATGATCCAAAATTCATACTACAGAATACACTACTTAAAATAAAATACAGGTCAACGATGACAGTGGGGTCTAAGACCCCAGTGTGCATCTCCCATAAATCTCTCTCTCTTAAAAAAAAATGCACTAAAGTGATACCCTACTAAATAATTTATTCCTTTGAAAAAAAACAACGGCTACAACTTGCCATTTCTACAATTTTTGCATCTTACAATACACCTGCCAGAATAACAGGATGGAGAGGCGGGCATTTTTTTAATCCTTGTCTTTAAATCTCAACAAAAACAGAATTGAACAGAATTTAGATAGGAGACTAAAAACAAATCTTTAATCTCTCTCTTTCCGGAAGAGCAAGATACCAATCCTACAAAATGAAGGGAGAGAAGGACCTCTCCGAAACACAGAGATAAAGTATGTAGTTTTTCTGCTACATGATCTTTTTCCTTTTTTGAGATAATACAACTTAAAAACTCTAAAAACTGTGCTAAGAAACCATAAACCCTTAAGAACTTGAAGTCCTAAAGTATTTATTCCCCTAAAATTGAGTAAAAGCAGGAGCAACCCTTCAAAAAAACTATGGCGTTTATCACACCTCTCTCTCATACATATAATCTTTACACTACTGTATCACAATGCCTGCCAAAAAAGAAAGCAGTAGTTAAAAAAAATCTGTAAGAATAGATCAGCAACTGTAAGAAATTGAAAAACCATACATCAAACTCACCAGTACACCTTTTATCCAGCCAAACTTGACCACTCCTTTGCTGTCAGGTGTGTAAGCAGCAGCTGCATCCCCAGCTGGTGTGCCTTCCTCACCATTTGCAAAACCATCCTCAAAGGGCTCCTTTAAAAAAAAACATAAAGAAGTTTGTATTTTGTGTGGCTGACAGAGTAGAGTGGGCATGCGAAACTTACGTCGTAAAAAAACCCCCATCTTACTTGCATAAACAGAAAAATTGTAAAAATGACATGCCAGAAGTTTTTGAGCTGGTCCTTTATTCCCCTTACACAACGCACATCTCGGATTTCAAGGAATGCAAAACAAACTTAGAAGAGCAAACTGTCCGCAGCCAGTGTGGCATGTGTTTGCATTAATTAGTTCTAGATTCCTAAAAAATCAAATGCTTGGTCTGCAGAAAAAGAGCTGGGAGATTTCAAATGCACAAGAAATTTTACTTCCTAATCTGAAAACACACACTGTTGTACCACAAGTTACTGGTCTCTGCTATAGCATTTCCTGTAGTTCAGACTTAGCTGCCATTCGATCAATTTTTCAGGAAATAAATTATTCATTTCCCTGTAAACTATTCTACTACTCTTTGTAAGGTGATGCTGTCAGAAGGAAGGATGGGAGATTGGCATTTCAGGGAAAAGGAGGGAAGAGAATCTCTTCACAAACACTTTTCCCCATTTAAATGGTAAGGATGGCAGAGAAAACAGGAGTCCCATGGACAGAGGCCAACTTCTGTCTTTTATGTAAAATTAAACTCTCAATGTCAAAAATGCAGAAAATCTCAACTTTAAATACAAACTGAAAATATATGTATACGCACACACACATATATTCTTGCTTAAAAGGCAGTTTTGTTTTGCCAAGCCAGGCAAACACCTGAACATTTAATCTCAATTATTTCTGGTACTTGATGAAAGAAAGCAAAAAGCACTCTAGCAGAGAATGTTAGTTTATCCAAGGCAACAAGTATTAAAAATGGATACACTAGAAAGACCCTGAACACCATTCAACAAACCAGCTCAAGCAGTATATTGTGAAGCAGCCTGCATCCCAAAAGGCTGAGAAAACATTTAAACAATTAAGAGGTTCAGTCCAAATGAGGTAATGGACAGATTCCACATTTGCTAAGGAAGACACAAAACAGAGTGGACACAAGTAACACTTTGAAGTATATGGAGGGAAGACTCAGAAAGATTATGGTGAGGTGTTTTAGCAAATTCTTTCTATTCTTGATACACTAATAACAAATACAGCCTCAACACAGAGTCTAGAGGAAGTATTTCTAAACCTATCAAACGTAACGGGTGTAATCTATATCCTCTTATAATCAGCTGTGAACACACAAACCAGACTTGTAAAAAAAAATCAGATTATGTCAACCTTATCCAAAGGTCAAAAGCACAGATTCACATCAGTGCTTCTCTCACTGACACTGAATTATGAAATTCTCACAGAAACAGATATACCTGCAATACATCTGGTGATCCTGTAAAGCATGAGCCTTCCACTGTAAGGCAGAATCATGATCAGCTTCCAGACCACAACCTTTAATAGTTAAGTCTCCTGAAGAGTACATTTTGTTGTCTTCAGAAAGGATTAAAAAGAAAAACCAGAAAGACACTTAGGTGTTATACACATATTCTTGCATGCGTGTATATATGCATTACATATGGTGTTGCACACACTTGATGTGAGGACAAATAGAAACCTAACCAGGAGTTAACCCAGTTTGCTGAACTGCAGCTTTCCTGGGTAGAACTAATGGCTGTAACTCTTGGGAGACCTGCAGAGCCTTTGATCACATTAATCTACTGATTGCTGATTATTTGTATTCAGGCACTCAAGCCAAATCAAGTAGTGGTGAGTGATCATTTGGAGCAGTAAGAAGAACAGTCAGGACCGAAAACAGAAAATTACCATGTTGCTACATTACACAAATGCTGACCTGCCTAAGCCAGAACTAAGGAAACATCTCTTATTAAAGGCTGAGGCTCACAATGGAAGAGGATGAGCCTGCCAACTACCCTGCTCCAACAGCTTAGAAGCACAGAATAAAATGTAAATATTTTTCTAAGCGTTCATGCCTCCCTTCATGACTTCCTTCGGAAGTGGGGAGACAATAAAGAGAAAAAAGATGCATTAAACCAAGGGACCAATTATAAACATGCTCTCAACTACATCAAAAACCTCCAATCAAGCATGGGACAGTCTAGCCTCTTACTACTTCATGTAAAACCCATGGTTATTCCTCATAGAACAACCATCATACTATACTTGCTACAACTATTTTAAATTATTATATAAAGGGAGTCACATTCAGATTATTCAAGAAATTTTCAAGCTTTGACCAACAAACTTGCCAGCATTAGATAACATCTGCTATTACAACAACACGTATCATGTCTGTAATGAGAAATAACAAAACTGTTCTCTGAGAACAATGGTCAGGGAGTATCAAGAAAGGGCTGGAGGACTCGGCATCTTCACATCTTAAAATAGTGAAATGTGACTAAAATGGTTAATGCTTTTTTTTTTAACAAGCTCGGAATTTGTTTGCTGCAAGTTCACATTTTATAAGAAAGTAGAGAAATAACTTAGCATCTAATCTGAAAAAGGATCACTTACTTCATCATGTGAACGTGGCTGCCCAGACACTGGTAAAATCTGCAGGAAGTGACCCCCAAAGGTCACTTCAAAACCTCAACCACCATGTGAAAGTTGCACATTTTACTGTTGCGCTCAAACAAGGCCATAGCTCAGCCTGTTGTGTTCTGGGAAGGGGACAATGGCTCACAAATGGTATTTTCAGTTATCAGTTACCAGATCAGCTCCAAGATATGCACACTGTGAACACAGGAAAGTTTTGTTCTGTATGTCTTGTCTCTCCACACTGTGCAATATTTCTCAGGAAAATATTTTGAGGCACAAGCAAAACGTAATAACCGAAAGGTTACTCCTGGTTATCAGTGCTGGTGGGTGCCCAATAAAGCACCACTGAGAACAGATATTACAGAGTGTGGGCACAGAAGTATTTCACTACAGAAGGCTCCAAGTTCAGCCCTCTAAGGCGATATTAAGAAAGCACCACTGTGGTCTCAGCTGTAAATCAAGCAGGCGTAGTATTTTTCATGCTTGTGTTCATGAGGAAACAATGCTTCTACTCAAGTCAGACACTGAATGGAAAAAACTGCACTAGCACTATTTTAAAATAGCCAATACATGTACGATAAGATCTTCATAAACAGTAAAAAACACTAACACACTGTGGATTTGGAGGGGGTGTAACAAAAGGGAAAAGAAAGAGGGATTTAGCATTTCAGATCAGAAATGGTCTTAACACAACTTTTAAAACAAAATAATCAGCCCAAAATACTTATTAGTGGTGTTCACTTGTGCTGTTAAAGGAAAAAGAAGAAGAAGCTGATAATTCTATAATACACAGAGAGGATGTCAGACAAGAAAGTTAATTTCTGCTCCTACACAGAATTTTGCATTGCTGTATCACATTATCTGAAAAATACAGATAATCTACTATTTCATCTCCAGTGCTGGATTATAACAGTAAGTTATTTGTGCCAGTGTGAATAGCCACTGCATTTATGAGAAACAGATTAGTAATGAGAAAATACTTGGTATTCTGGTGGACAAGATCTGAGATTTTTCACACATAGCCTGTAACACACTGGTGCATCAAAAACTTCAGTAAAAGCTGCTTTATTTTAGAGCTCTTGAAGGTGGTGTATGTCATGCAGCGTATTTTTTTGTGGTGAACTTACCTAAATCCCATCTCAATACTTGGCCTATGTTGAACATACAAAACAGTATCAGAATAAACACACAGGAAATCTTGTTTCTTTTCAAGAGTCACAACTTGGAAGCCCCAAATAAAGGGCAGGACCACCAGCAAAGTTTGTATGTAATACTATTTGCTGGATTTTTAGGCAGATTGCAGTCCTTGCAAACTGCCTGATTTGCTGTGTTCTTAACAGTCACCAACTTCTTCAGCTAATCCCTCCCACTATTAGTAGTCCTATGCAAACACAGGAGCCCAGAGACTCACCTAAGACTGCAGCATTTAACAGCTTTTTCCATCTTTCAAGTCTAACCTACAGGTTAAGCATATGCTATGTAACACAGGATTCTCCGAAACTCCCTAGAAACACTTCAGAACAGCAGATTCTGTAATGGCAGGATACAGTACTGAAGCTGGTTTCAAAAGTTTATATTATAAAGACATTAAAGAAAATGTTAGAGAAAATAAAGAGGCTCATCTTTTCAAACTACAATATCTGCTATGAAATATAAAAAATGGCCTTCCACTACACTTAATCAAGCTGCTTACATTTTAAACTGCTTTGTAGCTATGTATTTTGACACTAAGCATAGCTCTCTCATGCTTACTGAGAACACAAAAATAAAGGAAGCTACCTGAGAACCACCTATGCCCAAAAGGTACTGACAGAACAATTCTGTGCACTAATGGGTCAATGCCCTGACCAGTCAAAGCCTCATGCGCAGAAGCTCTGAGATCAGAGATGTTTGCAAGAACCCTTCTTCATAAGAGTTAGAGGTTTTCACACATCTTCCATAGTCCTTCACCATGTCTCACAGCACTACTGCAAACCTATTCAGTACCCTTTACCATGACAACTTCTTGTTTCCATCTCCAAAAGATTAATTTTGATATTCCTTGTTGTGGAAGAAAATAAGCAGCAAAATGTATTGATCCAGGTGCAGCATGCCAGCTGTCTCAACAGAGAAACAATCATTACTTGGAGAGATTATACTTTCAAATATCCCAGCTCCAGACCTGACCACTATTAAGCCCACAGCTGAACAAAACCTGTTCTTTTCACAATTAACATAGCTCAAAATATACAGGGAAAAAGAGCTTATGAACTTTTTTCTTTGTTTTTCTAACTAAAAGCTGCTTTAGCTAGAGCATAGATAAAGTAAAAATGACAGAAAAAATGAAGTTATCAAGTTACATAAGAACTACTACACATTTTACTTCAAATTATGCTAACTCTTCCTAAGATCATTTTCTTGAAAGAGCAAATGAACTTTTGGACTCTTGCTCCCGTGACCTGTGACACTTCTGAGGAGCTGAATAAAAGATTTTAGAAGTGGTAGATGTACTTCATACATAATATAAATGCACAGAATAATCCTGCTGCTATGGTGTTTACCTCTCATATAATGAAACATTTGAAAACAGCTGGTACAAGGGTGATACTGTCTGATAAAGAATAATAAGCTAGGTATTAAATGCTGTCTGAAGGACACCAGACAATATCAAATGTATCTGTTCTTTGAACATTATTTTTGCAGCATTTTGATGTTTGCAGTCAGAAAATTCCCTAGTTTTTGACTATCGGTCGGTTTGATAGACTGTTTTTATCTTTTAATGCTTTTATCTTCACAGCTGTGAAAGAGATCAAGAGGGCTGAGCTTCCTTTCCAAAACACCTAAATCTCCACTGAATGGCTTTAAGCATGTTGTTGTCCAGGGACACCAGACAGTCTTATGACAAACTCTTTATCGAGAAAAGCATTGAATTTGGTTGCCAGACTGTAATTCCAGATATTTCAGTACTTAAATATACAAGAGGAAATGTAAATTCTCACCAGTCTTTGATTCGAGCTGGTGATACTGACTACTGGTTTGGTTTTTTTTGGGGTTTTTTTTTTTTTTTTCAGAAAACCACTATCAAAAGAGGCTGGGATACTATTTCTAACTTTGCTTATAAACTACAAATCCCAGGGAGGTTTTAATACAAAACTTGAAAAACACCTCTGCCAAGTCTGAGTTTTCAAGTTTTTTTTTCCTGTAAAGGAAATAATTCTAAAGGAAGGAAGTATCATAGGTAATGACTTTTAAAATATCTTCTTACCCCACCTAGAACTCTCTTGAAGAACAGTCTCACTGGATAATATTTTGTAAACCAGTCCTCCTCTGCTGGAATAAGGATGGTGACAGGTATGGAAACTACACACAAGTATGCACAAATCTTAGCTAATGCTTTGTAATTGGCCTCATGCTGATGAAAGAGCAATGAAAGTGTAAATTCTAAAACTGAAAGCAGGCTATGACTTTCAGCATTTCAATCACATCACTAATCTACATTTTAGCAACAGATGTAACAGTCAGAATCTTTTGTACTTCAAACAGGGTTACCCCTCACAAAAAAGTTGCTACTCAGAATGCCAGTGTCTTTCACAGTCTCCGGGAACACTTCACAAATTTCTGATTACTTACTAGTTAAAAACAATTTTATCAAGTTAACAAAACAGATTAGGTGCTCAGGCTTTTCAGAAGCTAAGATTGGAAGCTGGACTGATGAGCACCGCTCCCAGTGGGGGAAAACCCCCAGTCAAGTACACATGCAAAGGAAAATATGGCAGAAGATACGTTCAGGACACCTCAGACTGACGGAACACCTTTTTAGCATTTTCTTCGAAGAACAAACTCAAAAAATTAATACTCTCTGGGAGCAATGACTAGCACTGCTGTTGACAGCAGTTCAGAAATTTCAGGAGTCATACTAGGTACTTTGCTACTTGGTTATGAGACAGGAAAAAATTATAAATTCCATCAGCAAGTTTGCCATCATTCCCACTCCAGTCTTTACAGTTGTAACCCAAAAATAAGCCTCCTAAGCCATTAAATGCATCCAGAAGTTACCCAGAACAGAAGAAATTGCTGAGATAAAACACAGTCAGTTCTTAAAACCTGGGAATCCTTAGAATCAAATGAAAACAGTTTCAACTATTGGTAACTCAGCTCAAAGGAAATCCTTTGCAGGTTTGCAGCCAAGAGACCAAAACTTAAGCACTTTGACTACATAATCTTCTCTACCATTACACATTTAAAATATAGTAGCAAATGCCTTTGACATCCATTTCCAGAGATTTGAAGAGATTGCAGCAAACACTGCACGTTGTTATTTTAAGCTGAAATTAAGGTGTTGTACGGTGATTACAGCAGAGTAATTTTAAACAGAAGAAATTTATAGTTGCAATTAACATGTCAACCGAAGGATCTGCTATGTGTCTCTGCCATCAGTCTGTATTTCTGTCTTGCACACTGATTTCAATAGAGAAACATGAAACAGTGGTTTTGTGTGTGTGCATATGTATCTCTCTCTATATATAAATAAGGATTTTAAAAGCCATTTTTATTTTAATTCTTCTAAAGGGATAATCATCCACTCTTCCTCTCAAGTCTGACACGTAGTACAATGTATTAACTAATTTAGGAATACTTAATCAAGAAATGTACTCAGGCAATTGGTTTCAGCCTAGGAAAAAATCCTTTCTTTCGAGGTGGTATACTTACAAAGGATAGATAACAGATTTGTTTGTGAAGATTAGCACCACTTTAATATCTTACATGCATACAGTTTTCTTGATAAACCTCTAAGCTTACTACATGAAGGCAGTATCCCTTTGAAGTAGTTTTCACATGTGATAAACCAGCAAAGTTTTGTTGACATCTGCAGGTAGGCAAGAGAAGCATCCTATCGGAAATATAATTAATATTTGCCTTTCCCCCCTACCAAAAACATTAATTACAGAACGTGGGCACTTTGCAAAATAAAGGAAACTTCCCCACATCTTCATTCATACATGACTCTGTAAGCAGAGGATGGTATGAAAACTCTGGGCAAGTTCATCAGGAAAATCAGAAGCAAATGAGGAAAGGTCTCTGTGCAGTAGCTTTGCAATATAAAAGATCAACAATGCTTATGGCCTATACTCCCAAAAATTCTGTAGGTAAAGTTCAGCCTCGATGTCAAGAAATAGTCAACATGGTCTGCCACTGTAAAAACAAAATGTAACAAAGCCCCTAAAAGCCAAACAACCAAGCCTCCTCAAAAAACCCAAACTTCCTTTGCCAGTCTTTCCAGTTCTGTTTACCAGGAAATTGCACCACTAGTCCAGTCAGCAGGAGGCACTTCCTGCACAGACGCAGGGGCAACCAATCCCTTCGGTTTAAGGGAAAGAAATACATAGTCTGCTTCACACCTCAAGAACGTACCTTAATTTCAGCGCTGATGGATTTCACCCCTTCCAGAACCACCACTGTACTCTGAATGATTTGCCAAAGTAATTACTCCTCACTGTGCATTGACTGTAATAATATTCCTTTCAGTATCCATTGTCTTGGAAGAACAAACCATACTTTACAGGAAAGTAGATCCAGGCTCTGAACCTAGATAGTTTGCACATGAGTATCGGAAACACATAAGCCTGATACACTCCAAAATGAAGCAGATGCAGCATTTGAGCTAAAGTAAATCGAATCAGCAAGCCTCCTGCAGAGGAGTTTTGCATACTCAAGTATAGTCCAAGAAATACAATGTTTGGCTACTAATTATGAAAGAGAATCCACTTCAGTCTTGTCAAGAAGTTGTTCTGGATGCATGAGATTTCCAAGTCATCACAGTTCAACCCCGCAGCCCAGCCCCCAAGCAGCCACTCGCTCATTCCTCTACCACTGGGACTGGGGAGAACATCGAAGGATAAAAATTCAGAGGCTGAGAAAAAGACAGTTCAACAGAAAAAGCAAAAGCCACGCACACGCAAAGCAAAACAAGGAATTAATGCCCTGCTTCCCCATGAATGGAAAGGTGTTCATCCACCTCCAGCAGAGCAGAGCTCCATCACTGAATCTAACCGTGACTTCAGAAGACAACTCCATCACTCCAAATGCCCTCTTCCTCCCTCTTCCCCCCACTTTATATCCTGAGCATGTTGTCACATGACCTGGAACATCCCCTGGGTCAGTTTGGGTCACCTATTCCAGCTGTGCCCCCTCCCAACCTCACATTCAACCCCAACTCCCTTGCCAGACTGGCAATAGGAAAAGCAGAAAAGGCCTTGACTCTGTGCAAGTCCTGCTCAGCAACAACAAAAACAATCCTAGATCACCAACCTTGTGACCACCACAAATCCAAAACAGAACCCCATACCAGCCACAGGAAAAGAAATTACCCCAGCACAGAAGTCATCTTCTATTCCTCACCCTCAAAAAAAAAAGGTTTATTTGAGGCATTCTTGCTCTTAACATCTTTGGTTTTCACCTGCTTCTGCAAAACAGAATGGTGCACTTTCTATTCAAGAAGTAGGAGACAAAGAGCAAATAACACAATGCAGCAACATGTAAAACCTTAATAAAAACATTCCACTTCTACAGGAAGTCTAGTTCCAAGTGTATGAAGTTCCTGAAAAACTACTTTTAACCTGTTGGCTTACAAGAGACTAAAAAAAGCCCATTGCAATAATTCTAAAAAATCATTTAAGTACTGCCTGAATTTTTAATGTCATGTCATGAAGTGGTGAACATGGCTACAGCACAGCCCCTGAGTCAGCCCTGAGCAGGGCTGGTATGTTCACACAGCAAAGTGCTCACTTACACTGGCACAACACCACATTTCAGCCAAAGCTGCCAAACTGCTTACAGTTCAAAAGCAGTATTACTCAGAATAGTTTTAGGAGTCTCTGCCATGTAAACTGTTAGACCAAGTTGAAACATTAATCTAGCATCACAGTTCCTTCACAGCTGAAACAGACATAGATATTTTCTTTGAATTTAAAGAAACCCCAAACAACTGAATCATCTATAGTAGGAGCAGCTGATTCAAAGAAGGAAAGTTAACTAGCAAAATGAAGATGCAAGAGGTAAGTCTTCCTCTTAAAATGAAATTTTAATTCAGTTTTTCAGGTTTTTTTTACCGTTTATCACCTTATCCTTAAATCAGTTAAGTTTATGAAACACAGCTAATACATCCAAAGTTAGTTTCTACGCATAAAATGAAATTTCAGTAATTTTGCCAGGTATAATCTGTATGGTGAAGAAATAAATCAATTACCTTTCATGCACTTAAGCTGAAAAAAACTGGATAGCTTCCAAAACAGTGAAAGGCAAACAATTTGAAGTCAATGACTTTAAAAAGTTCTTAGTAGTGACAAATGACCATAGTGTGACAGTTATCGCCTACACCAAGTGAGGGCAATGGATTTGTGGTTATTTATAAATGAATTTTATATGAGGTTTTAGGAAAAAATCTGAAGAATTCCACAGAAGATGTAGTACAGTGGTTTAAATTACTCCAAGATACTGATCTTGCCAAGCTCCTCCCCTGCAAGAATGTTCTTCAAGAATGAAAATCATCTGAGGTCTAATTAACTGCAGCACCAAAACGGAAAAAAATTAATCAGAAGATGAATTCTGCAGCACCTTATTCTTTAACTGCTCTGAAACAGTCCACTGGGAGTGTGACAATGTTTTTCTTTTGATATTAATAAAGATAAAAAAGGAAGTGTTAATTTCATCTTTATATCACTCTTGAAGTTTTACTTTGTACTGTACATAATATTTGTGCAGTGACAAACATATATAACATTTTTAGGTAAATAAATATATGTATATTAGAAGTGCAGACTCAAACGTTTTTATTGATGCCTGTGGGCAGTCAGCTGTGGAGATCTCTGAAGTACTGGATCAGGGAACTGAATCAGCATATTCAGTGCAAGATTTTGCAGTTGAGGGGGTGTTGGCTTTCTGTAACCCAGATCAGATCTGTATCAGATCCAGCTAAGATCTGTGACAACGAAAAGTTCACCCCTTTCAGCAGCACTGGTGCTGTGAGCTACATAAGATGTTATGGGTTATTATTTCCAGCTTCTCTGGGACATGGAAAAAAAGTATTAAGAACAGTATTAACAGTTTGCTAAAGACAGTTCTTGTTTTTTAGCATTCCGTAAGTGTCCTGGACTAAAGATTTATCTCAAAGATTCAAGAGATGCAAGCATCGAGCAACATAAAAATAAAGATTATACCAGATCTTTATAAAATACAAGCCCTGTAGCACTAATATTATTTACTACTGCAAACAGAGCAGTACACTCTTTTTCCTTGACAAAAATGGTTGTGATACAGTGAGGTATCCGGGTAAGCAAAGCAAGGATTCTCCACACAGGCTGAAAAAGCCTAAAAACATCCCTCCGCATGATCCAAGTAAAGCCTCATAGAGTACAGGTGCATTAAGGTCACTGCTGTTTAAAAGTGGTGAAAGAACAGTTACCAATTATAGGCTTCTGGAATATCCAACAGCACTGAGACCAAGACTGAGAGCTTCTCTTGTTTTATTTTAGTACAGTGAACTTCAGAAAGAAGATTCAAGTTCTGCTTACATACATAAAGGACAGCAAGAACAAAAAGTAATTTAAATTAAAAATAACAGGGATGCAAGAAAGAAGAAAACTACAGACCGTAAACACGATTCAGCAAAGTGGTGCAGTAAACACTATCTGCAAGAAGGTCTCAATCTTCCATGAGAGGGAAGGAAGGAGCTTTTAAAGACAGATCTTATGTAACATGGTCAGCTAACTTGATACCCTGCAAACATCTGTCAGCCTTTTATGCATCTTTAGCCAAATTCTGCTTTCACTACAGGCTAAGCAGATATAAACCATGAACTGAAAGAAATAAACAAATATTAAGAGGTGTGGCAGTTGTTTAACATTCTGAAGACAGAATACATTATCTTCGGAAAGCCATACACAGACCTTTCCACAATGCTTACGGTAAACACTTGAAATCCTCAGGTAAAAGGAAAAACTGCAATGTTTGAGGAAATACTCATCAAAGCCAGGAAGACAACCGGAAACTAGTGCAGTCTCATTGAATAAAACAAAAAAAAAAAAACCTCATTGTTATTCGGCTACCAGGAATGTCTTTTTTTCTTACTCCCTTCTCCAAATTCAGATGACAGGTGCACAGATTTTTGTGTGGGACGAAGCAAAGCACACTGGTGTTTTTAAATACCTCGGGATTTCTTTTTTGTTTTGATTTATAATTTGATCCGGGGGGTGGAGGTGGTGTAAGGATCTTCCTCTGAGATCAGCACCTTGTAGCCTGTCAGTGTCAGTGCTGCTGGTATTTAACAGAGCAGAGCTGCCAGTAGAGGGCTTGGTTCGCACCACATTCACTCACCACAGTTATGAGGGACTGCACAAAGATGAAATTAGAATCACTCATATACAGCAAGATTTAGTGTTATGGAAAAACAATAATTCATTCAGTTCTACCCAGAAAAATCCTGTATTTTTCTATTGGATTACACTGTGCATGTCTGAGTAAACACTTGTCAGACCAATAAGGTCTGTGATATTATGACGTGGTAGCGGATAAATTGAGGAACACAAAGGCATACGCAGTCTTCTACAGGCTGTATCTTTACATACAGAAGTAGCGACCCAGGCAAAACAGATATTCCTAAGCAGAAAAACAAGAAAACTGAAGTTTAAAAGAGCAAGGAGACTTTTAATCTTCCCACTGTCTGAAACTAGATCTCCTCAGAGGGCAGGGGACACCACCGCAACAAAAACCTTCATGTCATGGTGGGCTGACTTCCCTCCCAGTTTTTTGCTAATGAACATCCTCTCATCTCAACATCTCTGGAGAGGAGAGCTCCTGCAACACCTTCTCTTTATTCACAAGATAGCAACTGCAACAGCATCACCAAATTCTCTCTCTCATCTCTCTAAAGCAGAGTGAAATTAATTCAAAAATACATACCAAATGGGTAAGGAACAGACTGATCACCTTAGCTCTCTGCAGCCAATAACCTACTAAGACAAGACCCCTCACCTGGAATTTAATATGATCAACCAAGATGCATTATGCAATTCATCCACCTCAGAGTACTGCAGCATCACCCAGCTGAGTTCCCACAGCCAGTTTCAAGAACAATCCCTTTTCTACAAGAAAAGCCACTGCTGGAATGACCACAAGAATACCTTGCCCACCAGGACTGCAGGACAAACCCCTGCAAAACGGGACCCCTCCACGTGTGTCTTCCTCAAACAGTGACTCTTCTTCCAACACTGCTTTTCTGTGAGAACAGAATCAGTAGAGGTGTTAGACAGATGCAGTTTCTAAACAAAGCTAAAGGGGAAAAAGACCCGTTCTATAAGTGGCACCAGCATCAACAACGCTCCAACACTGCCTCACATTCATCTACCTATTAAAAGCAAACAGAATAGTACGGACTCTAACTGCCAGATAAAATAGCTGCATTCAAAGCAGTGAACCATACTGCTGGTAAACAGTTTTAGATCATTCTTAATACAAAGTAACTGCCAATCTTGATGCACTGGGTCAAGAGCAGAGGCACGACAATAGGTATTCACACAATGCAAATTTTATGTAAGGGTACTAAGATGTTTGTACCAGCTGCCTTGCAGAGACATGCTGTACCTGCTAAACTGGTACAAAATCCACAGCTCAAGAGCGAGGTTAATTCTTCAAGTTACCAGAAGTCAGTAAAATACCTTCTGAAATGCACAGCATTATTCTACACTGCTAGTCAGATGGAACTTAGGTCACTTTGAGAACAGACAGTAAGCCCCCTGAAAAGTGAAAAAAAGCACAACAGCTTTGTGAACATCTTCCATCTAAAAGTACAGTATCATCTTGATGCAGAAGTAATCAGCACTCTGTGTTCATAAACCAAGCACATAATCACAGATGTGATGTATTTTATACTCCGGAGATCATAAGGAAGGTAGGTATCTGATGCTATTAGCATGCATGACACACCCTTATTAAAAGCTTTTTGTGTTCACAGCTTTATGTTGGAAAATGTTTTGCTAAGTTGGAAGCAAAAGTAATGGCTTCCCTTCATATAAACCTAAGTAGCTGCTAAGCCTTTAAATGCTTTGGACATTACACATCCTGCAGCAGAACACTTGAGTTGCTCCAGTGAACTTCAGCTTTAATTCTGAACTTTATACCCTGATCTTTTTTTAAATTAATACTTTATATCAAATGCAACCAAAATTCCATATTCCTTCCCCAATACTTATTTTACAGGGGGAGAGGCCCAAGGAGACAGGATAAGACTTTAAAAAAAGAGGTATCTTCATGTACATCTACCAAGACTGCAGAACAAATTAATGACACTTAAGAAATTAATAATCTGACTTAATGCTCACAATGAAACTGTTTTGATAATGATCCTGTAATTAGGCTGTCTACCACTCCTCTACGCCACAGACTGCAAAGAAAATTGCCTGGCTTGAATTTCTTCTTAATGAAGAAATTATAATTTTAAAAATTCTATGCAGAGTTTTTTATATTCTGCACTGGGATGCCTTAATGGTGTCAAAGAGCTTTCCAGACTGCAGCAACTTTAACAAACTGAAAAAGCTGTTTGCCAACTTTTCTGTGTAATGTTCTGCTTACAGAGTTGAGTATCCAATACCCGGTCATCCCATCATGGCCAAGGAGTCAAAAATTTAAGGAGGCAGGAAGACCGAAAATCAGTGTGGTTTCACATACACTACAAGCACACGTGTATGTGTTTTATTTATACTTCACCTAAGACGAAGCACAAGGCAGCAACTGCCAATTTCGATTTCGTACTAACCTAGAATCAGACTACAGATCACCATTTAGCTCGACCAGGAAGGGACCTGCAAGGCAGGAGTAATTTGCAGTTATGGTTAGTAATTAAAATTTGCGATCTAATTTCAAATGTCACAAACAAGTATCTTTATAATACACCAACTATTTTATTTCTATTGGAACAATTTTAGAGTCAATTGCAGAAAGTACACAAACATTCACCACCACCACTAACTCTCCCCAAAAAAAACCCAAAACCCCGCAGATCGGTACTGATGCACTGAGCAGCCTAATAACGGCGTGGAACGGGTAAATCTGGAAAGAAAATCAATTTCCTCATGGAACTCCACCTACGATGCGTGAAAGGTGGGATGAGAAAAAGTTCTGGAAACAAAATGCTCTTCACTTCATTGGAACGCGGCCCCTCCGTCCCTTTATTGCCCTAAACCCAGCAGAAAGACCCCACTTAGAACATGGGCTTCTCTGAGCACAGCCACACACCAATTTTCAAACTGCCGAGAAAACAGCACTCCAATAGCTTTATCTACCGCTGGTTAAGTGATGATAGTTTAGAAAAAAAAAAAAACCCGTGGAAATTATTTTCGTTCAGCTAAAGCTGGTCTTTTAGCCAAGAGAGCCTGCAATGCAAAGAAGGCTCTCACTGTCAACTCGTCTCAAGTAACACACGGACTCGTAGTCTAAAATAGAAAAAGCTGGAGACGTAGAGCTCCAAAATTTTTCAAGCCTTGACCGCGACACAGAGGCCACGGAGCAGCCCTGGAAAGGCTCGGTGAGGATCTGTGCCTGTGCAGAACCAGCAGCATCCGATCCAGATCCCATCGGATCCAGCGGGTTCTGGCTCGACCCCTATAGGACCAAACTACGTCCAAAGCAACGCGATCCTCTTTTTTTTTTTTCTGTATAGCCGGTAGTCTTTTCCAATACGTCTCTCGGACTCCCCCTTTTATACCATGCAGATCTAATTCCATATGGCAAGGCCCCCCTAAATTAATACCCTATTTGCAGGAGTCGCTTTGTGGAAAACCGTCAGAGATCCCCGCTTGGCTTACGGGAAAACAGAATCTACTAGTTTCTAAATATCCTCTCGCACTGAGGGACCTCTCCCATAAAGCATCGGTGTGTGCATGCTGTGGGGGAATGGATATTCACTGCGTCACGAAAAGACAAAAAAAAATTATAGAGCCGCGCGCCGCAAGCTATGCACCCGCGCTGTTTGCGCCTCCTCGAGGCTCGGCGAGCGTTTGGCTCCTCTCATTTTTTTTAAAGCTTTTCTGCCGACACGCTCCGAGGCCGCCGCACCCCCTGGAGCCGGGGAGCCGTGGCCGCTCTCATCCTTGTCCAGCTCATCCGTGCAGCTCCGCCAGGCTTGGCCGGAGCAGCTTCTCGCCCAGTCCCATAGTAGCGGCCAGTGTGCCCCATAAGGTTAGTTGGGTCGATGCGGGGCACGGCGTCCATGGTGTTGTGGCCGAAGGTGCGCAGGTAGTAGGTGTTGGTATGGGTGTCATAGTAGTAGTGGTGGTGCCCGCCTGAGTGCAGGCTGCCTTCGCTCATCACCGTGTCGCCGCCGTTCTGGACGCCGCTCACATTGCCGCCCTCCGAGCTGCCTCCCCCGGGCTCACCGGGGCTCTCGCCGCCGGCGGACGGGTCCACGAAGTTCACCCGAAACCTACCCTTGGCTTCCTCGCCTCCCTTACCCGCCACGCCGAGCTCCCCGCTCGACTTGCGGGGCCCCTCGGCCACCAGGTCCACCTGGAAGCGGCTCTGGCTCGGCGTGGGACCCAGCGGCTTGCCCAGCGCATCCTTGGAGCCCTCATCGGCGACCAGGCGACCCACTCGTCAGTTACATATTGCATACTCTCATGTACCATTTCCCTCGCTTGCTCGGCCGCCATGCTCCAGAGACCTCCCGGCCGGCGGCTTCCGGCTTTATGTCTATTATGCTGACTGAGCAGCGACCCGGGGCTGGCGCTCAGACACTAGCGGCCGCTGCCTCGCCCACGCTCGCAGCCGCATGTGACGGTGACTCGCGCCTACGGTCCTTCGCCCGATCCCTGTTGCCGGCAGGAGTGCGTGTCTCCCTTCGCGGCTGGCGCCGTGGAGGCTGCCTAGGGGGCAAGAAGCCGGCGCCCGCGCGCCGATCCGCGCACGTGCGGCTGCGGCGGAGGGGGCGGCTGGGGCGCTGTCCCGCCCCGGCGGCGGGGCTCCTCCCTGCCGCATATGGCGGCCCGCCGCTCCGCCCCGCTGCGGCGGCTGGGAGGGGCGGGTGGGGCGCGCCGCGATCCCGCGCCATTCAGCCCCGCCGACCTCCGCCACGTTCTCGCAGGAGGAGCGCGGTGTGGGCGCTCGGACCGCGCGTGGTGCTTTGTGCGACCGGACCCTCGGCGGGTGCGAGAAACTCCCCCCCCTCACCCCTCGCTGTCCTTAAGACCCTCGGACCCTCACACACACGCCGGCCCTTACAGGCTCGCAGATCTCTCTTCATTTTTTAAAAAAAGGGAAAAAGAGGAAGAATTACAAATTCTTTAATCCTCTCTCTTTTCCGAGAAGAGCAGATACCAATCTACAAAATCCGAAGGTGAGAGAAGGACCTCTCCGAACACACGAGATAAAGTATGTAGTTTTTTCTTTGCTACATGATCTTTTTTCCTTTCTTTGAGATAATACAACTTAAAAAACTCTAAAAACTGTGCTGACCCATAAAACCCTTAAAACTTGAAAGTCCTAAAGTATTCTTTCCCTAAATTGAGTAAAAAGCAGGAGCACCCTTCAAAAACTATGGGCGTTTATCAACACCTCTCTCTCATACTTAATCTTACTACTGTAGTCACAATACCTGCCCAAAAAAGAAAGCAGTAGTTAAAAAAATCTGTAAGAATAACAGAGCAACTGTAAGAAATGGAAAAACCAAACATCAAACCACCAGTACACCCTTTTTTCCACGCCAAACTGACCATCCTTTGCTGTCAGGTGTGTAAGCAGCAGCTGCAGCCCAGCTGGTGTCCTTCCTCACCATTTGCAAAACCATCCTCAAAGGGCTCCTTTAAAAAAAAACATAAAGAATTGTATTTTGGTGACTGACAGAATAGAGTGGGCATGCGAAACTACGTCGTAAAAAAACCCCCACTTACTTGCATAAACAGAAAATTGTAAAAATGACATGCCAGAAGATTTTTAGCTGGTCCTTTATTCCCCTTACACAACGACATCTCGGATTTCAAGGAATGCAAAACAAACTTAAAGAGAAACTGTTCCCGAGCCGTTGGCAGTGTTTGCATTATTAGTTCTAGATTCCTAAAATCAATGCTTGGTCTGCAGAAAAAAGAGCCTGGGAGATTTCCAATATGCACAAGAAATTTTACTTCCTATCTGAAAACAACACTGTTGTACCACAAAGTTACTGGTCTCTGCTATAGCATTTCCTGTAGTTCAGACTACTAGCTTGCCATTTCGATCAATTTTCAAGGAAATAAATTATTCATTCCCTGTAAACCTATTCTACTCCTTTGTAAGGTGAATGCTGTCAGAAAGAAGATGGAGCATTGGGCATTTCAGGAAAGTGAGGGAAGAGATCTCTTCACAAACACTTTCCACCCATTTAAATGGTAGGATGGCAGAGAAACAGGATCCCATGGACAGAGGCCACTTCTGTCTTTTATGTAAAATTAAACATCTCAATTCAAAAATGCGAAATCTCACTATCAACTGAAATATTGTATCGCACACACACATATATCTTGCTTAAAAGGCTTTTGTTTTGCCAAGCCAGCAAAACACCTGAAAATTTAATCTCAATTATTTCGGTACTTGATGAAAGAAAAGCAAACAGCACTCAGCAAGAATGTTAGCTTATCACAAGTAAAAGTTGCTACACTAGAAGGCCCCTGAACACCATTCCAACACCGCCTCAAGCAAGTATAGTGTAGGAGCAGCCTAGCATCCCAAGGCTAGAAAATAAATGTTAACAAATGTAATGGTCATCTCCAATGCGATAAGAACGACAACATTAAGACAATGAGTGGAACACAAAGTAACACTTTGGATAGGAGGGAAGACCAAGAAACGATCTATGGAGGTGTATTTATCACAATTCTTTCTAATCTGATAACACTAATAACTACAGCCTCAACACAGAGGTCAGAGAAGTATTTCTAACTATCAACGTACACGGTGTAATCTAATTCCCTCTTAATAATCAGGCTGTGAACACACAACCACGAACTTGTAAAAAAAAAAGATTATGTCAACCTTAATCCAAAGGTCAAAGCACAGATTCACATCAGTGCTTCTCTCACTGACAACTGAATAATATTCTCACAGAAACAGATATACCTGCAATACATCTGGTGAATTCCTGTAAAGCATAGCCTTCCACTGTAAGGACAGATCCATGAATTCAGACTTCCAGACCACAACCTTTAATAGTTAAAGTCTCCTGAAGAGTACATTATTGTTGTCTTCAAGAAAAGGATTAAAAATAGAAAAACCAGAAGACACTAGGTGTATAACACATATTCTTGCATGCTGTATATAGTGCATTACAATGGTGTGCACACACACTTGATGTGAGACAAATAGAAACCTAACCAGGATTAACCCAGTTTTTGCTGAACTGCAGCTTTCCTGGTAGAAACTAATGGCTGTAACTCTTGGGAGACCCTCAGAGCCTTGATCACATTAATTACTGATTGCTGATTATTGTATTCAGGCACCAAGCCAAATCAAGTAGTGGTGAGTGTCATTTGACGCAAGTAAAGGAAGAACAGTCAGGACCGAAAAATCAAAAAATTACCATGTTGCTACATTTACACAAATCTGACCGTGCTAAGCCAAAATAAGGAACACATCTCTATTAAAGGCTGAGGCTCACAAATGGAAGAGGATGAGCCGCATGAACTACCCGCTCCAACAGCCTTAGAAGCACAGAATAAAATGTAAATATTTTTTCTTAAGCGTCATGCCTCCCTTCATGAACTTCCCTTCGGAAGTGGGGAGACAATAAAGAGAAAAAAGATGCATTAAACCAGGACCAATTATAACATGCTCTCAAACTACATCAAAAACCTCCAATCAACATGGACAGTCTGCCTCTTACTACTCATTAAAACCCATGGGTTTTCTCAATAGAACAACCATCATATACTATACTTCTAACAAAATTTTAAATTATTATAATAAGGGAGTCAACATTCAGATTATTCAAGAAATTTTCAAGCTTGACCAACAAACTTGCCAGCATTAATACATTGCTATTCACACACTATCGCATGTCTGTAATCGAGAAATACACAAAACTGTTCTCTGAGAACAATGGTCAGCGGGAGATCAAGAAAAGGGCTGGAGGACTTCGGCCATCTTCACATCTTAAAAATAGTGAAATGTGACTAAAATGTTAATCGCTTTTTTTTTAACAAGCTGCGAATTGTTTTGCTGCAAGTTTCACATTTTATGAAGAAAGGTAGAGAAAATAAACTTAGCATCTAATCTGAAAAAGGATCACTTACTTCATCTGTTGAACAGTGGCTGCCCAGATAACTGGTAAAATCTCAGAAGTGACCCCAAAGGTCAACTTCAAAACCTCAACACCATGTGAAAGTTGCCACATTTTACTGTTGCGCTCAAACAAGGCCATAAGCTCAGCCTGTTGTGTTCTGGGAAGGGGACAAGTGCTCACAAGTATTTTTCAGTTATAAGTTACCAGATCAGCTCCAAGATATGCACACTGTGAACACAGGAAAGTTTTGTTCTGTATGTCTTGTCTCTCCACCACGTGCAATATTCTCAGGAAATATTTTTGAGCACAAGCAAAACGTAATAACCGAAAGGTTACTCCTGGTTATCAGTGCTGGTGGGTGCCCAATAAAGCACCACTGAGAAAGATATTACAGAGTGTGGGCACAAAGTATTTCACTACAGAAGGCTCCAGTTCAGCCCTCTAAGGCGATATTAAAAAGCACCACTGTGGTCTCAGCTGTAAATCAGCAGGCGTAGTATTTTTCATGCTTGTTCATGAGGAACATGCTTCTACTCAAGTTCAGACACTGAATGGAAAAAACTGCACTACACTATTTTAAAATAGCCAATACATGTACGATAAGATCTTCATAAACAGTAAAAAACACTAACACACTGTGGATTTGGAGGGGGTGTAAACAAAGGAAAGAAAGAGGGATTTAGCATTTCAGATCAGAAATGGTCTTAACACAATTTTTAAACAAAATATCAGCCCAAAATACTTATAGTGGTGTTCACTTGTGCTGTTAAAGGAAAAAGAAGAAGAAGCTGAATAATTCTATAAATACACAGAGAGATGTCAGACAAGAAAGTTAATTTCTGCTCCTACAAAGAATTTTGCATTGCTGTATCACATTATCTGAAATACAGATAATCTACTATTTCATTCTCCAGTGCTGGATTATACAGTATTTATTTGTGCCAGTGTGAATAGCCACTGCATTTATGGAAACAGATTAGTAATGAGAAAATACTATTTATGGTGACAAGATCTGAGATTTTTCACACAATAGCTGTAAACACTCTGGTGCATCAAAACTCAGTAAAAGCTGCTTTAATTTTAGAGCTCTTGAAGGTGGTGTATGTCATGGCAGCGTATTTTTTTTGTGGTGAATCTAAATCCCATCTCAATACTTGGCCTATGTTGAACATACAAAACAGTATCAGAATAAACACACAGGAAATCTTGTTTCTTTTCAAGAGTCACAACTTGGAAGCCCCAAATAAAGGGCAGGACCACCAGCAAAGTTTGTATGTAATACTATTTGCTGGATTTTTAGGCAGATTGCAGTCCTTGCAAACTGCCTGATTTGCTGTGTTCTTAACAGTCACCAACTCTTCAGCTAATCCCTCCCACTATTAAGTATCCTATGCAAACACAGGAGCCCAGAGACTCACCTAGACTGCAGCATTTAAACAGCTTTTTCCATCTTTCAAGTCTAACCTACAGGTTAAGCATATGCTATGTAACACGGATTCTCCGAAACTCCCTAGAAACACTTCAGACAGCAGATTCTGTAATGGCAGATACAATACTGAAGCTGGTTTCAAAAGTTTAATTATAAAGACATTAAAGAAAATGTTAGAGAAAATAAAGAGGCCATCTTTCCAAACTACAATATCTGCTATGAAATATAAAAATGGCCTTCCACTACACTTAATCAAGCTGCTTACATTTTAACTCTTTGTAGCTATGTATTTTGACACTAAGCATAGCTCTCTCATGCTTACTGAGAACACAAAAATAAGGAAGCTCCTGAGAACCACCTATGCCCAAAAGGTACTGACAGAACAATTCTGTGCACTAATGGGTCCAATGCCCTGACCAGTCAAGCCCATGCGCAGAAGCTCTGAGATCAGAGATGTTTGCAGAACCCTTCTTCATAAGAGTTAGAGGTTTTCACACATCTTCCATAGTCCTCACCATGTCCCAGCAATACTGCAAACTATTCAGTACCCTTTACCATGACAACTTCTTGTTTCCATCTCCAAAAGATTAATTTGATATTCCTTGTTGTGGAAGAAAATAAGCAGCAAAATGTATTGATCCAGTGCAGCATGCCAGCTGTCTCAACAGAGAAACAATCATTACTTGGAGAGATTATACTTTCAAATATTCCCGCTCCAGACCGTGACCACTATTAAGCCCACAGCTGAACAAAACCTGTTCTTTTCACAATTAACATAGCTCAAATATATCAGGGAAAAGAGCTTATGAACTTTTTCTTTGTTTTCTCTAACTAAAGCTGCTTTAGCTAGAGCATAGATAAAGTAAAAATGACAGAAAAATGAAGTTATCAAGTTACTAAGAACTACTACACATTTTACTTCAAATTATGCTAACTCTTCCTAATCATTTTCTTGAAAGAGCAAATGAACTTGGACTCTTGCTCCCGTGACCTGTGACACTTCTGAGGAGCTGAATAAAAGATTTTAGAAGTGGTAGATGTACTTCATACATAATATAAATGCACAGAATAATCCTGCTGCATGGTGTTTACCTCTCATATAATGAAACATTTGAAAACAGCTGGTACAAGGGTGATACTGTCTGATAAAGATAATAAGCTAGGTATTAAATGCTGTCTGAAGGCACCAGACAATATACAATGTATCTGTTCTTTGAACATTATTTTTGCAGCATTTTGATGTTTGCAGTCAGAAAATTCCCTAGTTTTTGACTACTCGGTCGGTTTGATAGACTGTTTTTATCTTTAATGCTTTTATCTTCACAGCTGTGAAAGAGAGCAAGAGGGCTGAGCTTCCTTTCCAAAACACCTAAATCTCCACTGAATGGCTTTAAGCATGTTGTTGTCCAGGGAAACCAGACAGTCTTATGACAAACTCTTATGAGAAAAGCATTGAATTGGTTGCCAGACTGTAATTCCAGATATTTCAGTACTTAAATATACAAGAGGAAATGTAAATTCTCACCAGTCTTTGATTCGAGCTGGTGATACTGACTACTGGTTTGGTTTTTTTTTGGGGTTTTTTTTTTTTTTCAGAAAACCACTATTCAAAAGAGGCTGGGATACTATTTTCTAACTTTGCTTATAAAACTACAAATCCCAGGGAGGTTTTAATACAAAACTTGAAAAACACCTCGGCCAAGTCTGACAGTTTTTCAAGTTTTTTTTCCTGTAAAGGAAATAATTCTAAAGGAAGAAGTATCATAGTAATGACTTTTAAAATATCTTTCTACCCCACCTAGAACTCTCTTGAAGAACAGTCTCACTGGATAATATTTTGTAAACAGTCCTCCTCTGCTGGAAAAGGATGGTGACAGGTATGGAAACTACACACAAGTATCCACAAATCTAGCTAATGCTTTGTAATTGGCCCTCATGCTGATGAAAGGCAATAAAGTGTAAATTCTTAAACTGAAAGCAAGGCTATGACTTTCAGCATTTCAATCACATCACTAATCTACATTTTAGCAACAGATGTAACAGTCAGAATCTTTTGTACTTCAAACAGGGTTACCCTCACAAAAAAGTGCTATCAGAAATGCCAGTGTCCTTTCACAGTCTCCGGGAACACTTCAAAATTTCTGATTACTTACTAGTTAAAAAACAATTTATCAAGATTAACAAACAGATTAGGTGCCAGGCTTTTCAAAGCTAAGATTGGAAGCTGGACTGATGAGCACCGCTCCAGTGGGGAAAACCCCAGTCAAGTACACATGCAAAGGAAAATATGGCAGAAGATACGTTTCAGACACCTCAGACTGACGGAACACCTTTTTAGCATTTTCTTCGAAAGAACAAACTCAAAAATTAATACTCTCTGGGAGCAATGACTAGCACTGCTGGTTGACAGCAGTTCAGAAATTTCAGGAGTCATACTAGGTACTTTGCTACTTGGTATGAGACAGGAAAAAATATAAATTCCATCAGCAAGTTTGCATCATTCCACTCCAGTCTTTACAGTTGTAACCCAAATAAGCCTCCTAAGCCATTAAATGCAATCCAGAGTTACCCAGAACAGAAGAAATTGCTGAGATAAAACACAGTCAGTTCTTAAAACCTGGGAATCCTTAGAACAAATGAAAACAGTTTCAACTATTGGTAACTCAGCTCAAGGAAAATCCTTTGCAGTTTGCAGCCAAGAGACCAAAACTTAAGCACTTTGACTAACATAATCTTCTCTACCATTACACATTTAAAAATAAGTAGCAAATCCCTTTGACATCCATTTCCAGAGATTTGAAGAGATTGCAGCAACACTGCACGTTGTTATTTTAAGCTGAAATTAAGGTGTTGTACGGTGATTACAGCAGAGTAATTTTAAACAGAAGAAATTTATAGTTGCAATTAACATGTCAACCGCAAGGATCTGCTTATGTGTTCTGCCATCAGTCTGTATTTCTGTCTTGCACACTGATTTCAATAGAGAAACATGAAACAGTGGTTTTGTGTGTGTGCATATGTATCTCTCTCTATATATAAATAAGGATTTTAAAAGCCATTTTTATTTTAATTCTTCTAAAGGGATAGATCATCCACATCTTCCTCTCAAGTCTGACACGTAGTACAATGTATTAACTAATTTAGGAATACTTAATCAAGAAATGTACTCAGGCAATTGGTTTCAGCCTAGGAAAAAATCCTTTCTTTCGAGGTGGTATACTTACAAGGATAGATAACAGATTTGTTTGTGAAGATTAGCACCACTTTAATATCTTACATGCATACAGTTTTCTTGATAAACCTCTAAGCTTACTACATGAAGGCAGTATCCCTTTGAAGTAGTTTTTCACATTGATAAAACAAAGTTTTGTTGACATCTGCAGGTAGGCAAGAGAAGCATCCTATCGGAAATATAATTAATATTGCCTTTCCCCCTACCAAAAACATTAATTACAGAAGTGGGCACTTTGCAAAATAAGGAAACTTCCCCAATCTCATTCCATACATGACTCTGTAAGCAGAGGATGGTATGAAAACTCTGGGCAAGTTCATCAGGAAAATCAGAAGCAAATGAGGAAAGGTTCTGTGCAGTAGCTTTGCAATATAAAAGATCAACAATGCTTATGGCCTATAACTCCCAAAAATTCTGTAGGTAAAGTTCAGCCTCGATGTCAGAAATAGTCAACATGGTCTGCCACTGTAAAAACAAAATGTAACAAAGCCCTAAAAAGCAAACACAAGCCTCCTCAAAAAACCCAAACTTCCTTTGCCAGTCTTCCAGTTCTGTTTACAGGAAATTGCACCACTAGTCCAGTCAGCAGGAGGCACTTCCTGCACAGACGCAGGGGCAACCAATCCCTTCGGTTTAAGGGAAAGAAATACATAGTCTGCTTCACACCTCAAGAACGTACCTTAATTTCAGCGCTGATGGATTTCACCCCTTCCAGAACCACCACTGTACTCTGATATTGCCAAAGTAATACTCCTCAACTGTGCATTGACTGTAATAATATTCCTTTCAGTATTCCATTGTCTTGGAAAGAACAAACCATACTTTACAGGAAAGTAGATCCAGGCTCTGAACCTAGATAGTTTGCACATGAGTATCGGAAACACATAACCTGATACACCCAAAATGAAGCAGATGCAGCATTTGAGCTAAGTAAATCGAATCAGCAAGCCTCCTGCAGAGGAGTTTTGCATACTCAAGTATAGTCCAAGAAATCAATGTTTGGCTACTAATATGAAAGAGAATCCACTTCAGTCTTGTCAAGAGTTGTTCTGGATGCATGAGATTTCCAAGTCATCACAGTTCAACCCCGCAGCCCAGCCCCCAAGCAGCCACTCGCTCATTCCTCTACCACTGGGACTGGGGAGAACATCGAAGGATAAAAATTCAGAGGCTGAGAAAAAGACAGTTCAACAGAAAAAAGCAAAAGCCACGCACACGCAAAGCAAAACAAGGAATTAATGCCCTGCTTCCCATGAATGGAAAGGTGTTCACCACCTCCAGCAGACAGAGCTCCATCACTGAATCTAACCGTGACTTCAGAAGACAACTCCATCACTCCAAATGCCCTCTTCCTCCCTCTCCCCCCACTTTATATCCTGAGCATGTTGTCACATGACCTGGAACATCCCCTGGGTCAGTTTGGGTCACCTATTCCAGCTGTGCCCCCTCCCATGTAACCTCAGCCTTTTCACCAGCCTAGCTATAGGAGAAGCAAAAAAGGCTCTGTGCAAGTCCTGCTCAGCAACAACAAAAACAATCCTAGATCACCAACCTTGTGACCCCACAAATCAAAACAGAACCCATACCAGCCACAGGAAAAGAAATTACCTCCAGCACAGAAGTCATCTTCTATTCTCCACCCCCTCAAAAAAAAAAGGTTTATTTGAGGCATTCTTGCTCTTAACATCTTTTGTTTTCACCTGCTTCTGCAAAACAGAATGGTGCACTTTCTATTCAAGAAGTAGGAGACAAAGAGCAAATAACACAATGCAGCAACAGTAAAACCTTAATAAAACATTCCACTCTACAGGAAGTCTAGTTCCAAGTGTATGAAGTTCCTGAAAACTACTTTTAACCTGTTGGCTTACAAGAGACTAAAAAAAGCCCATTGCAATAATTCTAAAAAATCATTTAAGTACTGCCTGAATTTTAATGTCATGTCATGAAGTGGTGAACATGGCTACAGCACAGCCCCTGAGTCAGCCCTGAGCAGGGCTGGTATGTTCACACAGCAAAGTGCTCACTACACTGGCACAAACACCACATTTCAGCCAAAGCTGCCAAACTGCTTACAGTTCAAAAGCAGTATTACTCGAATAGTTTTTAGGAGTCCTGCCATGTAAACTGTTAGACAAGTTTGAAACATTAATCTAGCATCACAGTTCCTTCACAGCTGAAACAGGACATAGATATTTTCTTTGAATTTAAAGAAACCCCAAACAACTGAATCATCTATAGTAGGAGCAGCTGATTCAAAGAGGAAAGTTAACTAGCAAAATGAAGATGCAAGAGGTAAGTCTTCCTCTTAAAATGAAATTTAATTCAGTTTTTTCAGGTTTTTTTACCGTTTATCACCTTATCCTTATCAGTTAAGTTTATGAAACACAGCTAATACATCCAAAGTTAGTTCTACGCATAAAATGAATTTCAGTAATTTTGCCAGGTTAATCTGTATGGTGAGAAATAAATCAATTACCTTTCATGAACTTAAGCTGAAAAAAACTGGATAGCTTCCAAAACAGGAAAGGCAACAATTTGAAGTCAATGACTTTAAAAAGTTCTTTAGTAGTGACAAATGACCATAGTGTGACAGTTATCGCCTACACCAAGTGAGGGCAATGGATTTGTGGTTATTTATAAATGAATTTTATATGAGGTTTTAGGAAAAAATCTGAAGAATTCCACAGAAGATGTAGTACAGTGGTTTAAATTACTCCAAGATACTGATCTTGCCAAGCTCCTCCCCTGCAAGAATTTCTTCAAGAATGAAATCATCTGAGGTCTAATAACTGCAGCACCAAAACGGAAAAAATTAATCAGAAGATGAATCTGCAGCACCTTATCTTTAACTGCTCTGAAAACAGTCCACTGGGAGTGTGACAATGTTTTTCTTTTGATATTAATAAAGATAAAAAAGGAAGTGTTAATTTCATCTTTATATCACTCTTGAGTTTTACTTTGTACTGTACATAATATTTGTGCAGTGACAAACATATATACATTTTTAGGTAAATAAATATTGTATAATTAGAAGTGCAGACTCAAACGTTTTTATTGATGCCTGTGGGCAGTCAGCTGTGGAAGTCTCTGAAGTACTGATCAGGGAACTGAATCAGCATATTCAGTGCAAGATTTGCAGTTGAGGGGGTGTTGGCTTTCTGTAACCCAGATCAGATCTGTATCAGATCCAGCTAGATCTGTGACAACGAAAGATTTCACCTTCAGCAGCACTGGTGCTGTGAGCTACATAAGAGTTATGGGTTATTATTTCCAGCTTCTCTGGGACAGGAAAAAAAGTATTAAGAACAGTATTAACAGTTTGCTAAAGACAGTCTTTGTTTTTAGCATTCCGTAAGTGTCCTGACTAAAGATTTATCTCAAAGATTCAAGAGATGCAAGCATCGAGCAACATAAAAATAAAGATAATTACACAGATTTTATAAAATACAAGCCCTGTAGCACTAAATATTATTACTACTGCAAACAGAGCAGTACACCTTCTTTCCTTGACAAAATGGTTGTGATACAGTGAGGTATCCGGGTAAGAAAGCAAGGAGATTCTCCACACAGGCTGAAAAAGCCTAAAAACATCCTCCGCATGATCCAAGTAAGCCTCATAGAGTACAGTTGCATTAAGGTCACTGCTGTTTAAAAGTGGTGAAAGAACAGTTACCAATTATAGGCTTCTGGAATATCCAACAGCACTGAGACCAAGACTGAGAGCTTCTCTTGTTTTATTTTAGTACAGTGACTTCAGAAAGAAGATTCAAGTTCTGCTTACATACATAAAGGACAGCAAGAACAAAAAGTAAATTAATAAAAATAACAGGGATGCAAGAAAGAAGAAAACTACAGACCGTAAACACGATTCAGCAAAGTGGTGCAGTAAACACTATCTGCAAGAAGGTCTCAATCTTCCATGAGAGGGAAGGAAGGAGCTTTTAAAGACAGATCTTATGTAACATGGTCAGCTAACTTGATACCTGCAAACATCTGTCAGCCTTTATGCATCTTTAGCCAAATTCTGCTTTCACTACAGGCTAAGCAGATATAACCATGAACTGAAAGAAATAAACAAATATTAAGAGGTGTGGCAGTTGTTAACATTCTGAAGACAGAATACATTATCTTCGGAAAGCCATACACAGACCTTTCCACAATGCTTACGGTAACACTTGAAATCCTCAGGTAAAAGAAAAACTGCAATGTTTGAGGAAATACTCTCAAAAGCCAGGAAGACAACGGAAACAATGACAGTCATCCACTTGAATAAAAACAAAAAAAAAAAAACTCAATTTGTATCAGGACTACCAGGAATGTCTTTTTTTCTTACTCCCTTCTCCAAATCAGATGACAGGTGCACAGATTTTTGTGTGGGACGAAGCAAAGCACACTGGTGTTTTTAAATACCTCGGGATTTCTTTTTTTGTTTGATTTGATAATTTGATCGGGGGGGTAGGTGGTGTAAGGATCTTCCTCGAGATCAGCACCTTGTAGCCTGTCAGTGTCAGTGGCTGCTGGTATTTAACAGAGCAGGAGCTGCCAGTAGAGGGCTTGGTTCGCACCACATTCACTCACCACAGTTATGAGGGACTGCACAAAGATGAAATTAGAATCACCATATTACAGCAAGATTTAGTGTTATGGAAAAACAATAATTCAATTCAGTTCTACCCAGAAAATCTGTATTTTTCTATTGGATTACACTGTGCATGTCTGAGTAAAACACTTGTCAGACCAATAAGGTCTGTGATATTATGGACGTGGTAGCGGATAAATTGAGGAACACAAAGGCATACGCAGTCTTCTAACAGGCTGTATCTTTACATACAGAAGTAGCGACCCAGGCAAAACAGATATTCCTAAGCAGAAAAACAAGAAACTGAAGTTTAAAAGAGCAAGGAGACTTTTAATCTTCCCACTGTCTGAAACTAGATTCTCCTCAAGAGGGCAGGGGACACCACCGCAACAAAAACCTTCATGTCATGGTGGGCTGACTTCCCTCCCAGTTTTTTGCTAATGAAACATCCTCTCATCTCAACATCTCTGAAGGAGAGCTCCTGCAACACCTTCTCTTTATTCACAAGATAGCAACTGCAACAGCATCACCAAATTCTCTTCCTCATCTCTCTAAAGCAGAGTGAAATTAATTCAAAAATACATACCAAATGGGTAAGGAACAGACTGATCACCTTAGCTCTCTGCAGCCAATAACCTACTAAGACAAGACCCCTCACCTGGAATTTAATATGATCAACCAAGATGCATTATGCAATTCATCCCACCTCAGAGTACTGCAGCATCACCCAGCTGAGTTCCCAACAGCCAGTTTCAAGAACAATCCCTTTCTCTACAAGAAAAGCCACTGTGGAATGACCACAAGATACCTTGCCCACCAGGACTGAAGAACAAACCCCTGCAAAACGGGACCCTGCCACGTGTGTCTTCCTCAAACATGTGACTCTTCTTCCAACACTGCTTTTCTGTGAGAACAGAATCAGTAGAGGTGTTAGACAGATGCAGTTTCTAAACAAAGCTAAAGGGGAAAAAAACCCGTTCTATAAGTGGCACCAGCATCAACAACGCTCCAACACTGCCTCACATTCATTCTACCTATAAAAGCAACAGAATAGTACGGACTCTAACTGCCAGATAAAATAGCTGCATTCAAAGCAGTGAACCATACTGCTGGTAAACAGTTTTAGATCATTCTTAATACAAAGTAAACTGCCAATCTTGATGCACTGGGCAAGAGCAGAGGCACGACAATAGGTATTCACACAATGCAAATTTTATGTAAGGGTACTAAGATGTTTGTACCAGCTGCCTTGCAGAGACATGCTGTACCTGCTAAACTGGTACAAATCCACAGCTCAAGAGCGAGGTTAATTCTTCAAGTTACACCAGAAGTCAGTAAAATACCTTCTGAAATGCACAGCATTATTCTAACAACTGCTATCAGATGGAACTTAGGTCACTTTGAGAACAGACAGTAAGCCCCTGAAAAGTGAAAAAAAGCACAACACGCTTTGTGAACATCTTCCATCTAAAAGTACAGTATCATCTTGATGCAGAAGTAATCAGCACTCTGTGTTCATAAACCAAGCCAACATAATCACAGATGTTGATGTATTTTATACTCCGGAGATCAAAGGAAGGTAGGTAATCTGATGCTATTAGCATGCATGACACCCTTATTAAAAGCTTTTTGTGTTCACAGCTTTATGTTGGAAAATGTTTTGCTAAGTTGGAAAGAAAAGTAATGGCTTCCTTCATATAAAACTAAGTAGCTGCTAAGCTTTAAATGCTTTGGACATTACCATCCTGCAGCAGAACACTTGAGTTGCTCCAGTGAACTTCAGCTTTAATTCTGAACTTTTATACCCTGATCTTTTTTTAAATAATACTTTATATCAAATGCAACCAAAATTCCATATTCCTTCCCAATACTATTTTACAGGGGAGAGGCCAAGGAGACAGGATAAGACTTTAAAAAAGAGGTATCTTCATGTACATCTACCAAGACTGCAGAACAAATTAATGACACTTAAAGAAATTAATAATCTGACTAATGCTCACAATGAAACTGTTTTGGATAATGATCTTGAATTAGGCTGTCTACCACTCCTCTACGCACAGACTGCAAAGAAAATTGCCTGGCTGATTTCTTCTTAATGAAGAAATTATAATTTTAAAAAATTCTATGCAGAGTTTTTTATATTCTGCACTGGATGCCTTAATGGTGTCAAAGAGCTTTCCAGACTGCAGCAACTTTAACAAACTGAAAAAGCTGTTGCCAACTTTTCTGTGTAATGTTCTGCTTACAGAGTGAGTATCCAATAACCCGTGTCATCCCATCAT
Source organism: Malurus cyaneus samueli (assembly GCA_009741485.1). Taxonomy (NCBI): domain Eukaryota; kingdom Metazoa; phylum Chordata; class Aves; order Passeriformes; family Maluridae; genus Malurus; species Malurus cyaneus. The sequence goes on from CM019236.1 coordinate 68,385,668, forward strand.
GGCAAGGAGTCAAAAATTTAGAGGCAGGAAGACCGAAATCAGTGTGGTTTCACATACACACAAGCACACGTGTATTGTTTTTATTTAACTTCACCTAAGAGAAGCACAAGGCAGCAACTGCCAATTTCGATTTCGTACTAACCTAGAATCAGACTACAGATCACCATTTGAAGCTCGACCAGGAAGGAGGACTGCAAGGCAGGAGTAATTTGCAGTTATGGTTAGTAATTAAAATTTGCGATCTAATTTCAAATGTCACAAACAAGTATCTTTATAAATACACCAAACTATTTTATTTCTATTGAACAATTTTAGAGTCAATTGCAGAAAGTACACAACATTCACCACCACCACTAACTCTCCCAAAAAAACCAAAACCCGCAGATCGGTACTGATGCACTGACAGCCTAATAACGGCGTGGAAACGGGTAAATCTGGAAAGAAAATCAATTTCTCATGGAACTCCACCTACGATGCGTGAAAGGTGGGATGAGAAAAAGTTCTGGAAACAAAATCTCTTCACTTCATTGGAACGCGCCCCTCCGTCCCTTTATTGCCCTAAACCCAGCAGAAAGACCCACTAGAAACATGGGCTTCTCTGAGCACAGCCACACACAATTTTCAAATGCCGAGAAAACAGCACTCCAATAGCTTTATCTACCGCTGGTTAAGTGATGATAGTTTAGAAAAAAAAAAAAACAACCCGTGGAATTAATTTTACGTTCAGTAAAGCTGGTCTTTTTAGCCAAGAGAAGCCTGCAATGCAAAGAAGGCTCTCACTGTCAACTCGTCTCAGTAACACACGGACTCGTAGTCAAAATAGAAAAAGCTGGAGACGTAGAGCTCCATTTTTCAAGCCTTGACCGCGACACAGAGGCCACGGAGCAGCCCTGGAAAGGCTCGGTGAGGATCTGTGCCTGTGCAGAAACAGCAGCATCCGATCCAGATCCATCGGATCACGGGTTCTGGCTCGACCCATATAACAAACCTCAAAGCAAACGCATCCTCTTTTTTTTTTTTTTTTTAGCGGTGTCTTCCAAACGCTTCGACTCCCCTTACCTACAGACTAATTCCTATGGCAGCCCCCCTAAATTAATACACTATTGTGCAGGAGTCGATTTTAAAGTGGAAAACCTGTCAGAGATCCCGCTGGCTTACGGGGAAAACAGATCTACAGTTCTAAATACCTCTCGCACTGAGGACCATCTCCCAAAAGCACGTGTGTGTGTGGGGGGATGGATATCACTGCGTCACGAAAAGACAAAAAAAAATAATAGAGCCGCGCCGCAAGCTATGCACCGCGCGCGTTTGCGCCTCCTCGAGGCTCGGCGAGCGTTTGGCTCCTCTCATTTTTTTTAAGCTTTTCTGCCGACACGCTCCGAGGCCGCCGCACCCCCGGAGCCGTGGGGAGCCCGGGGGCCGCTCTCACCTTGTCAGCTCATCGTGGCAGCTCCGCCAGGCTGGGCCGGAGCAGCTTCTCGCCCAGGTCGGCGGCCGTGTGCCGGTAGTGGTCGATGCGGGGCACGGCGTCCATGGTGTTGTGGCCGAAGGTGCGCAGGTAGTAGGTGTTGGTATGGGTGTCATAGTAGTAGTGGTGGTGCCCGCCTGAGTGCAGGCTGCCTTCGCTCATCACCGTGTCGCCGCCGTTCTGGACGCGCTCACATTGCCGCCCTCCGAGCTGCCTCCCCCGGGCTCACCGGGGCTCTCGCCGCCGGCGGACGGGTCCACGAAGTTCACCCGAACCTACCCTTGGCTTCCTCGCCTCCCTTACCCGCCACGCCGAGCTCCCCGCTCGACTTGCGGGGCCCCTCGGCCACCAGGTCCACCTGGAAGCGGCTCTGGCTCGGCGGGGACCCAGCGGCTTGCCCAGCGCATCCTTGGAGCCCTCATCCCCCACGGACCCCACCGTCAGCTCTTTGCTCTCCATGCCTTCCCCTCGCTCTGCGGCCGCCACTGCTCCAAGAGCCCCTCCCGGCCGGCGGCTCCGCTGCTTTAAGCGACTGAGCAGCGCCCCGGTGCCGCAGACACAGCGCCGCGCCCCGCCCACGCCGCAGCGCCAGGTGACGGTGACGGCGCCTACGGTCCCTTCGCCCGATCCCGCTCTGCCCAGGCAGGAGTGCGTTCCCTCGCCGGCTGGCGCGGCTGGAGGGATGCGGGGGGAAAAGCCCGCGGCGCCGCGCAGGCTCCGCCCGCTCCCGGCTGCGGCGGAGGGGGCGGCGGAGCGCGCCCCGACCGGGCGGCGGCGGCTCCTCCGCCCGCACTATGGCGGCCCCGCCGCATCCGCCCGCGGCGGCGCTGGGAGGGGCGGGGGGGCCGCGCGCGATCCGCCCGCTCA
>CM019236.1:68409066-68451566 GCA_009741485.1 Malurus cyaneus samueli
CCTCGAACAATGAAATTAGAAAATCAATTTGTTTAAACTACTATGTGTTGGCTGTGAATACTTCATATGAGGTAGTCCTTACGGTTCTGGAAAAGAAGTATTCTTTTGATCAGTAGTATTTCAGTGGATGAGTGACTATTCCTTTAAGATAAATGACTCATAAATACAAATATGATTCACAGAGAGTTCACAGTAAAAATTTTGTTTTCTGTTTATCCAGGATGCACAGGAAGGAACGGTCAGGGTTGAAGGCGGACAGTTTAGAAATCCAGGACAAAAAGTAATGGGACATAGCGTGTTTTAAATTTTTGCAGCTGTTCTTATCCCTCTTTCTGTACTATCCAGATGTACCAAGATGTTCTTGTTTTTTGATCTGGCTAATGTCAGATAGAACCCTGAACATTTCTCACACACAATTGAAGTCACTCTTGATTTCTTCACCTTCATTCTGACTTGGACATGGGTCACATTCAAAGCCTATTTTTCACCAGTGGACTCATTCTGCAGATATCAGGGACAAACAACACAAAGAAAAATCTTAGGTTCTGCTGGATAATTTTTCCATTGTTCTGCAGTGAGATTATCTGTAACTTACATTTATGTTGTGCTGCTTTTTTAAATCTAATTGATAAAACTTGAATAAATGAAATTAAATGCTTGGCTAATTTACTATTATTAAAAAAATATCCTAAATCCCTAGGCCAAAATATATTATCAATCTGTTTGTCTTAGTCATCATGTCTTGTCTGTGAAATTTTGTAACCTCTATTCAAATTCTTTTCAGGTTTGGAGACTGGTTTGGTAGTAGATACCTCATTATGAGTCTGGTTAGTGGGTCTGTGAGTTGGTGTCTTTCTGCCAGTTGTATCTTACTAACATTTATTTTTCTAAATAGGAAATAACATTTCTTCAAAATAGTGAATTTTCTGAAGTGGCTCTAGAGGTTCATCAATATAACACATTAGTTGAAATGTATCCCAGTAATTTGCAGGAACTATAGATACATAGGGAAGATAAAACATTTCCACTCTTGCATTAAAACTTTGTTGGAAATGAAAACTGAAAAAAAACCCCAATTATTTATTTATTTATTATACAGGAAAGCAGGGGTTCTTTAGTTAAATCTTAATTAATAATGACAGTCTGATTTAGGTAGTACAATATTAAAAAATCACATATGTACACATATATATTTTCCAATAATGTTATAAGTCATGTGACTAGTTTGGTCTCAATCATTTGTTGTCTTCTTAATTTCACAAAAGAAATGCTGTACTCTGGTTTTTGCTGCCTGGTAAATACAGGAGTAACTATTTGTATGTCAAATTATTGCCAAAGATTAAAGGATGTGAACAACCCTCAGACAGCTAAATCAGATGCTTTCTCAGTGGTGTTTCTACTTGGGAAAGTATGCAGGGAAAATTCTTTCCTCTCCCTCTCACCATTCTTTTCCTGCCAGGATAGGACTGTTCTTTTTCTTCCTTTGCTTTCTCTCTCTGCTTCCCCACAGTCAGTTAGAGACAGGCCTTTCTTTTATTCCTCACCTTACAAAGCCACCAACATAAAGATAGCTTTTAGCCAGCAAAAATCCATTCTCTATGAATAAATTTGCTGCTTTTATTCCTCTTTTCTCTTTTGCAGGACTAGCCTAAATGGGAATTGCCCAAAGACAGCAATAGAACACCCTCTTCCAGAGCTCCCATTGGAACTGTCTCCCAGTGCCAGCATCCTACAATTTGGCTGTGCCAAAGCACCTTGTTCTCCTCTTCTGATGGGAACACTAGGAACTTGCCTGCCCTCAGCAGACAAAACACTGGATTAGCCATTCGAGTTAAAGGTTAACTCTAAGAGCCCTTTAGTTTTGCAATCCTATTCTTTGAGGAAAATCATTTATTGTACTGCACAGGAGCCTCAGTTCACACAAAATTAGTTAATCTATTCTGCTGAGTACCTTGTCCTCCCAGAGTCAGCCTGGAATTGGCTTGGGGGAGAACTTCTGGAAGGCAGTCAGCCTAGTCAAGCTCTAACCCTCCCTACAAGGGTCCTAACACCTTCTGTTGGCTGTGGGGAGCAGGTAGGCCACCTAAGTTCTTAAACTTAGCAAAATTAGGTGGCTGGCACACAGCCCAAGAGTTTATGTCAGTGCTTGCATCGAAACTCGGGATTACTGAGGCTGTCAAGCAAAGAGGGGAGAGGATAGGTTTTTGTCACCCAGTGAGAACAGAGCTGTTTTACACAGGATTCTACCACTGGAGAACAAAATCCTCTGCTTCTGGATGCAGTGTGTGCAGGTTTCTTCTTGATTCTGTTTCCCTCTTGAAAGGAAGCAGTAGGGTTATTAAACCCTAGGTGATGTAGGACTGGGACTCAGATCATGAGAACAATAATGGGCAGGGTAAGGAGGAAGGAAAACAGATTTTCAGAAGGTGTGTAACTATAGCTGGGATAAGACAGATCAACTGCCCCAATGACATTCAGGATATATTTTTGCCCAATAAAACCTGCAATGGTAGATTTCCTACTGCCCCTCTCTCATCTGGTGTTGAAGTAGCTTTGATTCTCTGCCCTTGGAGAGCTCAGTTGAGCAGACATTTCTGTCTGCCCTACCCTCACGCCACAAAGTTCCCCAGCCTCTCACACGAAAGCGTCATTGTTGGTGTTTGTTCTGCCTTTTCATATCTAGGCAATCTTTCACCTAGCCAGGGCAGGTGTAATGTCAGGATTATTCCACGCCAAAAGTAGCAAATACATGTTCCTGGATCAGTCTTTGCATTCTTATCCAACTTGTCAATACATACGTAATGTGTTTTCATGGAATTTTTTTTTTATCTGTACCACGAGCTGCAACATGCAAATGTCTGTGTCTGCAGTGAGTATGTACTTTTCAAGGACATTTTTTTTAAAAAAAGGCAATACTTCTTCAAAGACTTTGTCCTCGTTACATGAAAAGTGCAATTAATTTTATAGTGTTACTTGCACCATAATTATAATACTTTATTAATAAATACTGCACATTTTATAATATTTTGTTAATAAATCCTGCACATTTTAGAATAAATGGTTTTGTTGCAGCAATATTATATCTGCTGAAGAGATCATTTCACAGCATTTTCAGGATTAAATCATGTTGCCCATAATCTGACTTTCCAAAACAAATCTTACGTTTTCTATTGGAAACACTTATGAGGAAGCAAGTACTTCATCATGTGTCTTCCTCCTCATGGGTGTAGAAACAGAGGAAGACTTAATAGCGATGGAGGAACTGATTATTTGTGCTTCTATAATATGGTCTAGCAGTCAGATTCTTAGGGTCCCAAAACGGGGAGAAAAATTCTACACCTTTGGCTCTTCTTTAGATTCAGTCAGTTTAGTAAAGCTGAAGAGCAGAAAAGTGGACATGAGGTTTGGTCAGAACTTTCTGAAATTCAACAGTTGTTATCAAAACATTGTGTAAACTTTACAGCTACGTGGTTCCAGGTTTTGGCTTCAGCTCTGATTGCATTTGAATTGTTTCTGAGTGATCAAAAGAGAAATTAATAGATGCCTAGTAAGAAAGTTCACTTTATTCTATTTGCAGTGTAGTCCAATCTCAATACATTTAGATAGCCATGATAAACATCCCTTTGAACTGAACCTCACCTATTCCTGAAGGATTACAGAACACTGGAGTCTGGGAAAGCATTAAATACAACTGCTGGCTCAGATTAATTAGACTTGTGCATTTCTGAAGGACTCAAGAAGAGTTTCACAGAACCTACAGAACTATGCATGGTGTTTCCGCATAGATATTCTGTATATATTATGGGAGAGGAGCAGTTTATTGTATTTTATTGAGAGGAGGTAGTCTAAAAGATGGGGACTTGCTGTCTTAGCTGTGGAGAGATTGGATAGGACAGAGGGAGTTTTACACTTCCCAAAGCAGGCATCTATTAATAGAAATCAGAGTCTGGAATATATCCTCTGGTGTAGCCATAAGCAATTCAAAAACACAATTAACAAATATTCGGCGGATGTCATTTGTGTTCTAGGTTGTTAATGCCAGCTATTATTAGAACTATGAAATACTTTGACAACTTGCACTTTGAGGAACACAACATTTTCCTTTGTTTGCATTGTGCTGCTTACTAAGTTTTAGTGGAATTTATATTTAAACAGTATCTTCTTATTATTAAAAGTTAGAAATCTGCATTAGACAAAACCCATTCCTTGTGAAGTGGATTGAAATATGTTATCAGTTGGGATTTTGCTTTTTTAATTTAAAATTTACGTCTAACCCTCATGATAGCAAAATTGGTTCATTTCAATACAGTAACCTGAAACTAAGCGCTGTATGAATAAAGTTAAAATCCTCAGGGTGAAAGAGGTCAGCTTCAGTTTCATTTATGGCATTTACATTTGTGTGATGTAAAATTATTTGTCCGAAGAACAGCTGGTTTGAGCTACACACTTAAACCTACAATTTTTATATGAGTTTAAATTCTGTCAAAATTGACCAGGTGCTTTTTTTGATTTGGCATAGAATTGGTTGGTGTTGAAATGGTGGCATTTGTTGATGGACTCTTGCACAGGAGTCTCTGCAGAAATAGTGGTTTTAATAACAACAAGACCAAAGATAGTGAAATCTTTTCCACACATTCATGAACTGATAAGTGCTTTTGCATTTCTTTTCACAGTTGAGTGCTGAGTTTACTTGTTTTCTACTGAAAACGATAAAAATGGAACAAGCTATCCCACATCCAAACAAACAACTTCCCTACAAATACCTCTCAGGCAGAATTGTTGAGCTTTTATATGCATTCTGCTGTGTTTTGAATCTTGGGTTAGATTTGTCATTGCTGTGTTCCAGATATGAACAATTTACTTGACATGTCTTGATAAAATCTTATATACTACAGCAGAGCTTAGAGCTACAATGCAGTATAACTTGTTATATTTAGCACTGTTATATTTCAAAATGCAGGAATAGTTTTTCTGTAAATCCAGTTTCTAGTAAATGGATCGGTGAATGTTAAGTGGATTTTTCAAAGTATTTTTCTTATGCATAGCAATAATACATTTTCAGTATTATTGTATTGAATTTTAATTATCAAGCATTTCCAGTTCATGTTTGTGGGGATTTTTGGATATCTTTGTGAAAATACTCAATGTGCTGCACAGTGATTTTTAAATGGTGAAAAACATTTAAATGAGTACTAAATGAGTTGATAGACACAAATATTGTGTCACTATAAGGTAATGGAAATGTGGACACCAGGATGTGTGCATTCTTATGTCAACTGGATGTTACGCTGTAGGCAGTAATTAAATATTTACAGAGGGAGACAAAAGAATGTCCCTTAGGCTGAGATCTCACAGAGTTGTATGTGTGCAATATTGAAGGTACTAAACTATTCAAGAGATGCCCAGTAGCAGGGGAGCTGGAAAAAACACTCATCTTTTGGAAGCAATTTTGGCAATGAAATATTCTTAGAGGCTTGCCCCCTTGGTCAGCTGGTTCCTTTGCAGACGTTTGCCAGGATCAACATTTCTGTGCCTGTGCCACTGCCTTTGCTTTGCAGGCGTCAAGTGTCCATTCTCACCCTATGCACAGGGGCAGTGCCACTCCAATGCCTCCAACAGTCCTACAAACTAATAGGTGATCCAGAAGCAGAAGAAATTATACTGAAAATTTGCATAAGCAGCACTGAGAAGGTTTTCTAATCCTGTTGCAGGGAGTCTTCCCAGATCATTCAAGTGTTGATATGAGCAAGGTGAATGTGAAGTATCACATAACCCAACAGCGCTGCTGTGCATCTTTAAACTTGAAGTTTACTTGGATTGTGCTGATCTCTGTGAAATAGAAAGATTCTGGTCATTTAGAGTTTGTCGTAACCTTCCTGTCACTTTACTTCTACATTGAGAAGGAAGATCTTTCTTATTTGATGATATGCAGGTTTGTACTCTGGTAAATTGCTTTCAGGCTAATGTTTAGGAGGTGCAATGTTCTCAGAATGTCAGTTTTGCATAGCACAGAATGCCTGATCTTCTTACTGGCTGTCTGGCTGCATGCAGGACATCATGTACCTCAGACAGCCTCCAAATATACTTTAGACATAAAGTGCTAAAAAAAGTAACAGTGTATATTTCTACACGCTTCATTTTTTACCATGATAAGCGAGAACTGTTCATGTTTACCCTGTAGTCTTTTCTGGAGCAAAAAATTAATAAATAGATGAGCAGAGGCTGACATGCAAGTTATGATAGCAATTTCATGGGTTTTGTTCCCACCTTGGTCCAGCACAAAACCTCAGAACTACTCCGATGACTGTTCTCTACCATTTATTTTTCTACATTTTCATATTTATGAACCACAATGTGCCTCCCCAGGACAAAAGCATTATGGAAAATCCAATTTCAAATATCCCAAGGCCCCGGAAGTGGATTGTTTAGTTAGGCTGAAATGCTAGAATTAAGTCAACCAACCTTCCCAGTATTATGAACCATCTGTCAAAGCATTCACAAAAGTTGGAATCCAGAAAACATATGTATGGGCCAAAGGAAAAAAGCTCTGTGAGGTTCAAGGCAGCAGACATGAACTTCCAGTGAATTTAATCTTGATATTGGCTGGACTGGATGTTGCTGACTTCGTAGCTGGGTCTCACAATAACCTTGTTACCAAGGTGAGGATTTAGGACTGCCCTGGGAATTTTCAGTCTAGCCACATGTGAGGTAGTCTATTGTGGGTGCCACAGCTGAAATATGCACAACATGAGCCCCAGGCAGCCTTTCCTTATCGTTGGCACTCTTACAACATGCCTGATAACTATCACCTAACAATGTCATGGGGGAAGACAGGTCCACAATAGTGAGAGACAGCAGAGGACTTGTGTGGAGAACACTTGGAATTTAAGGAATACACAAGAGGAAGCCAGTACAAGTGAATGACAAGTACAGGGGTTTAGCAGGTCCAAACTAAGCTTCTTGAATGATTACTACCACTAGGAAAGGATTGAAGGCTGATTATCTTGAGAAAGAGTCATGCCTATCAGCTGGCTGAATCAGATTAGTCATAAGATCCTCTCCTAAGCTTTTCTTTCAAGTTTTGCTCACTTTATCTTCTGGAAGGCCGTTCCTCTGAGAAACAGCTTTCCCAAGTACCGTGTAGGAACCTTAACTCCAAGAGAAATATCAAAATGCCAGTGCCTGAGTTGGTGCTTTGGGCTTGGGTTATTCTGAACTACAAGCTGGAACACAAAGGCATGAATTTAGAAAACAGTGTCTGAATATCTGTTGCCAGGATTTTCAATAATAAAGGACTAAACCCATACTTAAACAAATTAACTACAACTACTAACCACCTAAATGTTACTATTCTAGTTTCTGAAAAGCAGGCTGTAAGAGTGCCACATACATGATTATTCTTTTTACAGGATATACTGATGTACAAAACATCAACAAAAAGTCCAGTCCCCTCCCACTTCATGCTTCTCTTTGGGATGTGGCCATATTTACACAAAGCATATACTTAACTGTATTGATTTAGGCGTGTTTCCCAATTCTGTAAGTCATGGGAAACATAAACAAGAAACTATTAAACTTCGTACAAATCTGCAAGTGTTTGAAGTTGCACACATGCTCTAATTATCTCTCCTCTTAGTAATGTTCCAGACAAAAAAAAAAAAACAAAAAACCAAACAAAAATTACTCTGAGAAGGACATGGCAATGTGTAAATTGATGTGGAAACAGAATTGCTTGTGAAATCTCATTAAAGCTGAAAAGCAGAAGAGGGAAAGCTACAGGGTAAGAATAGCTGGTGCACTGCTTCTCAGACAAGGGCTCTGTCTTCTCCACAGCGTCTAAACCCATATGTATGTTGGAATAGATGTTCTGTTTTAAAACACTAAGTAAATATTAAACTTCTAGACTCTCTGCCTTACTGTTTGCATTCTTTGATGCTTGGCAGTAACGGGTTGCAAGTTTCTCAGATGAAGTCACTTTGAAACAAGATGGCAGATAGCTCCGAATAACACAAACATGCAAAACTAGTAAAAACAGGCATTTCCTGAATGTTACAGAGCTTCTCACTGTATGGGGATCAAGTGGTGGAAGCGTTCTCCTGGGTGTCAGAGAAAGAACATTGCTGCTGTCCCTGGATCAGCTTAAGGAACCAGGTTCCCTCTTACTCTTGCCCTTTAAAAAATGGGTAAAGTTGTGTAAAGCACAGCTTTATGATGGACTGAGAGGTGCCAGTGCAGCACCCACTGCTGAGGCTCTTCCTCACTCATTTCACCTGCCACACACCCTCTTAGGGGTCTTGCTGGGTCTCTGAAATTTTCTGTTCTTGGGTCTACAGACATGATTTTGTTATGCAACCCCAAGCTTTCGCTTTGCTGCCTGGGCAAGGTCATAAGTCAAAGTCAAGATCAAATAATCTTTGCCTTTTTCATTATTGGTAAGAAAATATTTCTTTCAGTTAATGATTTACAAGAAAATTATTTAAAAAAGAGAAAATGTGTGAAGTATGGGAGCCAACAAAGTATTACTCTGATATATGAATGCCTCTGAGAATTTCATCTATACATCTCTCTGCTGCACAAGTTGTTGGTATTCTGTGATTATAATTCTCCAATTTCATGGTAGAAAGCTAATCCTAGAAACCAGAAAAAAAACCTCTATTTGAAACAGCAGATTGGGAATAAGCAGGCTTTGTTCCTAGTTTCACTGTGATGTCTTTGGGGGTCACCTTGAATTATCATTCATATCAGAGATTTCAAAAGCATCCACCGATCCTGCAAAGCCAATTAAACATATCTAGGAGCTGTTTTTCCTGTGATAGTCAAGGCTCCTGTACATTTCAGTAGAATATCAGAATTCAGCATTATTCAACATAGCATCCTAGGACAGGAACACAGGAACATAGAAACACAGGAATGTAGTACCAGTACTCAACATAGAAAAATGAAATCACATGGTTCTGAAATGGACCACTGCCACTAAACAGGGTTTTAAAAATTATTACATGATGCTTTCTAACCCTTGCCAACACAGGCAGAATGGTCCTAATATTGACCAGAAGAAAGAAAATTGTCTAGCCAGTATACTCTGAACATCTGGACATTAATGTAGTTGATGATAAATCAACATTAACAAAGAGTGTTTGTCCACAATTATTTTTTTATATAGTCACCAACAGACTGGTTTATTTGAATTTTAACCATCTAAATTTAAACATCAAGTTTAAATTAACTACCTATTCTCACAGCACACTAATGGAGAGAGATAAGCATCTCCAGTGGATGATTCAGACACTTGAAGATAGAAATGTAAGATAGCTGGGAAGCGCCTGTCTTTCAATTGGAGAAGTCACCTAGATTTTATGGAAGACATCTAGCTTTCAAACAAATAAAGTTAGTTGAGAAAAATCCTAAAAAACTACATAATCCAGAACAGGAAAACTTCAGAAGAATTTATCAGGGATTACAAGGAATTACTGTCATATGACTGTGAGACTACTGCTAAATTTAAGAATAAAAAAAAAACAATCCTGAGATTGAGGAAACAAGAAATAGTAAGATTTTTCCCCCTGTTTTACACTGATTTTAGCATGTCACATTGGAGTGCTGGAAGGAACTGTATTCCTGATAATATTGTGGTGGCTTTATTGTATTTATTCTTGAATTTTTTACATATTCAGTGAGTGGCTAGGAGACAAAATACAGCAAACTGCTATAAGCCATCTGTCTGGGACTTCTGGGCCACAGGGAGGAGGAACCATGCTGGAAAGGGATTCACACAAGGCTAAAATGTCCTGTGTTCCTGGAAACGGAACAAGTCAGGTGTTGAAGTGACAAGACTGACACAGGAGCTCAGCACTGGAACTAAATGGAAAAAGGGATGCTGGAGTATGCTTCAGTTAATTCCTGAAAAAAAAAGCATCATAAAATTTATGAAATTGTTGGCTCTGGCATGGAAGGGATGGGGATAACAATAGAAGCATTATATAATTTGGAGATATATTAACTTGTCTCTCTCTTTCTGTTCTTCTCAGTTTCTAACTTCAGTCTTTTCAAAGAGACTTTTGGATCTAGACAGGCTCCCCACAGCTTCTTCTCCTTGTTTCCTGCCTATGACTTTTTCTGAGATCCTGGCTTGTAATCTGCTCTCCTCCTACAGTTCCTTATGGTACTGTCTTAGTGCTATCCAAAATACATGTGTTCCATAAAAGAAACCGCCTATTTGCTTGGAACTGATACTGGTATCCTGGGTCTTGCTAGATTGTGCCTTCAGCTCGTTAATTTCCTTCCAGAAGAGTTTTTTTCCAATTTAATGATCTGGGTTCGATGAGTCATTCTGGTGCCAATTTAGCCCAGACTGTGCTGAATTGCCCCTTTCAGGTAAAACTGCATCTCTAAGTGATCTGTTAGGCTTTTTGCTTGCATTAATTGTTACGTGTGGATGCTCATTTGATTAAAATGCCCAATGAAATGATAAAAAAATTCCTTCACACTGAGGATACACCTAGAATGTGTGTTTTGGAGTCAATCTGATATGCACAGGTATCAAAACTTTATCCTGCTTACCCAGTTTTTGCAGTACTTGGGGCTCAGTCTCTGTCAAGTTGTTGGTGCACAACTTGCACCCCACTTCATTCCCTATTGCCAGTGTTTTCTAATGTGGAAAGGTATTGACCAAAGATGTACAGAAGTTTGATTCAGAGTTAGAGAGATGCTTTAAGCCTTTTAATTTTTCCTCCTGTTTCAGCCATAATTCTCCCTTTTCTTCAGCATTATGCATGCAGACAGGCACGCTAATACCTTTATTACATAACTGTTCAGAAATGCTCCCATTTCAAGAAAGAGTATCTCGTCAACACCTTATGCAAACAAGATATAAATTGCTACACAAGTGAGGACATGAAACATTATGCTTGAAAAGGCTACTCAGATGCGCGTCATGGCCCTTCCCTGTGCCAGATAGTGGAACCCTCCCTTTGGCTTGTTTTCCTCTCTTTTTGGGGCTGACAAAACTCTGCTTCTTCATCACTAACAGGGAAAGCTGTGCATTAAAAAACACACACACCCCCCCCCCAGGTTCAAGGTTGGGTTGACCCGTACTGACTGTGCTCCTGTGCAGCAGATCCGATGCCAACGGGGCAGTTTCTAAAATGCCAGCCTAAATTACAGGAATCGCGTGATTAAGTGTGTGGGTGAGCTTAAGCTCTTGTAAACCTTTATCATCACCTTTGCCACAGTCTGATGCAGCTGTGGAAATGTGGACGGCTCACAGCGAGGTGAACCATGGTTGAGGCATGGTTTTGATATTTGCAGAGATGCGTGTTCTTTCAGCTGGAGGCTTCACACAGCTGCAGCTCATAAGCAGTTGGCCTCAGCTGCAGATCTGCAGTCAAATCACAGATATTTTCCCTCATCTGGGGTTTCTGTCCTCTCAACAACCCCTTCAGGATGACTTTGAAAAATTAGTGATTGAAAGACCTCTGCTGACTGGTAAATTTGTGCAAAAGGCAGGGGCAAATGTTTTGACAAGAGACTGAACCATGATAATTTCAGAAGATTTTCTTTTCAATACCTAGATGAAAGGAGCTGAAAGCAAATTTGTTTCCAGATTTTCAGATACTAAAGTACTGTAATCTTTAATTAAAGGTTTGATAAGCCCTATTCCCCACCAGAACGCTAAAACAATAAAAATTTTCTCATCCACCAGCTGAAACTATCAATATTGGCTCAAGCAATGAATAAGCAAATTGAGAAAGGAGCCATCCTCATTAGCAGTTCACTATTCTTAGCAGTTCATTATTTCTGAGTTCCTTAAGTTCATTATTCTAAGGAAGTGTCTGTATGCAGCAGTAGATGTATTAGTACTCCATAACTTGAATTAATTAAACTTTGCATCAATTTTGAGTAAATTTAAATACATTTCTTGAAAGAAAAGAGGAAGTACACTGAAGTAAGAATGGAGAACAGACATAGCAGGTAAGATGCTGACAGTTGCATTGCCCTATTCCTTAGCTATTCCCCCTCCCCCTGTCTAACTCTGGTACTTTTCCTGTAATGCTCCTCACTGCAGGGCAGCTTAGGAGTGTTTTGGCAGGGAGCAGTCTGCTTATTCTCCCTGGAGACTGCACAGAGATCATAAATCCTTTTGGAGTTCTTAACCCTTGTATGTAACTGACAGCTTTAATCTTCTTCATCACTAAATTCAAGCAAGAGGCAGTGCAGGCACGCGGAGAGGAGGACACATGTTCGGATTGCTGGGCAGCCAGTCACACACTTTCTAATATTGTGATTTAATGGGTTTTTCAGGCAGAACCCGCCGTGCACTGGAAGTGATCTGTTGTTGAGACACACCAGTGTCATAACAAATACTTGTGATAAAAACAGGTCCCTGAACATTCTTTTGTTGAGGAGTTCTCTGGTTTAATCACATTAGCGTCTTCCACCCCTCTTTCCCTAAGATAAAATTTGTGTTGCACTCCTTCCCTTCATTCTTTCCCTCGTGCAGAACTGGCAGCTCCTTCTTGTATCAGAGTGAGAGGGAACTAGGTGCCAATACTAATTGTTACGTCAGGGTGATCTGTGAATGCTGGTGACCTTCTCGTGGAGAGAAAAGAATGATGACCCGTTAAGGCAACTGTTTACATGACAGAACACTCCGTGCAAATCATTTCTCCAGATGTCTAAATACAACAGAGAAATCCACCCTGGCGTACCTCACTCCTCACTTACCACTATTAGGGTACCATCCCAAAGAGGTTTTTCGCTGGCTGGCACAGCGCTGTTCCACCTGTGTTTCGGAACATTTCAGTGCGCGATAAAACATTTCTCGCATGTAAGACAGGAAAAATAAATTACATGTCCCAAGCTGCATATGATTTTATTGCTGGGGATAGGGAGAAGGTTGTGTCTTGTGTCTTCTTGTCACAAAACTGCAAGGACCATTTGTGAGAGATGCTGGAATGCTGACGTGTAATGCTTGGGGTTTTTTCCACTGTTTTAGCGTGCTCGGTGGTATTGTCTGACTCGCTGTGTGTTTCTAAAGATGACAGGACATTGTCTTCTCTTTAGTTTACAGGGTTTTTTCACCTCTTTTACATAAGGATTGCTTTCACAGCACCGATTGCTTAAGGCAAGTGCTATCTGAATGTGTTCGAATGTATGCAATCATCAGAGCCATGTTTTGCAACTCTTTGTCAGAATCCAATAAATATACAGTAATTAAAAGGGAGATTATGACAATGCAGTAGGTGCATAAACAAGTTTCTAAAAAGTACACTTCCCACACTTAATTATTTGCCAGCACAATTTTTAAAAGAATCCAGTTCATAAGCTGCTGTGAAACTCAATTGTGTGTTAGGTACTATAAAAGCACATTTTATTCAGAATTGGAAGATCCAGAAACAACGTGTGAAAATTGGTATGCTGCTGATAAGACTGGATGTTAGAGTTTTACCAAAGCCCATATTTCTCTGAACACACAAGACCCTCTGAATACCAACAAAACAAATACAAACTTCTTGATGTTTAAACAATCCAAATTCCTTTAATAGCAAGCTAGGCTGGCATCAGTAATACCCAACGAGGGAGCAGAAAGGGTTATAAAGCTCACCCTGTTAGGTCCTGTACAGCTCAGATCTCAGATGATTTCAAGTGACAGTTTTATCATCCCTGGTTAGCACCAGGAAAAACAAATAAAACATCTATTTCTGATTAAAAAAAAATTCTAGTAATTCAATGTTCCAAAGAATGGTAAAGACATAGCAAAGCATAGAGTCCTCCTGCTCTGGTAAAAAAACTAAATTGTGCCTTTTTAGTAATGCTCAACATCTAAAACAGCTGTTAGGATGTTAATACTGAGTGCCCTTAGGGCTGTCAGAGTTTTATTTGCTTCTGGTTGCCACTTTTTATGTGGAGTCACTGATGGGAAATTGCCCAGGAAGTCCAGCTGTAGCTCGATGACAGAACCAGGATGTTTGAAGTATTTTGAGAGTATTTAATTCATATTCACTTAGTGCTGATTTCAAAAGTTGAATTATAGTCTACAAGAACATGAGTAATACTCCATGTACTAAAATAGCAGCGACTTCCTAATAATTCCTTCGTTTTCTCAGTAATGTGTATGTTATTAGGAAGCTGACTCTTACCTGTTTCAGGATTTTAAGATCTTATGAGGAAAAAAGCAAGAAACAGTATATTATTTTTCATTCATAAGACTCTTACAACACAAAGACAACAGAATATCAAACAGCATCTCCAGAAAATGGGTAGGATATTTAAGACTTATATTGATAAAGAACTGTTTTTTACAGGTTGTATGTAGGAGGTTTGGTTGTCATCCAGGATGACTCAGGTTTGTAAGGCTTTTCTGAGTCTGTGACAAGTGAAGTGACATAAATATGAATTATAATCACATTAAGCTAATGCTGCTTTTCAAAGTCTCTATTGTGCCTTACAACGCTTGCTTTACCTTAGGCAGCACAAGTGTCCTGAAGATACCATTTCTTATTCTACCAAGCAGCTCCCTGCTGTGACAGTCTTCAGTCAGGAAAGCTTGTTTGCACATCGACAGCAGCACTCTAATTTAATCAGCACTATTTCTTATCCCAGAATCTCAGCACTCCAGTTGGTTGAGCTTTCTGAAGGTGAATGTGCTGCTCTCAGCTAGTAGGCACCTTTTAATAAAAAACAAAACAAAATTAACAGCTCCTCTCTGTAAATGCTTCTGCATCCATCCAATCAATGAGAGGGGAAAAACCATCTGAGAAGTGTTCCAACCCACATACAGCACCTAAGGCACTGTAGAGAGAAAAAGAGAGTGGGGAGTAATTGGAGCAGGATGCTCTGCCTGGAGTGGGGGTAAAAAAACTCAGAAATGTCAGTGATGAAGGGAGAAAAATGTGTCTTGGTGGTTTTGGTGTTGAGTAATGCTGAGACCAGCCCAACTCATCACTGGCAAAAGCCAAACATTGTGAGAGTGAGGTGAGCATGTGGCAAGTGTGGTCAAGTACTCGGTAAAGGAACCAACAAGTGATAATGCTGATAGCTTATCTAAGGCTGCTGAGCTGACACAGGTGGCCTGGGGACATCTGACTGACAGCCCATCACTTGGTACTATAAAAGCCCAGTCCCACTTTTTAAAGGGAGGATATTCTCACACACCCCTTCTTGGAGTAGGTGTGGAGATTGCTCCCTGTAGTGGGAACTCCCCTCGAGGTTATCTCTTGAGGCTGAGAGAGAGATTTACCTCGGTCTTGGTGTGGATGAGCAACACCAGCCTCTACTTAAAAACTGATTTTGCTAGCTTTAATACAATTGCTTTGGTATTGCTTCAAAAATAGTGTACAGTTTGAAAAACAGCTTCAATTATATGAATATTAGCTATTAATACTAGCTTCAAAATATTAATAACTGTTCAGCTAAATGGTAGCTATAGCTACCTCTACTGTGTAGTAAAGAATTATGATTAAGATCTTTTCGTCCAATCATTATCATATTACCAAAAGTAGGTAAAAATAAAAACTCTTCTAACACCCTTATAGGTCACATTAAGAAACAGGCATTCTTTATGCAGCAGGATGTGTGAAATCTCCAAAATATTGAGCATGCTGAGTACAAAAAAAGCTCCTGTTTATACACTTTATCTTACATACAGAGTGATAGGTTTGATAATAATTTCCCTGAAATCATTAACAAGAAGGTGTTCCCTCCCCTCTGCTTATGCATTCTTCTGTCCTGGAGGTCTCTGTGGTGGTCCCTGGTAGCTGACCATCACAACGTCACACCTGGCCTCCTGGTGAACTGCCAAAACTTGGCACAACTGGGCTGGTGACTTTCCATTTCTTCTCCCTACAGAATGAACATCATGTGGTTCCATAGGCCAGTGGTTTTTGAAGAATGAGCATTGTATTTACCCACTGGGTGCAAACAATTCCTCATCTGGCAATGGTAATAAATAACTCACTTTTATATAAATGTGTCTGGTTTGCCACCCTTAATCCAAAGTTCTATTGTGCCTAGACAATCATTTAGACATAAATTGTTGGCTGAGTTTGGGGCTGGGATTGGATCCAGCCATACACAGGTTCCCCTCTGAGAAGGAGTTTATAAAGACAGGGGGTCCCTTCCACACCTGGTGACTCAGTGGGAAGTTCTCCCTGAAAAACCCTTTCTGCAGCTCCCGGTCTGCCCTGAACAGTAATGTTATTTATGGCTTTCAAACCTGACCCATGGGATGTTCTGTTAACAAAAATGTCAATCCACAGCATTAATATTCCCAGGATCCATGACTTGGTGTTATGAGATACAATTTCCATGAAATTATTTTAGCCTTCTAGACTGCGATATGCTGCCATCACAGAGGAGCAATTCCTTTATCATCACCCTACAGATAATTGCCCCACCTGAACAGGAAAAATCAAATGCTTTTATTTAATTTTATTAAATGGTGAGTCTAACAGAGTTTTAAAATTAGGAATTCAATTTCTGAAATTCCAATGCAAGAATTTTTGAACATTTGAGTTAAATCCTAAATTTTCACTCAGTCTTTTAAGGTATTTTGAAGATCACTGCCAAAGGGGTTTAGATTGAAAATTGTGTTCTTTCATAGCTGTCATGTGTCTCACAGATTAAAAAGGCCTTGGAAATGGTCCATCTCAGAGTGTACCTGTGAAACTGCAAAATTATTTTATGAAGCAAATGCCAAAACCAGTTGGTCTCTTCTGTGCTGATGCAGAAGTAATGTTCCAGGAGAGATCTATAATAAATGCCCATGTGGAATTGAGACAAAAATTTTTTTGTGGTGTGTAAAACACAAAATTCAACCTCACCCTTCCTCTGTCTGCTTTGTTTCAGGCAGGGACGTTTCTGGTGTACTCTCTGGGCTGGGAGGAAACTATGGTTTGTTTTTAGAGCTTTTGCCTTGAAATCTTTCTGTCCCTCCCCAGCTCCCTTTCCTCCTTCCCACTGACATGCCTGCAGAGAAGTCAGGAGTTCCAAAGGTTGGTGACTGACAGTGTCTGGAACAGGTGGTGTTTGTGACAAAGGCCTGGCACTTTGTTTTCTCTCTGGCATGCCAAATATCAGCAATCAGCACCGTGCTTGGAGTCACAGTGCAACTGCTCTCAATATTAGAGGTTAAAAGAAAAAAAATAGCCTGTGATGGTTTTCTGCATGTAAGGACTTCAAAGGAATGTAAAAGAAACATAAAGCTGTTCAGCATGTGTGAAACATGAGTTTAAGACATCTGATGGGCTTTTCTGTGAGTTCATTAAGATGTTAATGGAGCAGTGCTATTTATCTTTTCAACACTCAGGCATGTTCTGAACATCAGGATTCCAGCTCCTCCTTTGTTACAGAAAAAAGATTTTTAACCATGTGTCTGCTCAAAACACGAAATAATGCCAAGTAAAATAACACTTTCTGGCCCTGGAAGTGGAAATCTGTGTAGAATGTCATAGAAATGGCAGGTTTTGGAGAGGGAATTCTAAAAACTGTAGGAAACATTTAATTTTTTTTTCTCTTTTAATCTTGACACAAAACCTATAAAAAGAGGTGCACTATAAAGTCTAAGGGGAGACATTTCTCTCATTTATAAGATAAAAAAGCCTTCACATTTTTAAGCAAGTGCTTGCGCTTGGGACAGGCCATGCACCCACCATGGAGTGGAAAAAGATTTGACAAGATCTGTGTTTTAGCCAAGGGAGGATATCCTGAGAGAACGTTTCAGGAACCTGGAGACTCCTGCACGGTCATTTGGAGCCATTGCCAAGATAAACTAAACAACATTTTGGTCACCAACCTTACACTAAATTGGACAGAAGTAAGTGCCACATTTGATCAGTGACTCAAGGCATATTTCCTGAATGGTAGCTATGAATCAATTTCGGCTTTGTTTCAGAAGTTTTGCAGTTTTTTTTCTCCTTACAGAACAAAAATTTAGAAGAAAATCACTGAAAATGGAAACAGAACATGAGGCAAATAAGTTTTAGGTATGGAAAAGGTAGGGAAAAGAAGGCAAAACCAAGGAACTCAACTGAAAAAAAAAGTGGATGGTATTATCCAACAAGTTCCTTAAAAAGGAGTCCATGCAGCAGTGGGGGAAGATGCTGGAAAATTCTTTTAACTTTAGCACAATAATGTTTGATATCTATGTCAATGATTAATATCTGATAAAATGTACTAACACACATCTAAGTTTTGAAAACAAGAATTGAGTGTCAGAGCAAAGAATGATAACAGCAATGCATCTTGACCTGGCCACATAATTGAGATATTCCCCAGGAGAAAAGATTCATTAGAAAATCCGGATCCATAAAAGGGAAATTTGGGGAATGGAATGGTCCCAAACAATCACGAAAGGCCCTCAAAAGACCCCTACTCATATCCAAATAAGTCCACTGAAATAATTTGCATATATGCATATATTCAGGAAATGTAATGAATATGCAGCACAGTGTGGCTAAGTAGGTCACTACCAAGCTGTAAAAATATGAAAACTGAAGGAAAATAATATAAATAATCTATTTCTTTTACTAATCTTCTCTCACTTTGAAAAGGATTCAAATGGAAACAGGAAAAACAAGTTCTAAATCCTATGTTGTCTACAGTTGGAGGAAGAGAGTAGTGGGATGAGAGAGAAAAAAGAAAACAAAGAAGGAAAATGAATCTGAAAACTCTTTTCCAGTCAAATTTCAAAAATCTCTCATTTGTCAGCGAAAAAGTTTTTGTCAAAACCAACCAATTCCTCTAAAACTACCAAAACCCCACACCTCCCTGTTTCCTCACATGGGCTGGATCATCTCTCCTGCCAATTTGCCACAGCAGCACAAAATTCTACAACCAGAGGAACACCCAGCCTGCCCATGTCTCCATGTCGTTCCACATGGAAGAGGGGCCAGACTGTGTGTCAGTAGCGGATCAGAGGCCTTCAGAGGTGCCCTTTCCCTGCCTCTCTGCAGGGCTGCTCCATCCAGGCAGCACCGTGTGTCAATTCCAGGTGTCTGGGTGCGGGATGGTGCCTCTCCTTCAGCCGCGTGAGATCCATCGTGCTCCCCTAATGCGACACGCAGCGATCATGTTTAGAAAGTTAACACGTCCAGGCAATGAAGCCACTGATTCCCATCCAAGAATTAATCAACAGGATGGGTTTGTTTTTTTTTTTTTCTTTCCCCAACTGAGACGTCTCATGAATTAATTACCACAATTCGAGGTTCTTATGTGTTGAAAAATGTGCTTGGTTAAAGCACGGGCTAAAGCAAAACGCTTTTGACTGGGAGGAATGATTTGCTCTGCTAATCTGGGGCACAGTTAACCCAGGGTTTTAGTCACTGAAAATAAATAACATTCTAGTAACTTCCTGAGCAGGAGGTCAGGAAGAATATCTCATTTTCTTTTTTGAGTCTACTATCTTAATTCCAGAAGTACAATGCCTTGCAGTCCTGAGGGAAAATGGAAGCATAATAAAAGGTTAAGCTATAACTTTCATGATTCATAGATTCCCTTATTTTGCAGCCCTAATTTTGTGGAAAATTTATGCTGCAGGACTCACTTTCTCCTTAAGAGGCAGAAGGCCAAGATGAATTTAAGGGATATTCACTTCTTCTAATATTTATACTTTCATGAGAAATGGAATTGTCATGCTCCAGTGAATCTGCTGCAATAATGTGAAAGTTAACAGATAATGGATATTACAGAACACATATAGTGCTACTCTCAGTAAGATAAAACAAACATGTCCCTCAAGATTTCTTTTTCTCTTTTTATTTTTTTTAATGACAAACATGGATATAGATCCTTAAATTAGTTATCTGTAAAACAGGTTAGCTTCTTTGATAGTTCTGTGCAGATTGTTATACTAAAGTCTGCTCAGACATGGTTATCATAGATGGACAATGTATATAACGATATATAAAGGTGAAATAAATAACAAGAAGGTGAAATAAATGACAATAAGAAATATATAAACACATTAAGATCATCAACAGGTGGCTATGTAACAACTAGATATCACCTTTTTTTTCATAACTTTTCATATTGTCTTATTCTAATCTTTGCAGATTTTCTTAACTGAAAAGGCAAAAATATTGGAATGCCAGGACCTTGGAATGAGATGTTTGAGCTGAATTTGGTTGACAAGTTTCACCTTGTGAGAACTTGGAGGGTAAAATAAATTCTGTTCCTTGTGGAAGAGAAATTTCAACAGCGTCTGACCTTTACAAAGAAAGCTGTGCCCGTTCTGCTCAATCCTGTATCCTGAAAGGTCACATGGTGATAAGAGCACCTTATTATGACTAAACTGTTGAACGTATTTGTGATAAGCTGATTCTTTTCTTTCTTATCCTTCTCATTAATTCATTAATGAGACCTATTGTTGTTTCAGCTACATGGCTGAAAGGACAATGTAATCCATGACATTAATTTAAGGAGAACTTACAAAATACTTGCCTTAAACAGATATTTCAGAGACCAAGACTTTGGCTCCATACACTTGCAGTTGCATCCAGATGTAGAAACAAATGTATCTTAAATAATTTTCAGGATTTTGAAATAAGTACCCCAAAATGAAAAAGATATTGTCAAAATTTGCAGAAGTAAATAGACAGAGGATTTTGGAGAGTGATTAAATCATATTAAAAAAATGATATTGAAATCGTGGTCCTAAAACCTTGAGATTACTAGAGGAAAATCTAGGAGGAAATTAATCTTTCTGTGTCTACAATGTAATATCAATGATGGACAGTAAATAATGCAAAAGGTGTCACAGAAAATTATTGCCCAAATAATCAGCTGACTTAATTTTGTGATAATCACCCATTCTGGGAACTGCAAAAGAAGGGATTGAGTTGTTCTCTATAAAAATACTCTAAATATTTCTTTTCAATTAATAATATTTACAGASGAACACAGACTACCTAAAATACAGGTTACATACCTAAAATACTTTCCTGCAGTTTTAGAAATCTGAAATAACCTAAGAAGAGTACAGAGAATCAGTTAGGTCATTTTTCTGCCAGTATTGCCAAATCATAACCTAGGTCCATCACACAATAGGAGATGAGTCTGTCACAGTCAGATCTGGAGGGATTATTGTATAGGAGCAGTCCTGAATTTAAATATGAATTTTGGGGAGCAGCAGCAAATACAATCATAACAATTTAACCTAGCAATGAATGTTTAAAAAAAAAAATCCAACACCCCAAAAAACAAACAAAAAAAACCTCAACAGAACTTTTAAAATCATCTGTGTATGCTTTTTCTTAATAGATGGGAATTTATGGTTCTCTAAAGCCTCCTGGCCTGGCTCTTTTACTGCTGAGATATGTGTACCTGAGGATTACAATAAAATAATTTCTGGGTGCTGTACAAAAAAGGCCTCAGTCGGTGAGATCTGATTGGCGTATACTTCTTTTTTTTTTTTTCCAGGGGAATCACCAGCTTTTCAAAGAGCCTGAGAATAATGATTTAGAGTTGTGAAAGTTGGTGCTTTCCTGGACGAAGAGAAAGAGCTGCTCCCCAGCTGAATTAAGTGAATGGTTTTGTGGGTCATGAAGCTGTAAACTGACCTTCTAAAATGGAAATAAAAATGTCAGACTGGATCTGATTAATGTTTAAGGGGTTAAATTTTAAAGTGAATGACACTTTAGTTGAAAAATACCCACACCTGCTTCTTTCCTCCAAATCTGGAAAAGGCCTTGGAAGCAGCTGCTCTCTGCAGTTTCCCTATTCAGAGATTCTGACTAGCTTTCCTTGGGGCAGCGACAGCCCTACTGCCACAATGTCAGTAAAACCTGACTCTTTGGACCGATGTATTTATTTTAAACTTAATCAGACTGCCTGAGAAAACAAGCCCCTTCTCCCTGAGTTCATATTCTTGGAAACACAGAATCATTTACGTTGGAAAAACCCTTAAAAACATTGAGTCCAATCATGGGCCCAGCATTGTCAAATCCAGCGCTAAACAATGTCCCCAAGTGCCACATTAACAAGTTTTTCAAATCCCTCCAGGGATGGTGACTCACATCTAGGCAGCCTGTCCCAATGCCTGGAAACCCTTGGGTGAAGAAAAGTTTCCTAAATCCCAATCTAAACCTTCCCTGGGCAACTTGAGACATTCCTTTCCTGTCCCCGTTCCCTGGAGCAGAGCCCAACCCCCGGCTGTCCCTCCTGTCAGGGAGTTGTGCAGAGCCACAAGGTCCCCCTGAGCCTCCTTTCTCCAGGCTGAGCCCTTTCCAGCTCCTCAGCCGCTCCTGGGGCTCCGACCCTTCCCCAGCTCAGTTCCCTTCCCTGGATTTGTTGTTCTTTCTTGTGAGGAGCCCAGAACTGTCCGCAGCCCTCGAGGTGTGGCCTCAGCAGTGCCAGCACAGGACGTCACTGCCTGCTCCTGCTGCCACCCCATGGCTGGGACAGCCCAGGGGCCATTGGCCTTCTGGGCCACCTGGGCACCCCTGGGCTCGTGTCCAGCTGCTGTCACCAGCACC
The DNA here is from genome assembly GCA_009741485.1 of Malurus cyaneus samueli. NCBI lineage: Eukaryota > Metazoa > Chordata > Aves > Passeriformes > Maluridae > Malurus > Malurus cyaneus. Next base: position 68,431,536 of record CM019236.1, read on the forward strand.
CCAGGGCCTTTCCCAGCTCCCCGAGCACCCAGCCCAGCCTGGAGCTGCAGAGTTGTTGTGACCCGAGGGCAGGGCCCAGCCCTTCCCCTGCTGTCCCTCACACCATCAGCCTCAGGCCATGGTCCAGCCTGTCCAGACCGCCCCCCCGCCCCGGTAGAGACCTTCTCTGGCAGATCCACACTCTGGGTCACCTTCAAACTTACATTTTACAAGTGAGAATCCTTCCCAATTTCTTAGCAAAACAAAAAGTATCCACACTATTCCCCTGCCTTTCACCCACCACAAATTTCTAAGTAGAACGCAACTTTTGTCATTTGGTCCCAGAAGGAGTCTAACAGACCCTTTAGTATTTTCTGGTACCAATATAAGGAGGAGACTTGAGAATGCAGAAGGACATCAGTGTCATGTGCTGTGGCATGCAAATGGCAGTGTGTGATGCATGATGCTGTTGAAATCTCATTTTCCTCAGTTAGAAAGCCATTATTTTTTAAATACCATAATTTAAATTATGTCACTGATGATTGTTTGCTCTGATACCTTTCTTATTCTTCCCATGAACATTTTTGATTCTTCTGAGCGTGCAAAACTGTAGACACCACATACTAATTATTCTGTTATTCTGCTTAGCATATGAAAATGCATTCTGTGTTGCATATCAAAAGCTCATGAAGCAGCTTTCAGAAACCTTTTCTGTGCGGTGCTATTGATATTTCCAAAGAATTTCAGAAGCAGAGCAAATTACTTATTCAAGTTCTGTTTGGTGCCTGCATCATGGTGTCTTTAATATAGAGAATAAAGCCAAACAATCTCTCTCTTTTGCCCATTGGTGCCTAGCACTAAAAGTTTAAGACAAAGCTGGTATGCAGCTAAGAAGGAAGCTAGGAATTTGTGATTTGTAACCCCTATTGATACATTTCCCCTTCCTTTCTCCATCTAAAAAAAAAACATTTGGACATTTTTTCAGATGCCTGTAAGATAGCTATTTTCCTGAGAATCCTGACTCATTTCCTATCTTCCTGTAAATAATTTTACCCAAGAATTTGTCATCCAGTATTCTCCCTATTAACAAACCTTCATTCTGTTTACATTCAGAAATATTGCAATATGCTAAGGCTTGAAAGCAAAGAGATAATTAGCTCTGTGATCCTCTCTGAGGTGTTTTATTCCATATGCTTTTCTCAAACTGGACGATTCGGTCCCGGAAAAGTAATGCCCTTAATTATTTCTTTGTACATCAAGATAGGGATTCTTTCTGCTCCCTTGGCTTGGTGTCAACTCTGTCAGAAAGGAAATGATGGAAAATAAGAGCGTGCTCTGTAAGGTTTAGCCGAGGTCATGGATGCATTTAACAACACGTATTACATGATTGCGCACATGAAATGGAAGATAAGCACAGTTTTGATTATATGTGTGTATATACATAATTTTTTTTTATTTGAAAGGAAGGGGATGTTTGGAGACTACTCATATTTCATCTGGAGATGCAAGGCGCTGTGTTTTACACCATTTTGGAAAGGAAAGTACAGAAGTATGGAAAGTTTTCTGTGGGGAAATACACGTCCTGGCAATATTTCTCTTTTGTGATGAATACCTGTCATAGCCATTGTTATCCATTTTACAGAGTTACACTTGAAAAGCTGCTTTTAGAAACAGAAAGTAAATAAAATGCAAAACATTGCCTGTTGTGCCTTTTGTGTTTTAGCTCTCTGTGTTGTGCTGAGGAAAAGCTACCCCAAAAGAAGTTAGTGCCTTATCCAGTATAACACAATGTCACATTTACTGACTTGGCTTCTGCTCTGTTTCAAAATCCTGCCACACTGCTGCAAAAATTTTCATCTTCATTTGAGATCATTAGTTACTTGAAGAAATAATTCCAGTTCATACACAATAAAGCAATCCTGGATTGGCTATAATTAGACTAGCAATTGGGTTTACCTCTCTTATTGCCTGAAAAAAACAAGATGAGAGCTTTGGACCAGCTTTTTGCATCCTATGGTGTGGTTTCACCATGTATGAAAGTGATCCTAAATACAGAGGTCTCATTTAAACTATGCAACAGATTTTCTTATTGTCCAGGTACTTGCAAGTAACTTCTCTAAATCATCAATATCCACAAAAATAGCTAAATCAACCTTGCAGCTAAAAAGGAGGGATCCTTACTTTTTTATACCATGTCTCTTTGTTGATCTTGTTTTTGAAGAGTGACTGATACTAAATCCACGCAGAATAAATCTGATAAATCTGATTAATCCAGAGGATAATACGACTTAAATAAAGCACAAGTACAGATTGCCAGCAATGTCATTAGTTTTAGAAAATGCATCTGCAAAACACTGAAGTTTGAAAGCATGTAGACAACTAACTTCTGTAATTAACAGTTTATTTTCAAACTATTAATGTGAGATATATCTTCTGATACCCCTTTCATGGTACAGGGCAGTTGTGTTATTCTGTGTTTAAAGTGTGGTACTAACAGAGGTCAGAGATTGCACCACAGGGAAGACAGAAATATCAGTGTGACTCACCTGAATTAGAAAAATCCTACACTTTATATCTGCCTCAAACATGATTTAGTTTCCCTGATATGCAACAGCTGTCGATTTAGGGAAAAAAACAAAACAAAACAAAACCAGGCTCAGCACAGCTACAACCATAACAAACAATGACCTTGGCTTATATCTTGTAGCCATGGCAGCAGCTGAAAAGATTCTTCCCACAGTGTGTTAGAAGGAGGGTTTTAATCGCCATTTCCCATGACTGGGTGTCTCAACGAGGGAGCGAGGGAGCGAGGCTGAAACAAAGAGTTCTGCAGCAAGAGGGGTTTCATTCTGAGGCACGAGAAAATTTGTGGTGACGGGGCAGGAATTTTGTTTTGGTCCTCCAGGGAATGTGCCTGCCCCGGAAGGTCTGCGTACAGCTGCCTCCAGAGCCATACAGTTGCACCTATGAACAGTGGTGAAGTTTTTCTGTATTTTGTGTATATGCAGGTTTATCAAAGGAAAAGAATGTTCGTGAGGAGGTTTTTCAGTGTTTCCTGTCAGTTTAAGGAGCATTATCAAGTCAAAGTCAAAACTGGAGCTTCATCCCAGTCTGGCTTTTGGATATTCCTTTATGGTGTTTTCATTAAACATGGGAGTGATAGTATCCTCTGCTTACAGGAATGGGAGAAAAATATAAATGATTAATATCTTTCAAAACTAAAAAGCGTGAGCAGGCCTTTTTGACTTTATCCCTGTCAGGTAAATTAAATTACTTACTCTTTTAGGTCAGCTAGCTGGTTCATTTTTTCTCATACTCTCAGTAAATGCAAAAAGCACAAATATAATGTGATAAATTCAATTACCACTTTCATAGCAGATGAAGAAAAGAATTTAAAATGGGAAGATGGCCACTGGGCATGGGAGTTTGCATAACATTCAATGTGGGATTTATTTCTGTTCTGTTCATCAGGCAAGAAAATTTTCAGGTCAGTAGAGAGTTGGGCACCAATAGTGCTCTTATCACAGTTTAGCGGAGAGGATGGAGCGCACACGTTGTGCTGAAATACCCAGAGCCTCTCTGCTCACCTTGGACACAGCTCCAAAGTCTGTCCTTAGTTTTTTTTCAGAAGGAATCTGCACATCTCCTCTCTGGCCTTACACTCAATATTCCTTGTGTGTGTACGGGAAATGCTGAAGCCTCTGCTGTCTATGACACCTACTTGCTCCTTTTGCCGCCTGATTCCTATTTTGCCTTTCTGTTTAATCCAGCTCTCGGGTCTTTCCTCTTCCCACTGGACCGCCAGGCCCTCCAATCTCAGCAAACATCAACCACCAGCCAGAATTTTTTTTTTTTTTTTTTTTTTTTTTTCTGACATTGCTGTCTGTCACACAGCTCTTTGTAAAGCTGCTCACTTGAACTTCCTGGCAGAGCAAATGCGTAGGATCACCATAAATACTGAGTTTGATTGGACTGGATTGCACGGTAGCCTCTCAAACTGCTTTCCTCCAGGCTGTGAGGAGTGGAGGCTGCCAGCAAGAAGTGAGGGGATGAGTCCTGGCTACGCTCTACCAGCAAGCATGCTATGAAATGTGCACCAGGAAATGGCAACTTGCATGGAATCTTTTAAATAATCCCCAAAATGTGTGAGAATAAATGTGCTAAGCAAATTCAGCTTGGTTTGCAGTGAAGGGAAGCTGTCTTATGATTGGCAGTTTTTGTCTGTGAGGTTTCCTTCACTGATTTTACCAGAGAAGCACAAAGAAGTCAGATATAAAGCATGACCAGTGTAGCAAAATGGAGGAGAGAAATGGGCACTTCCCAAGTATTCTGAGGGATAAGGATGGTTGTTGCCAAAGGAGGTGAGTGAACTAAACCTGCAGTGCATGGTTTTTTTTTTTTGAAAAGAGTATTATATTTAGTATATCAGCAGTGATAGGGCAGAAATCATCATGGTAAGTGCAGCCATATTTGTGGAAATTAAAAAAACAAAAACAAGATATCAAAAATACATGTTCAATGCTCTCTCTTAAAAATGTGCATAAAAGCACAAAAATAACTAGAGTAATAAAGGAAATGGCCCTCAACACTGGATACCTAAAATAAGAACCGAGGACAAGTACTTTCCCAGAAAAGTCACAACCTCCAGTAATTGCCACTCCAAGGACTCCTCCACTATATTTAATAGCTCTTGCTGGATTGAGCTTCCATTAAGTTTTTACGGTCATTTTTTTGACAATTTCCATATTTCCTTTTTGTTTTAGTTGAACCTGCAAGAGTGTAGTTCTGTCAGATGCACTGCCAGATGTTTCTTGACTCTTTTATTTGGAGAGGCAATCGAGTCATTGCCTTTTACCTGCATGTTCCCTGTGATTTTTACGGTGTATGAGGAGCTTCAGCATGCATGTTCCCCCTTCCATGCGATTCCTGTTCGTGGATCTTACCCTTTATCTGGATTTTGTGAACCTCTTTTCATCCTGATGCTTCTCAGTACGAAGCACTGAGAGCCGAGTACAGAATTCAGCACATGGCAGCTTCATACTGTGGCACCACGATGCTTTTGGTGAAAGAAGTGGGGGTGGTAGGGGGAGGAAAACCAGATTGATAATCCCAATTGTTTATTTTTGACCTCATAACTGTGACATAGTTCCTGGATTCTGGCTGTTTGAGGGGTTAATGAGCAATACCCCTCGTAAACCCCACCCTTAAAACTGGTTTTACTGCCCGTTCTTGCAGGACCCTGTTAGGCAGGGCTGCGTATTGTCAGTGGAACAAACCTCTTGAGAGAGCTGAATGAAAGGTCAAGGAATGTGGCTCTGTCCCTCTTTGGGAAATGCACAGTGTCTGTCAGCAGCCAGAGGTGGGAGGGCTTTACATCCCTTGAGGATGGGAGCTTCGTGGAAATTCCCATGTCTTGGGCGGAGAGGGAAGGGAAGGGAGAGGGATCCCAGTGCCTTGCAACACATGGTGGGCAAGAGGAAAATGTCTTTACTGACTTAGAGCTGCCCGACACCAGTGACTGAAGTGAAAATAATTTCACAGGTGTTGCGGGTAAAGTGGGAAATTATCTGGGTTGTGTGGTGCTTGCCCATTTAGAACACAATCCCTACAAAAAATCCAAAACTTTTTGAGCACTATCTGGGGAGAGTTTTACAGAGAGACAAGATGTCCTGAGAGCTGCAAGACTGCCCCTACAGACCCACAAAGATGGCCAGCAGGAATACAGTTCTCAATTTATTGGGGCTGTTTGTTGAGTTAATATTCCATCCTGCATTGGACACAAACCTCAGTCTAAACCCTTCTTCTTTCAAAAGTTAAAAAATAAAACTTACTCTGTACATTCTTCATGTATTGCCATGCTGTTTTAATTTGAGCAAATGGCAGTATACGCATTTCAATAATTTGCATTTGATGGTAGGGTGTAAGTGCTTGGATATTTAATCACCTCCGAAGTATATTTTTATTTTCTACAAGACTTGTAAGAGGTAGCATTCCTATAAACATCATTGTTTTTCCCACTCTGTAGCCTGAAATGACCCATTTGTTTGAACAATAATCATGTGCAATAAATGTCAGATAGAAATTAGTTTTATTCTACAAGGAGAGCTTGTTACTTCCTGGAAGGATGTCCCTGAAAACCCATACTGGTGTTTATCAAGGTGCAGGTATTTAAAGGTTTGAAGGTATTTAAAAGGTTTTTAAAATTATCTAAAAATTACACACCTACACAGAATTTGCAACCTCCCTGTCACATCTCATTGATTTAAAGATAAATGTCAACTTTTGAAAGTCCTATTGAGATTTCTATCCACATCTCAAGTTATTTCAAACAAAATTGCAACACCTTCAGGTGACTCTTGAAAGAAAAATAGCAATAAAACTGGCTAAAGTAGGGGTGCTTGAAGCCACTGCATTGGTTTTCCCATTGTCTGATCTGCAAGAGATGCACTTTTGTACACACAACAGTGAGGAAACAACACTTACGGAAAGTTATTGCAAACTCTTGCCTCCAGAAGAGGATGCAAATGCCTAAAACAAGTTGGAAGGGGTCTGGGAGAGAGTCCATAATCAAGGCCTTTTTCCCATATTTGCTCCTCTACCCCCATGAGATGAACCCTGCAATACAAAAAGGGAAAGACTTTGCATCAGTTTCAAAATTCCTAAGATCAGAGCCCCCTTTCCTTTCATTTAATACATAATGATTTATTTTACAAAAAAAAAAAAAAAAAAAAAAAAATGTAAAAATAGTTAACACCATCAGTGGTGAGCATAAATCACCAGAACGGATTCCATAGATTCATACAAATTTGAGGTTGGGGAAAGGCCTTGAAGTTCCTCTTGTCCCACCCCCTGCCATGGGCAGGGACACCTTCCGCCATCCCAGATTGCTCCAAGCCCCAATGTCCAGCCTGGCCTTGGACACTTCCAGAGATCCAGGGGCATCCACAGCTTCCCTGGACACCCTGTGCCACGTTTTGGGTCCCTTCTTCCTTCCTATGTTGCTCTGTTCTGTTTTCTTACAACAGACTTGTACTTTCGTTAGAAGAATCAAACCAAAGCAAAGCATTAAGCTGTTTAACCCCTTGTACAAACATGTCTTTTCAGGGACATATTCTTTAAAAATGAGCAATTCTTTTATTCAAGGCCCTGGAAAAGCTTAATCATTTACTTTCTACATAGCTCTTGCACTTATTTAGGACTTTGATATTAATGAGAACACTGATTTTTCAACTCAGACAGCAGTTTCCAGGTTTTGTGGGGTCATATATATTTGCTTGTGTATCCCAACTGCCTTTCCCAACTACCCCCTCTGCATATCATTTATTTGGCCACATCTTTAAGAACTGGTATTTTTCCACCATGTTTAAATAGAAAGAAGTGCTTATCAAGTTCATGAGTTGTCTAATTTTCCAAGGTTACTGATTGAACACTCTCATTCTCACTTTTGCTCTCACTTCCTTGTAAAGGGATAGGAATGAAATTAATGAGAAAAACATTCCAATCACAAGCCAAATATTGATTAAAAGTTGTTTTTTTTTTTCCCAAAACTATGTTCCTGGCTACATTGCTGTAGTTTAGACCTACTGACAAAGTTTTTTCTCTTTGAGCAATGCTTTAATTTGAATTTTTTTTCCATCAAGTGTTGAAATTACTCATTAGCCTATATATATGGGATGAACTTGTTTCATACTAAGCATTTCTGAGGCAGAAATTATTAGGAGGAGTAGAGTGGAATCAGAACAATTGTTTATTCTAAACAGAGAAAGCCTTGTATCTTGTGTTCAAATGTTTGTGAAATCAAATAGTGATACACCTGCAGAAAAGGATAAATGTAATATTAATATTTTGGCTTAATTATTTTTGAAGATATTTTCATAGTGCCTTATAGAAACTGTGCAGATGGAAGGGTAGTTTTGTGTGGTTTTGTTCTGTTGTTTTTAACTGTCTGACATAATTAAACATTCAGCATAACCTGCTGGACTTTTCCTTAATGAAGCAAATATTTTACTGGACTCTACAGAGGAAGCAATCCCAATCACAAACCCATATATAATTTTTTTTTTTTTGTAAATCACAGGAAAAACACAACAAACATTTCATACATATTCAAGTAATTTTTGTGTGTAAGTAGAAATGTTTCTTTCATGCAATTGTTCCGAAGAGATTTCAAAGGATGAGTGATGCTCCAAAGAGTAAGGGATGTTTCAGAGCGTCAAATTCCTGCTGGGATCACACTGCAACGTATATTATGTTGTCTGCACGGGATGCTGGCCAGTGAGGAGTGTGATATGATGCTGCTTTGGGGTCTTTGGACAGGTTCCATGCTCCTGGGTTTGGTAACCAACAGTAAGAAACAACAAGCACGACATTTGTATGCAAGCGGGCAATACAACCAACTTGGGTTCTGTTTTGCATCAGAAAACACTCACAATAGAGAGCATGAATACAAAAAAAGCAACTGACTCAAAGCTCATTCAAGTCAAAGGGATTATACACGATGCTTAAGCTCTTTGCTTCATCAGGGCCTAGGCGATAAGCAACAATCATCCATTCTAAAAATTTTAAATATTGCAGTTTGGGATTTTTGTAGGGTCGCCAGTACCAAACCCACACAGGCTGTTCTGAGTGGTTCCTGAGCTCTCACTTCTGATGGAAACATCAGAAAAGGTTCACTTCTGATGGAAATGTCAGGGTTTTCAGATCAGGTCCTCCCAGAACTGTTTCCCAGCTCCAAAACTGCCCGCCCAACGATATGACCTCACTGAAGTCACCACCTCTTGTGTCTGTCAAACAGGAATCTTAATGCTTGCTTCTTTCTGTAAAATACATAGAAATTCAAACAAAATCTCTTTGTGCTGCACATTTCACCTGCTTTGGGTCTTGGTTTTTCCAGACTCAAGGTGAAATCAATACAAGCCTCATCAAACGAAGCCTCAGTACAGCCTTTTGTTACCGTACCACCGACTCTTGAATATAAGCCTATCAGTGTCTGAAAATGGTGGTTTTTTTCACTCTGGAAGGGCTGCCTCTAAAATAGCTTTTACTTTCTCAAAAGTAAATGACTTGATTTGCTTTACAATGAATATTACTGAATTTCACTGCTAACAAGAGATTTGTTCTTGCTATATGAAGTGACTCACTCTGTAGGCAAGATTAGCAAATCTGCTATTATTAAGAGTAATTAATCATATTTCTGTCATAACCCTAGTTTTACCCTGTCAGAAAATCAGTTCCAACTCATGAAACTTTCACTTGTCTGGAAAAACCAAACCAGATCAAAATCAAAGTTTTTTTTTTTTTATTTTTTTTTTTTTTTTTTTACTTGAATAAAGTGAAACCACTTTATTTAGAATGCAAATCTCCTTTGAAACACCGTGAGAAATCCTAGAAGCAAATATTTTGAAAATTATGCATAAAGCGTACATTTAAAATAACAAATATATTATTTTAACTGCCACATTCAATTATAAAATTGATTATGATGAATATAAAATATATAATTAAGAAATGATTTAAAAAAATTCATAAATAGAAATGATAAATTGATAGCCAATAAAAAGGTACATAATAATAGAAGATACATTCAAAAAATAAATGAAATTGGATACGTAAACACCCAATATTATTTTATGAAAACAGAGAAGATCAAAAGTGCTATGATTTGCTTAACAAAGAAATTCCTGTCACAGCAATTTTCTCTGGTGAAAAATCATAATTTTTCAACCAACTTTCGGTTTGATGCTATACACTATCAGCAGCCTCCTGAAATCCACAGGGGATCAATGGGATATGGGCCACATGGTCACCTCATGGCATGTGACCAAATTAAATTGTCACATGAATGGGATCCCTTCATGTTTTAATATTCCCAAAAGTCCTTCGTATACAGCTGTGTCCTAAAATGACTCAAAGTCTACCTAAACTTTCCTCACCACACTGTGATTAAATGGTTCATTAAATGAAGTGAGTTGTGGATCTCAAAGAAGCTGTAGGTCAGTAAAAAAAAACTTAAATATGGTCACAAATGGCTGCAGGATGACACTGATTTCAGTCTCTGGGAGGGAATGTGGAGTCTGCGGGAGAACCTCTAAATTATCTGTACAGCAGGAAGACTGCAGCTGTTTTGAGGAAGGGTTGCTCTCCTGCAGGTGAAAGCTGTCCTCACAGACTGCGGAGAATTAATGAGATTTCATGTAATGAGTTTTATACTCAGCCACAAAATGGTAGAAATAAGAATCAAAACTCTTCCCTGTGCCAAAAAAAAAACCTAAAAAGAAACCCTTTATGCTGCAAGGAGTGACATCCCTCCCCCTTCTACCACCTGGAGCTGTGGTCAGGACCATTCCTCTCTCCATCCTGTGGGATCGACCCTCTGAGGGGAAAGAAGGGGACTGCTCAGACAGTAGCTCTGACTGATCCGTACTGTTTGTGATGCTCTTGGTCAGCTCGGTGACATTCTGCACAGGGGTCGGACAGTGTGGCTCTGGATTCACTGAAATTTTCCTTTCCCCTTCAAAAAAAATTGCCTCTCTCCCCGAGGATTACTCCCACCACGCTGCCTGGGCAAGGTGGAACAGTAATTGGTATTTCCATTTCCTTTTTTAGCCAGCTGCAGAAATGAGAGAAAATTCGGATCTTGTACTTTCTCATGCAGTTTTGTGGTCTTCATATCCTTAGGGAATTTGCCTGCTTGACACCACAGTTTGCCTAGGCTGTCTTTTTGAGTGTAATAAACATTTACAAAGTGCTAATGAAATGTATTCCAGACAAATAAAAAGCACCAGCAACAAAATTGAGGGAATATCTGAGAAATTTCCCAGGTTACTTTATTGCTTAGCACTAATTTTGTAGTGAATTCAATAAACAGCATGCACAAAGAGAAATGCACAGTCTGATATTTCTCCCTTAAACTGAGGTTGCTTAGTAACTCTGAGCTCCAGAATTTCTGTTTATTTTTCAGTGCTTTCCCTAATGAGTGTGGTGGCTGCATTCCTTCCAGTTCAGCCGATACCGTGGCTCCCTCACCCAAGGTTATTCATACCTCGCTAATTGTGTAATTAAACTTATTGTTAAGGCTCAGCTTTTTGACTTGGCTTTGAAATTTGCCCCTTCTCTGTTTTTAAATGATACAATTAAGCAGAAGTTCTGCTTATTGCTGAATACATTGTACAATTATTATAGTGTATTTCGCTTCTGAGAGCTATGTGGACATTACCTCTCTTGATACCACATTATAAACTCAGTACTCTCAGCCAAGAAACCTCCATTTCCCAGAAGTTTCAGTGCAGTTTTTCCTGACATTATTACCTTTAGGTGCATCTGAAAAGTACTTTTAAGAGATTTTAGCAATGAGAACAGCCTTGGACTCCAAATCTGCTACCAGCTGCTGCATCTTCATTCGCTTTGCTCTGAAATTGGTTCCAGTTGCTTTGTCTTCTAATGCTGCAGTGAAACCTGAGCAGACAACAGCAGAATGAATCAAAGTCCAAATGCCTCTCTCCCTGACTTGTCTGAGATCTCTGCAGACCTATTCTGGCAGGTTTTCCATTAAAATAAACTTCTAAAAAAAAAAAAGGCCTATTCAATTTTACTTGGCGTAAGTAAGAAATTTCCTTTTCCTCTGTCCATTTCGTTACTCATATTCCTAGAAAAGCTAAAAAAAAAAAAGCAAAACCAGCCAGGTTAAAGAGCTGCAACTGGTGCAGACAAGCGGAGTTCCTGCTGGAAGCTTGTGAAGTTAAAACCTAACAGCAGCTGTATCTGTAGAGTTCTAGTTACCTTTTATCCACAATTTTTAGCAATATTTTGTTACCATTACATGAAGACAGGTTGCTGTCACTGCTGCAAACAGTGTGATGACACTGAGAGAGAGGAATTTGGAACAGAGCTCGAAGCTTCAAGGCTTGCCACAGAATAAGGTTGGATGTCTGATGATTTATTGGCTTCTTAAACAATGAAAAAAGTGAAGGTCTTCAAATCCAAGCTTTTTACCCATACCCTTTTCCTAGGGAAAATATGCAGAAAACAAAGGGAAAGTGCAGCAGGAAGGAAAGCATGTGAAATATGACGAAGTACAGGGCTCACAGAAATTACTAAAGAACTTCGGGAAGAAAATATGAGTTGAAAGAGAATGGCTGGAAGTGTTCTGGTGTCTAAGCACAATACACGTGGGTGAAAGCCAGATCTTTAAAGTGATTTAAACACCTAAACCGATGAGGGTAACACAATTTTTTTGGCTGCCACCTGCATCACCTTGAAAAACGGTCCAGGCCAGAGCAGGTTTTGTGAGTTCTTTTGCTGGCTGGTGGTGCTTGAGGGGTTCTAAAGTTGACTTTCCTGCTTGTTTTAAAACCACTTTGTTACCTGAAAAAAAAAAAAAAAAAAAAAAAAGAAAGGTGAATAACCAGTTCTGACTTGGAGGCTCTTCAGAGCAGCCCGGTGTGCGAGCACAAGAATGCTGTGGTCTGGTGGAACTTGCTGGTGCTGCCTTTGAGTGTCCCATGAAGCTGCCACATCGATGTGAGGTCAGAACAGGACTGGGTGATCCACAGCAGTGCTGATTTGTTTGATCTGGTAGCAGGTTTCACACACCTAGAGCAGAAATGCAAGTGCTTGGGGGAGCTTAAAACCGGAAAACCGCAGTAAAAGCAATGAGAAACAGATTACTGCTCATTCTTGAAGTCACACGCTGCTGGAATAGTCACATGGAAATAAGGCACAATATCCTCAAGGACATTCTACAAAAGTACAGTTTCCCTCAGTGTATCAGACATATATTTTATCAGTAATATATTTTACTTCCATACTTCCATTGCAATTACTTCTATGATTCAATTACAGGAGGCTTCAGTTCCACCATTTAACGAGGTGGTTCACTAATGCTCTGGTTTTGTTAATACAAACTGAAAAAAATTCCATATATCTACACCTCAAATCAGATTCAGTGGGAAAATCAAAAAAAGACCTATGTTACTTGTGGTTTATGTAAAATTCTCCTTTTGATGTAAAACTTGAAGCAGAGCTAAATGTATATAAGAATGCTGAAGGTTTCACTGCACAGAATTTAGGAAAACAAACCATAAACAAAGATCCACTCCTGGAAAGCTCCAGGCCCTGCCAGAAGGAGCTGGCTTTCCCTAAACTGCAAATCTGCATCCTTCCCACTGTATTCCTTGTGGTAAACATATAAACATACTGTTATCCCTATCTGGAAAACATTTCCTGTTTACCTGGAATTAAATTTATGCAGTTTTGGAAGTTTTCTTCTTGGCGTGCGATTTCTGACTTAGCAACAAGTGCCAGAGAAGGTCAGGGTAATATCACGTTTCAGTACAACTTCAAAGTCAAATACATGTTTTATTTCACCTGTGCCATTCAGCCTTCTCTGAGGGCAGGGAAAAAAGGTCGACAAACGATAAATTTTTTACCCTGGGATTTGTGATAAGTTTTGCTAAAAGGCGAGGAAACCTCAGGTGGTGTTTTACACAGAAATGTCCTCAATGCTCCCAATGTTCACTGCTGCTGGGCAAACACCTGATTGTTTCAGCCTCCTCGTCATTCAGACAGTTAGTGGATTAAATAAAGAATGCACCTTTATGCAGCGTGCTCTGGCAAACCACCCTGTTCCTCAGCAGCAGTAACTCATCTCACACTTCCCAGGTTGAATCATTTTCCCAAAATTATGGGGGTGCAAACCAGGGGATCGCAAATGGGGTGGGTTGTTGAACTTGTGAATGGAGAGGCAGGGTCACAGGAAAACAAAATTATTGGATGGCTTAGTTTAGAGGGAGCCTTTAGAGATAATTTAATCCAGCACCAGGGGCAGGGTTGTCTTTCACCAGATCAGGTGTCCCAGAGGCTGCTCCAGCCTGACGCTGAGCACACCCAGGGATGGGGCATCTGCAGCTTTCTGGGAGCTCGTTCCGGTGTCTCACCACCCTCCTCACGCAAAATGTGTTCCTTTCTAAACCTTCCTAATGTTTACCCAGCCTAAATCTAACCTTTCTCAGCTGAATCTTGCCCCTTGTCCTGTCAACAGGCCTTGTGAAAAGCCCTTCCCCGTCTTCCTTAGGTGATTTTGTGATCTCAAGCTATTTAAAACCCTTCAATCCCTTTGCCCCTCTTTTAGCACAAATTAAAGAATTACTGCTTGGAATATTTCTTCACAATGTTGTTGCTTGTATTATTCGATTGCCTGGGAGTTCCAAGATTAGAAAAAAATTCAAGGAGGAGAAATAAAGAAGTAACAGTGCAGATGCAAGGAAAATAAAAGAACTTTAGAGTCCAAATTAAAGGGCAACATGATAAATTCTCTTTCTCTCACGGTTTTACCATGCTGGGGAGGCAAAGCAGAGTGTGACAAACCCTTGCATGGCTGCTGCTGATGATAAAGCAATGTGTGGGGTGTAATTTAGGTTGCCAGCAGTGCTAAACAAGTGCTTGGTCCCAAACACTTTGGCACAAAAGATCATCTGCGCCTTCTGCACCTTAATTCATGTCTAATCTCAGCACTCCCTCCACATCAGATTCAATAAACACTTTCAAAACTTTAATATATTAAATTAATTAATTGATAAATACTTTAAAAATTTCATTGCTGCAGGCAATTCTGAAGTAAATTACTGACAGACACTCTGGCTTCTTAAAAAAAACTGTCCTGAAAGGCCTGGTGTTCTAGCTAGTTCATTTTGATAAAATAATTCATGCCCATAGCGAATTTTTTTTTTTTACTAAGCAAAATTTGCCTTCTGATCAACACTGTGACCCTTGATTGAACAGTATTTGGATATACTAAAGACCACTAGTGCTCTAATCATAGATTTAGTTCTTATATATTTAATTTTGTTTACCTGCAAAAGCAAAAAACCACAGTTCCTTAAGAATGCTTCAATCTGAATAGACCCATCTAAAACTTTCTACAGAAAAAGAGTATGGAACTTGCATGAGGATCTTTTTTTCTTTTAAATTTCTTTTTAAAAAAATCTCTTTTGTAAGACAAGATTTGCAGCTATGAATCACTGTCCATATTTCAGTAATTTTAAACATGGGAACATTTAATAACTTGATTTTTTGCAGCTGCCCAAATGCAGGGTAGTGCAGATGAAAAATTGAAGAATTGGTGTACATTAAAGTAGCAACTTGGCCTGCAACCACAACACTCAAAAAAACAAACAAAAAAAAACAAACAAAAAAAAAAACAAAACAAAACAAAAAAGAAACAAGAAAATGCCAAGCTCTAAGTTTTCTTGTATCTTTTGTATCTTTCTGGTGTCTTTCAGATGTTTCACATCTGCTGCAATTCCTGCACCCAGCAGAACTTCCAGCCACTTCTGTGAGGCTCCAAACTCACAACATCTCTCTTCTCAGTAGCATCAAATTAAATATTACCCCATGGCTCAGAAGGTAAGATTTGAATCCAAATGAATCCCATAAGCCCCAAAAAAGATATGTATTCTACAAGTAATAATTGAAAAAAAAAAACATGACTACAAAGTTATCCTACTATTGATATTTTCGTTGTATTGTGATTTTCCTCTAATCTTGGTAAATGAAAACAGACAATTACAATTTGTTTTCTAATTCTTATTCTTCAGAAACGCTGAAAAATTTGTTGTCTGCACCAAGAAAATACCAGAAAATATTAAAACAAATATTTATCTCACATGTATCTATTTAATGAAAATATTCCATCAAGTGGCGCTATCTTGATTCGCTGCTTATCCAATACTTTCTCAGGAAAATTCGAGCTGCAGATAAAGAGTCATTTACTTGCTGTTGTAAAGACAATAAATAAGTTGATTAGTTGCAATACATTTGATAAAAGCTTGAAAAAAAATGTGTGTTGTGCAAATGAAATTGTGGTCCATGAAGGGACCCCAGTGAGCCCTAAAAATGCTAGAACCCTGATTATCTCTCATTCATCTAACCTCAAAAAAAAGTTTATTCTCTTAAAATAACAGAGTAAGCCTGACACCATAAAGCCCCATAGTATGCTGATTTTTAGATGCAAATATATTTTTTTTCAAACACAAATACATGCTTAGAACAAAATTACAGTAATGATTCACAGAAGAAATGAGTAATGAGCAAGGACAAGGACATGAAAGCATCCCAGCCTTTGCAAAAGGGGCGCTGTACTTCCAAGGCAATCACAATTATGTGACCTCATGAAGATGAGAGAGAAGAAGGACCTGCCTCATAAAAAAAAATAAAACAATGTCAGAAACTACAGCATCACCTGTCCCCTCATCAGTAAATTCTCCCAGATCCAGGTTTTTTTCTTTTTTTTTTTTTTCTCTCTTAATCCTTGTTAATTAAAAAAAAAAAAAAAAGAAAAAGACAATGTTCCAAAGTGAGGCTGTTATTGTAATGTCAAGCCTAAATCCAGCCCTGTGGCCACCTGAGGATTAAATCCTGAGTCAGAAAATAAAGGATTCCAACCTTGACTTGTGTAATAATTCATTTTGCTCTCCAATAAAGGCTCCTGCTCCCTGAATCCCCTGTGTGTGCACTCTTCATCCTGCTTCCTTAGTGGAAGCTGCAAAGTCCATTTTAGGGTGCATGTTGCTCACTGTAGAACTAGATTTTTTTATAACACATTTTTAAAAAGCGCAGCAATTTTCTCCTTGCAGGCAGCCACATTCCCTCTTGGCACCCTGACCTGACAGGAGTCCTTACACATCTGCAAGTGTGTAATGAACTGATTTTGTTCTCCTCAGCCTCACCAGAAGCAGTGGTTTAAATCCAGTCTTTCAGGAAGGAGTAGATAAATAAATCCTACATTAGGCAGGATTTTGTAAGAAATTATTTCAGTTTAAACAGACACCCTGAAACCCTTGGGGAGCCCCTGATTTTCAAACACATTTTCCATCACCCATACTGAGAAAAATCTCTCTGTGCCTCCTGCTTAAAAGATGTTTCCATCTGCACCTGCAGAAAGACAATTCCTGTTTAAAATCCTTAGGGATCCTTGGCTCTGTGAGAAGCTGGCTTTCCTGTTATTTTTAGCCTTGTCTACATAAAAGTGTGGCTTTTTTTTTCAACCACTCAGCCATGCTAAACCCATACCTGTTTCCCAATCTGATTCTGGGGAGGCTGGGGGCTTTGAAGTATTTACTGCTGCCTGAATTGGATACCAGGAACAAAAAATCCTCGAGTTTTTAACTGAATTTCACCCAGTGAAGCAACCCGAGGGAATTTTCTCACCAGGGATTCCACAGAATATTTTGATTAATGTGCCAGTAGTGGTCATGCATCTGCAGGTCCTGGGAGTGCACGAGTGGCACAAAATTCATCCACAGTGGGTGCCTGCACAGGGTGTTTTTGCCCCAATTTTTAAGGTCACATACCTGCAGCTGAAACCTGCCACCGCTTTCCAATGTGTAATTCATCTCCAGGTAACAGATTGTTCCACTCTGGCAGAGCAGGAGAAAAAAAAATTGAGGTTATTCCCCCCACATGTAATTTCCCTTCTTGCCTTTGACACTACGTCTCACAGCACGAATTAATTATCGTAATTTCTTGTAAAAGAAGGAAAAAACTCAAACCACAACCCAGACAACACCCCACCTAAAACATTTGGGAATCCAAATTCCCAAATGCCAGTGGCATTAAATTCTCATTTTTTAAAATTTCCTGCCGTCTTTGCGTATGTAATGATTAGCACAGATAGGAGAAAACAGGGTAGCTTTGGAACCCATTGCAAATTCACCTGCAACCCACAGAACTCACTGTCAGCCAGAAAAACACCCTAAATCTGTGGAAATGTGTGGTTGAGTAGACAATGCTGCCACAGGTGAACTGCCAGAGGGAGCAGCCTAGCTTTGCACTCCAACCACCAGGAAATACCCACGTAATAAAGAGAGTTTTGGCATCACAATATTCTACCAGGCTGGGGCAGAGATAGAGCGGTCAAAAATGCCAAGCAAACCCATTTTTCGGGGTAGAAAGGACTTTCCAGGCTATGATTTTTCCCATTCTCAGAAGGAAGGGAAAAACTGGATGTAAACTGGATAAATTAACAAGAAAAATGTCTACTGGCTGAGAAAATAAATATAGTAGAAAGTATATAAAAAATAAAATAGTGAAAGAAAAAATTGTGTTTATTTATCCCAGGTATGTGCTTGAACACATATTTAATTTGCAAATATAACTGATGATTGCACATGCAAATGAAGCCACTCTTGGAACAAATTGCACAATGTCTTGCTACAGGCATGTGTAAGGAAACACAGCACCAATTATTGCTAATTGGTCCATGTTGCACACACGTGAAATGCAAATACAGTCCTGAAAACCTGCTGGAAGCAGAGGGCAGCAGACTGTTTTGAGTCAAGGGCCACTTTTTATTTTTGTGCTTTATTTTCAGGAGTTTAGAAGTTATCTCCTCAGAGGCAAACAGGTGAGCAACTCAATGCTGTGCAGAGAAGTTTTTAACCTAAAACATTGTCACTGCTGGAAAATAAAATACCAGTCTTTTTAAAAACTGTGCTGCTTCTTTTAACTAAAGCATGAAAATCACCTTCCTGCAGTATCTGCAAAATTGTTCTGTGGAAAACAGCACATTATATTTTGAGGGTCTCAAAACTTTGGGGTTTGTAATTGTGTGGTTTTGCCTCAGAAAAAAATGCAGATTTTTCAAGGACTAGAGTGGTGCCATCCTACCTACAAAGTCTGGTGAAATGCTGTGGCTCGGGTAGCTATCACTAAAATATTATTCTGGCAGCAGTAAAAATATACTAAAAGTGCTGTTTTAGTAACTCTGTTAGACAGCTAAGGCTTGGAAATGTAATTTTTCAGAGGATCCTCTTTTGCCATTTGCTGGTGGCTATTTACAGCAGATTTTGCTGTTCTAAACGTCTGGGTTTCAAAGAGATTTTCTTGGAGAATAAACAACTACCTCTGTGGGGATGCTGATGGCACAACCTGGCCCCTGGTGATTATTTTCACTTGCACTTGAGGTGTGTGAGCTATACCTGGAGGTTTGTGTTCATGGTTTCCTGTTCTAATTGCTCTGTGGCCTTCATGGTGCTTGTAATCAAAATTTCACAAGCTCAGTTATTGGTGTGCTCGGCTCACCCACCCAATTTGTCTGGCCCACCTCTCTGTTTTGGTGTGAACCACAACGCAGGTGACAAAAAAAATCCTAAAAAAACTACGGAGGGCCTCCTCAGAACCACATCTGATGTTTTTTTTTCATAGCCCCAAGCCCTAAACATGACCAGCAGTGTCACTGCCTGCTTGTCCCCAGCCCCTCTTGTACCCACCTTGCTCTGCCTCCATCCGGGAGGAATTCTCTCTGTTTATTTTGGGAATCCAGCCCTGTGTTTAAGGTGGGATCCTGCCATTAACTTTACAAAAAGGTCATTAAAATCTTATTCAGTCCAGCATGAAGTTCTGCCAGGAGCCTTCTTCTGCCCAAAAAAAATACAGAGGCAGCTTTCTGACCCAGGATGAAGACAAAAGGCAATGGCATTCCTGAAGTCCATCTGGGACTGTGTGGAAAAGTTTGAAAAAGCTGAACTGTTCTTGTACACTTCTACCTGGGTTTCAGACATTTCCCCTGTTTTTCTTTCCTTATTGTCCATTATTAAGGATATTTACTTGAAGATAGAGTCTTTGCTTAAGCATTCATCTTTCTTTTTCTGCTTATTAAAAATGTGAAACCCTAATCCTCTAGCCTGTGACATCTCAGCAGGGCTGCTGTGGAAATTTTTTGCGCTGCCAGAACTCAGAGGACTGTGACACCAGGTAGAGAATAAACAGGAGAGGCGGATGAACTGCTAGGAAATAAGGACCCCTTTAAATCTAAATATTTTTCTTAGTGAAGAAAAAGGGAAGGGAAGTACATGATATGTTCCTGAGGCCCTGCTACTCTTTTAGCCAGGAATTCAGCAGGATAAAGTGTGAAAGGGCCCATCACTCACAAGAGAAAGGCTTTATTATAGTGTACAGTGTGTTTTTAATCTAAACCTTTGGCTCCTATGGTTTAATTACACACCTTGATATTTTATTTCCTTTGTGATCCTCGGGCACCAGCGTCAGGAACGTTCA